>JAQQZY010000019.1:46123936-46156388 GCA_030068375.1 Ostorhinchus rueppellii | reverse complement strand
AACTCAAAAAGTTATGGACGGATTTTGATGACATTTTCAGGGTATGTCCACTCTGGGTCAAGGAAGAAATGATTAAATTTTGGAGGCGTTTTGAATCACCGTCTGGATCCAGGAACTTTCTAAAGGATTCTTTATCATTGTGACATAGGGCATGGTGGCACAGAGCTGCATGAGGTCATTCACCGCCATCTAGTAGAGGAAAGTACTAACACTACCTTAAAGATAAAGAAAAGTACAAACACTACCTTTAAAAAAAAGTACAAACACAACCTTAAAAAAAAACAAACAAACACTATCTTGGTGGAGGTCTGCGCTCTCCGAGTGCTTTTCTAGTTTGTGGTGTGTAATAGGGACAGACCAGCTATTCTGCGTCCAGTAGTTACTACATTATATTGTAGTACAGTATCTCATTATGCTTTGCCATGTTTATAAATCCTATTACAATTTATTAAAGATTAAAAAGTAACTTGTGTTATTGTCCCAGTTGAGGAATTTGGTCTTTGCATTTTACCTATCCTATTATACACAGGGCACCTAGCATTACCAACTAGTGGGAAGAGAGAGAAAACAAGTCAAGTTGATACAGAAAGGCCTCATTGTACCAGGGAATCAAACCCCTTTGTATTAGGGTGTTTTCAGCTTGGGTATCCACATCCGTGCTGTACCTGCATACCTGAAGTAGCTGAAACTAGTAAAGCAGGTAAACAAACAACTACCCCTGTCTAATAAATGAATGATCTACAATAACTGTCCCTGGATACGATCACACCTTTACCGTAGATGTTGCATTTACAAGCACTTACCGTACCGTGGCCCGTGCCGGGGAACGAGTGGGTGCTACAGGGCCGACACAGTAGGTGGCGGTGTGGAAGGAATTCTGTAGCTATCCAACAAACATGAAAGTGACAAACCCTTACGTCATCAACCAAGTGACTATTCTGTTCACAGGCAATACTTTTCTTTCTGTTAGTGTGTTTGAGGCAAAGAGAAGTAGAGCAACCTTCGTTGTCCCTGATATATCATTGAGTGGTTCGGTTGATAAGGCTTACCCTTTTGCCATACCCTGTGCACAGTTCCGAGGCTTTTTCCGGAGACAACAGAAGCACTGTCTATGGTCTTGTGGCGATTAGGTCACTTCCATTGTCGGTGTGATTAGGTCACTTCTGGTCCCAGATACAGCTTGCTTTCAACATTCCGTACTGGAATCTACGCAATATGTACCCAGGCATACCTTCTCAGCTGGACTTGGGTATGGTACTCTCACATGGAACGTTTGCATTCACACTGATAAAATTCAGTGGACTTTGGGGTCCAACGTACTCAGATACCCAGTCTGAAAACAGCGGAGTAGACACTGTTAACCAGGGATGTTCAATCCTGGTCCTTGAGGGCCGGTATCCTGCGTGATTTAGATGTATCCCTCTTCCAACACACCTGATTCAAATGATAAGCCTATCATCAAGCTCTGCAGAAGTGTGATAATGACCGCCAGGTGTTCTGGAAGAGGGAAATATCTAAAACATGCAGGATACCAGCCCTTGAGGGCCAGGATTGGACACCCCTGCTGTAAACACTGTATTAGAATCCTCCATCCATTTCACACTTATTTCATACTTAATTTTTGTGAGGGTCAGAGGATGTCCTGGCTACTATCGGGCAAAGGCATCACAGGGCTGACAAACAACCATTCATTCTCATATTCACACCAGTGGGTGATTTAGGCTGACCGATTAACATATTGTGGTTCTGGGGAGGAGGCTGGAATACCTGAAGAGATGGCTGTATTGATTTTTTTCTCATAGGAGTGTTTCAAATGGTCATTTATATACTGTTGTTCATAAAGTTAGAAGAATTGTGTTTTCAGACACATTAATCTTTTTATTCCTATTTATGCACATCAATTGCCCAATGATTGTGATGATTACATGCTGAGTCCCAGTTACACTTTATCTGTCAAGCATAAATCACACTGTCACAATCCTTTCATGAGAAGACATAAAAAAAATATTTAATTTAATAGTGAACAGTGTATTGTAGGCCATTGCATGCACATAACAGTTAATGGGTAATATTTCAGCAAATAATTACTTTTGAAGATATGGAAGTACTATAACGCTAGAAAACTGCAAAACATGACAAATGTGCCAAATATTTTAGCTTCTAATTTTTTATATGTATAGTGCATGTCAGTATACTGGTGTTAAAAAGTCAAATTAATGTCCTCCCTCTGGAATTTATCTGTGATCCATATCTTTCTAGCATTCTTTGCAGCTTTCACATTGCTGTCCAAATGTCAAGGGAGCATGAACTCAGGCCCCGCTCACTCAGATCACAGAGAAAGTATTTCCTGACATGTGTTGGTGCCCTGGCCTGTACCCGTGCCCGGCTCTGTGTGTGTGCCCATGGCACTCAGCAGAACAGGGGGAAATGAAAGAGCTCTTATGCTGGTGCCAGTCACAGATGCCCAGCTCCACCACCCGCCCACGTCACCGCCTGCTCTGTCTGCATTCCCCTCTGACACTGTCCGGACGGGGCCCAGCACAGGCCTGCAGGTGGCCCCATTAGCTGGGAAAGTATGTCAGTGGAACTGCACAGGGAGTGTGAATGGAGCGGGCTGTTCCTGAATTTTCGCTCCTCTGGAACAACATGAATTAGTTTATACAGTGGTAGGATCAGAGCTATAAATTGCATTGCATAAACAAGGAAGTTTGGGCTAATTTTGTCAAAGTGTGTATTTTTAGTGTAGAATAACAGAAGTAATGGTATTTTCTTCAAAGTCTTCAAAGGTTACATCATACTTGGAGCAGACAACCAACATAGTTTATTGCAATACAAAGTTTTGGTTATATTTCATCCATACTAAACAAAGATACTGGGACTGAGACAGTAATGACAAGTGGCTATACAGTGTGTGTGCAGCATCCAGACTTCAGCCTTGCTAGATCCAGGCCCAGCCTCACAGCTATCTGTTCCACAAGCTGAGATCAAAGTGCTGGTGCTGGCAAATCCGCCTGGGCTCCGGTACAGCCTTGCTCCAGCAGCTGCTGAGCAGGAACAGCCCCAGCATGCCTTGTTGAGGTTAGGGAAAGGAGCTGAAAGATTCATGGGCTGGATGTGTCATTAACTCACTGCATGATTGATGTCCCACATGACTTATAATGTCAAAACTCAAAAGGAAAAGAAAAAGGCAAATATTTTCAAACACATAATTTCTTGTTCGTTTTCACTCTGCCAAATGCAGACTGCAAGAGAGTTATCTGCCTGGTTTTATTCCTCTCTTCCACTGTTGTCTTGTGAGCTTTCCAGGGCTTGTTTGGTACTTGGGAGGAGAGAGAGAGAGCGATGAAATCATTGATATTGCTTTTGGATCCCAATGTGGCTCAATGGGTGGCCTTACAGCTACTGTAACATCAGCCTTGGTTTTGTCGCATTTTCCAACAGAAGCACAAATTTTAGCTTGTTCAGTTCCACGAGACACTTCAGCCAACTCTGCAGCAAATGTGTAGTTAAGGTTGTAGTTGTAGTGGCATGATACTCTAAGATTATACAGTATAAATGTGTTAATGTGTTTCACTGACTGTGCCATCGAAGCAATCCTGATGAATTGGTTAAATTGAAACCTATTCAGTTAAATTTATCAAAAACTATTTGACATGTCATGCTGTTGGTTAGTACATTCTGGCACACTGATCTAATTTATTTCCCTTTTCAATAAAGGGCCTCCTGAGGCAACGTGGTGCACAGAGACAGACACGTGAGCCTTTGGCCGTCTGTGAGTGTCTGCTCATTAATTAGGCCAGGGAATTCCACCGGCCCACGTTTTGAGGGGGAGCAAAGGTACCAGATGGACTCTGTGAGGGGTGTTAAAACAAGGAAAACAAAATGGACAGAAAAGGGAGAAATGGACAGGTCTGAAAATGAGACAAAACACACAAACACCCACACATAACAATTACAGCAGTGTCAAAATTGTTAAAAAAATATCAACAAACACTGCACCAACATGAAGCCCCCACCACCACCACCACCCTACCCTCCCTGGTCTGCATCAGTTCATCAGCATTCTTACCATATGACCTAATAAGACTTAGAATTAAACGCTATAAAAATATTATCAAACTGCTATCAAACTGAATTTGTGTTCCTCTCTGAAAAAAAAGCTGTAATCTGCCATAAAGCCAGCTAGGCTGTGTTTGACCTATAAATACCCTGTTTGCATTTTGCCACGGTAAATCCTCCAGCCTCTCATCGTAAATTCCAAGGCAAAGAAGCTTAAGAAAAGATAGAGGAATGAATTTGCCGCTCATGAATACAGTTAATGTTGTTTTTTCACGTTTCATATGCTATTTGATTTGATTTTCTGTTATTGTTATTTCAGCTCTTAATCTTTTGGGGGTTGACCTCTGCATAGTGAATGAGTCTTAACCGGGCTGATGGACAATAAAATTATCACCTGACTTGGCACTTGAAGCAAAGATACTAAGATGTTTACTGTTTTGCTATATGTGATTTCAACACGGATGGTTGTTTTTGACAGCTTATCTATCTCTCACAAACAACACAATTCCAAATGTTAAGATAATGTTTTGAAATAACAACTCCCGGTTAGTGATTGACTGAATCTGAATGCATGCGTCTAGCTTATCCAGAATCAGACAAATCTTAAAAACTTGTTTTTCTCTTTCTTTTCATGATAGTATTTTATGAAAATGACAAAAAGGACTCAGACAAAAAATGCATTTTATGAAACTGAAAAAAAATTTGAGATACAGATGAAAAATTCTGGATGAAGGAAAAGGAAAAAGGAGAGATGGACCAGCTGATGAATTTTGAACAAGATTGAAATACTCAGTCGTGAAAGATTTAAAGGGAAAAGATGGAGGAACTGAGAAAGATGGAGTGAGAGTGATTGGGTTAGTAGATTCAGAGAGTCAGGAAAAAAATTGCTGAAAGATAAGAGTTGGAGTGAAAGAAGAATGGAGGAGAGTTATGATGGATAGATAAAGAGGGAGAGTGAGCGAGAGAAAGAGCTTCTTGATTGCTGGTCTCAGGCAGTTTGACTGGTCGGTGACAGCATGCTCCTGCTCCGACCATACGGCCTGTCTCCTTAGCTAACAGCCCAGCTGCACAGGGAATGTCCCCGGGCCTGACATTTTGACACGGGCGCCACGTTGACAAATAGCTGGAGTTTTCACCTCCTGCTACACTGTCTGCTTCCTGCTAAACCAGCCCTCACTGACTGTATGAAATGAGGGAGAGGAGGGGGGGCTGACAGATCTGCTGTCAGATGGGGGGCTGCTGATCGAGGTCTCTGTGGGTGGCAGACTCTTACAAAAAAGGAGGGTTGGAAAGGCACTGGCCATTGACAGAACACTTGAGCCAGTTTTGGGGCTTTTTGCACACCAGTAACTGTAGTTATCTCTCCCCCTGCCCCACTCCAACACCCATACACCCCCACTAACACCATGCCCCTTACACTCCCAGCTGAGAAGGCTTGTCAGTTTAGGTGTTGGGGAAGCAGTGGTGTAATCACAGCACAGTGTGGCATTGTAGAGTGTGCGCTCCGTTCACAGATGAGGTGTGGTCATCGGAGAGAGGGTGGAAATCCAGCCCAATTGGACAATGTCAATTGAATTTTTTCACAGGAAGTGTTGGCACAGCACACATTTTAATTTTCATCCTTAAAAGAACATGCCTTTCTTTGTGAGACAAACTTTTGCTGTTGTTATGACAACCGCAATGAGATAATATCAAAGGTAAACCTGTTAAGCATTAGCAGCGAGTGGTTTACTTCTGTTTTCACACTATGTGCTCATCCCATCCTGACAAACAGTCGGAAATGAGTGTGTTTTATTGAAACACCACCTTTTTTTTTTTCCCTGTTGTGTCTTTGTTGTTAGAACAGTGCAAGTGTGCCTGCATGCTTTTGCCTCCATGTAACTGTGATGGAGTGTATGAGTTGGTTGGGGTGAGTGTGTTGTGCTTTGGTACCGGTGGGGCTTTAAGTGCTGGTGGTTGGCTGTTATTATGGGGCTGTATTGATTAATCCCCTCGCCTGTATAACCTCCAGCTCACTTTGAGGTGTCCCCAGTGTGCCTGTGCTCTCAGCAGAGCACACGCTGTGATTAATGCCCATCTCCTGAGTCTACCCACTACAGAGCATCATGTCAGGCCAGATTTGTCAGCTCACAACTATAGATTAGTCTACGTCTCCTCCTCAACTTTCGCGTCAGTAGTGCCCTGTAGTGTAAATCTGTCCCCTTTCTCTCCCTACTCAGTCAGCATCCGTCCCTTGGGTGTGAAGATGGCATATGCATTAAACAATTCACTTAATAGATAAGCTACAATATGCTTGACTTTCTTTTCTCATGCCCTCCCCATTTTCCCCCCACGTCCTTCCTCCCTCTCTTCCCTCGTATCTCCCGCTGCTGAAATGGAATTGGATCAAAGAAGGAAAGAAGGGGGTTGGTGTGGAGGGAGGGGTCCTCATTGGGTTTTGTTGAAATATTTATAGGTCAGGGTTGACTGGTTAAATTGAATATCTATGCTGATCTCACTTGCCTGTTTAACTTGCGCCTAGGCAAATATGTTTCCTAGGTGATAACCTTTTATGTACCAGTCTGACTTCATTGAAATGCATAGAGATAAAAATGTGTCACACTTCACAGCCAAGCTAGGCAGCCACTGATGCTCGATTATTCAAATGATAATTGACCCCCACCTGTAGCTTGCTTATATTCAGTAGTCAATCACTCCATCCGCTGTTAAGATATGGAGAAAATACGTTCTGTCATTTACATTACAAACCACTGGTGAATGTCAAGTACCCCAGGCGACCCATTTATGTGGAGAAGAATGGAAAAAATATATGGCCAATTATGATTTCCAATCTTTTTAATAATTTAAATGCTGTTGATATGTGAATTACTGGCAGCATAGCTCTCAGTCCTGTGCCCTGTTTATTTCCTAACAGTATTATTTTCTCCCTAACAAATGACTTGATGTTAATCTTCATATATAATTTTCATTTGTCTGATATAATGGCTTCTAGTGGCTTGCTGTCAGAGGCTGATAAATTGATAAGCAGTATCCTAGCACTAGAATTGACAATGCAGAAATGTTTGTTGGCCGAGACAGGGGGTTTTTCAACCACAGGGCACTCACGGTAATGAATGAATGCATATTCATGCATGCACAAACACACACGTATGTGAACACATTGAATCATCTGATACTTCTGCAGTGCGAGCTTTGATCCTCATTGTACATCTATCATACCTGTGCAGGGTATTTCCTCCAAACCACCAATGGGTTGTCATTTTCTCCTCAGCAGTACTCTCTGTTACTGTCTGATCTTTGTGAGCATGAGCAGTGTGTGTTAATGTTGTCAGTTTCATCTACAAAAACACACGATACGGGTACTATTTGCATAAATTTCCAAATGGAAGGCGTGAAAGCATGCTCGGCAACTGTGCCTGTTTGTTTAAAGTCAGCCAAAGCTCTATAATTAGCAGTGTTTAATTATGGAAATGGCTGCCGAGGAGAATTTCAAACACACTTCTTCCCTGGATCATTAGTCACAGGGGCAAAAAAATGAAATGCTTTCAGCAATGAAGGGTTCATATTTCAAGCTTATAGCTGCTAAAAGGGTGTACTCAGAAAATCAATTTTATGAAAGTCCGTTCAGCACTAAAGGGAGTTCCATGCAACTAAGCAATTTTGAAATAATGTCGGCGGGGGCCTGATTCATGGATGGTAACAGGACTTCACTCTCCTTGCTTGGGACATTATCCTCTAAGCCCAGGTCAAAGGTCAACCTCTGGTTTAAATCAACCTGTGTTTAGCATAACTCGATTCTTAAAGCACTGTTGGCAATCCCACCCTGAATAGATAAGTAGATTTCTACAGGCAGAGTATGCAATGACCAGATGAAAGCTTGTGAGAGCTGTCTGAAGTTTGAGTGGAAGGGAACTTCAGGAAAACTGACCTTGACCTCATGAAACACTAGTTACCCTCTTCCACAACAATGATGTCTTAACCTCGGCCACAACCTCACACACTAACTGTAAACATAGGCTACAATTTGTGCATGCCTCCCAGCACACAGGCGCCCTCCACGCTATAAATCCAGTCCCCACCACTTCTTTGATAGCCCCCCACATCAACCTGGGTGTCATTCCCTGGTAACAAGGATATGGACAACACATGTGCGGGGGACTGCGCAAGACACATGGGAACATCAGGTCTCCCAGGCACTGCTTTAAACCACATCATCACCATGCAGCGCCCACACACTATGTGGGAGGCTGCTGTGCTAATAGCTTGCTGTGGGCCTTTGGAGTCTTTTGGTGTATGTCCCGTGCTCTCCACTAGAGACGGTGGCAGTGGGGACATTTCGGCGGGTCGTTTATGCTGGGAGGTCACATATAAAAACAGCTACAGCTGCAATGGGACGGCTGGCCCACGCTCCTCACAGGGGATTCCCATTAGGCAGATTGATTGTTTCCTCTCCTCTCCTCCTTTGATTCATGTCTTCCATCTGAGCTCTAATGAGCCATCGGCCGTATGGCACCACTCAGGGCATCTGTGTGTCGGCCCCCGTACTGTACGTAGCTAATGGGAAGCACATCTTGCACTGTAAATACACATATACAGTACAAAAACACATTCACACCTGGGACTTGTATTGTGTTTCCATGGTTTAGATTCATCTGTCTGCTTGAAAATGTTAATCCAACATACAGAAAATCAGAATAACTTGAATTACTTTAAGTTTTTCCAAACTGATCTCACATTGTTGTAGGTATGGATCAAGCACATGCACACGCTCTTTATTGTACCAGAGAAAAGAAGGGACAGTTTAACAGCCTTCTACCACAACTGTTATGTATAGCCTGAGTTAGCTATCTGTCTCCATCATCCGCTTTTATGGTACACACAGAATGATAATTATGATAAGAATAATAACTACCTATATAAATACCTTTACTGCAATTGGGATTCTGAATGAGCTCCATACTTACTCACTGTTTGTCAGCAAAGTTAAACTGTGCACTCCTCAAATGAAACTCAGCCCCCATCTGATATTGATTCACGGCTATGTTTTTGGAACATTTTATTCATAATTTTCTATTTGGGAATTTTGGGGTGGAAAGGATCCATAGCGAATCACACTGCATGTTTGAAGATGCCGTAGTAATTGTTTCTTCACCTAGAGTCCCTCTACTTGCATAGTGCAAATGAAGGTAACACTCTCTCTCAGCGTGACCGTTTTGCACCTAAAAATAAGAAAATGTTAATATCTCCATCTGCTTCCTTATCAAAATATTCTACATTTGCTATGACGAACCATAAAATACTATTTGGACTTCATTCTGCTGCATGGGTGTGTGGGAGGTTTAACTTGTGTGTCTTGACAGATCTATTTGTTTTAACAATATAACATTTTCCCTCGTTTCTTCTTGATGTTTATGACTCCAGATAAATTTTAGAATACGTTTTGATTTTGCAATTTGTTTTGTTGTTTTGCCGCAGTTTTTGGTAGAAAATATTAAAACAAATAAAAAAGGTACACAGAAGAGAAAAAGGAAGACTGGGGGAAATTATAGCGGCAGAGTGATGAAGAGAGAGTGACAGGGCTGATTGGGAGAGAGGAAGATTCTCAAGACTAGAGGCTAGAGGCGAGGGTGTTTGTAGTGTTTGAGCTTAGATGAACTGCAGATGAACTGAGTGAGTAAATGTGAAGTCATAAACACATGCTGCTCTGTGTTATTGATTGGGGAGAATAAATGAATGTTTGCTAAACATATTAGATCAGAGAAGACATAGCTTCGCACTGATCGTGGTGATCTGCAGGGTGGCCTGGGGTCTCATCTGTTTGTGTTTGTTTAAGTGCGAGAGTGTGCATGAGTGTTGTGTGTACTTCTAATGTGTGCACTTTTCGTGTGTGTTGTTTTGCGTGTGCAGCTCTACAGCGATGTTTTTGCATTTGTGTGCATGTGCGTCAAGGCTTGGCCCCCAACCAGCTACAGTTTCAACTTGTCTGGGATCGCACACTTTCAATCTCACCTGGTTTGTGCTAAGACACCTCAGGTTGCCTCCACACTGTATGTGGAGAGAACTGTCTCTAGAGGTCACTGCAGTTCCATGGGTGACAGACGCAGCTGAGGCCAGGACAGACCATCCTTTAACACAGCCACTTAGACAATAGGCATGAACTGGAGAAAAGAGGCAAAAACGGACAGAAACCAGAGAATATCACAGCGAGTTTCACACTGGCGGATAGCCACACATAGACATGCCCCTAAAAAACAAACCTTGTTACCAAAAGCTGCAGATCCAAACATGTATGAGGCTGTGTTGGCTGCTAATATCACTGATTTCACACTGACACCGAAACACCAGGGCTGCAACTCATGTCCCTGCTGCTGGGTGAGTGTGTAATATATCCAAATCCCCATGCTCCTGCTGTGTACAAAGAATGTGGACAGTATTTTATATTTTCACAGCGAATAGCCTACTAGACACTAGATACTCCTTCATGCTCACATGCTGTGTGAACTGAATTAAACATTTTTAATTGTTAGCAGTAGCAGTTTAAAAAAGAAACAAGATACCCAATGGTTTTCCAGCCTCATAAAATGATATTGAAAATAAAATAAAACAAAAGCAAAACTCACCCTATCTTTAGTTTGGCTACGCTCTGCAAACTATGGGAAAACACACTGCCAGGCGTTTCTTTCACACTAATTCTATTACACTGGGTTATTTTTAAAAGTTCCTTTTCTAAACATTTACTGTCAGTAGTACACTGGGAGCTGCTGTTCCATATGCTTTGTTTGTATTGTGGTTGTGGTCGCAGTGGGGTTGAACTCGCCTGCTTCCAGTGAGCTTGTGGCAGCTACGTGGTCCGCTATGCCAAGTTTAAAATTAGTAACAAATTTAATATGTACTGTGCTGGCATCCGGTGCCTTTTGCAGAGTGCAAAATGCTCTGATAGTTTGTCGTGGGGTCTCTCTGGAAGACCACAACGAGGCCCAATATAGAAACTGCAACTGAAAGACAGACGAAAAAGAAAGGCAAAATCCAGAGCAGATGCGGATAACGTCTACAGTGATCAGGCTAAGAAAGATGAAGTACTAACACAGGTCCACCAACACAAACTCAGCTCTCTTAATGCCTCCCATTCTGGCAGAAGGAGAACATGCATTGCTCCATGCTCCTTCCCCACGGCCACAACCCAACTATTAGCATGACCTAAACGACAAAACCATGCTTCTGTTAATGGTATAATCGTAGAAGGAAATGATTTATGGCTTTCATTTTTAAGGATCACTCTCCTCATAACTCCTAATATGGAGGAAAATATCTGTTTTCACTAAGGGAGCCCTCCCATAATGCCTTATAGGCTGTTAAAGCATGGAAAAGAACATATTGGTGTCATAAATCTACATTTCAAACAAGACAGCATAACACATAGTGCGGGATTACAGACAGGAACAATGGCAAATACTTACCAAAGTAAAGGATTACGTCCTGACCAGCTTTGGATGTGAAGCCAAGAAGTTTGAGGTAATTTCTATTAATAGCGCTTCATCAATAGATCTCCTCTTGGCTTATATTGCCATTCATCACTTCCTCGGCTGCTGAGGGAAGAAACAGAAAATTTACAACATGTTTTAAAAACGAATGAGACCTGACTTTACTTTTGACTAATGGTGGTTAATTCAAGTTATCCACAAGTTTTAAATAGATTTGGGTTTGGAAGATGTGGTCGGTTTGTGATATAAATGCAATAGATCATTTTTCCCCCTTGTTTATAGCTTGTTTTAGAACATGTATATAAAAAAAGTAAAACAAATGAAACAAAGAATATTTTCCTGTTAAAGCCTGGCTCTGTATACTTTGATTTTTCTTCTCTGGTCATGAAGGTAGACTGTGTCAAAGGGCATGTAATTCACTCTACTGTAATTTGGCCTGTGACCAGCAGAGGGAGGTCATTGATTTATTTCTGCCATTTTGCAGCAGGGATCTGCATTTGCCTCCTTGGGGTTCTTGATTATGAGTGATTCTAAAGAAATGTGTCAGTTATTATTTTTAGACAACCGCATAATGCAAGCACAGTGGGTCCTTTGAAGGCTCATTTATTACGGAGGAGATAAGCATGTTCCAGCAGCCAGATTCCTCAGGAACAGGTCACCAGCCCTGATTAAAAGTGACTTCACATCGGGCCATAAATATTTGTCAGCCCACCTTTGAAAGGCAGGCGAGCCGTGGCTTCTCTGCTCGTTTGCCACATGAAAGTGCAAATGGAAACACTTAGGGTTGGGAGCTGCATCAGTCATAGCTGGAATAAGATGGCCAATAAAAAGGGCGTAATTATGATGCTCCATCATTTGACACAGCTCGAGGCTTTGGGCTGTTTGCCTGGGTGCTATGAAAGAGAGAGGGAGACGTACAGAGAGAAATCCCACCCGTGAATAATGGGTCCTGTACTTTTATGAGCGTACTGTGTTTAAGAGTGAACTTTAAAAATGTGTGGTCTCTGTGTCACCTCCTTCCACCGCTCCCTCCTCCTGTTTTTTCTCCCTTCACCTCTTTTCCCCTCAGCTGTTTACCTTACTGCTGTCTAATGTGGAGCGTGTTGTGACTGCCCCTCTTTGAGGCTTCAAATTTCCGCTAGTATCAAAGCCACGTCACAACTGGCATGCCACCACAACAACAACGCTTTGTTTGCAGTCACCACACTTGCTTGTTGTGGAGTGCTTTATGGCCCATGCATTGATGCCGCTTGATGAGCACCCTTTTGGTTTGCTTGTGATAAACAAAGCCATTTTTCACATTTCACAGACTCCATACAACATGTTTAAAGGATGCAATTTGATTTACAGGCCATACGGCTCTCCCCATTGTCGTTAATTACTTTTGTTTTTGATCAGGAGCCTTCTGTAGGTACTCAAAATGACATAATTGCTTCAAAGTGTGCCGATGTAATTTTTAGCCACTTTGCATGCATAGGTTTTTGAGGTCAGCATTGTTGCAGAAATGATACTGTGTAATTATGGGGACACTGTTCTTGGAAAAGCCTCCACATTCCTTGGTGTGTCTTCTTCAATGAGGCCATGAGCTACAGTAAGCAAAGCCGATGTAGACATCAGGCAGGTGTAGCGGCTCCATTAGAGCTAGCAATCATTTGACTTGCACACCAGTGTCTAATTCTTCACAGGAGCTTCACACAGAGAGGCAGGCCCCCAAGCAGAGCACAGTGGAGGAGAGCGCTGTCGACACCATACTGTTACACAACCCTGCTGTGAGTTTTACTCTTACCCGCATGATGCCAATGAAGCTAATGTAGTGGAAGTACTCTGTGTTGAGGTGGAGGGGGGGCTGTTCATTATATAGGTGCTACTGCCCCTGCTACTCAATGTGCTGCAGCCGGAAAAACAGCCAGGTGAAGAATCTCTGAGAGAGACAAGCTGCCGGCTTTAAATACTGAACTTCATCTGTCAAACGTGCAGTGGTTTTGGCACAGGCTGAACTCTGGATATTGGCGACACAAATTGAAGAAAACTGATAGTGCTGCTGTTGGTTTGCAGAACACTGTTGCTGAAAATTGTTGCTGTCTGCAGTTCAAATGAACTCCTCAAAAAGGCCAAATACAGCACAGTTTAACAAAAACACATCCATCCATCCACTTTTCTCCAAATCCCCCTCATTATTCCTGAGGTTTGACCCGAGAGGGGTTATGTGTCCTTGTAATGTGAAGTTATTAAATTGTGTGAGTTTTGGGGTTTGCACACATCATCATACATGTATGGCACTTTTTGTAATAAAATATGCCTCCAAAAACGGCAAAAATAAGCATTTAAAGCTGCAGAAACTATGTAAAGTATATAGAACATGAAAGTACAGTGAACATTTATTATATTATGTACAGTATATCTGTGTGGAATATAGATGTAGATAATAGATTTTAATCAAGATCACATAAGCAAAACAAGGGGAAAAATGTCTCAAAGCTAAATTAAAACTGCAACAACTGTACCCCATGAATATTAAATTATTGTGGCTAACATATTAGTAAACACGTGCATCCCTGTTCTCTCCCACAGCATAAGGTTTACATCACATCTGGCTTTCCGAGAGAAAAAAAAGTACAATTGAAAAAAGTGTTTCTTCCCATGTTTGGTGTCTCTCGCCTTCTGAAAACGTCCTCAACTTTCCTCAAGAACTCGTCAGAAAATTTGTGACATTTGGAGCAATGATTTGAATGTAACAAAGCGAAAACATGAGACAAATTGTGATTTATTCTCAAAATTCCATACTTGGTATTTTCCATCTGTTGAATTACTTTTAAATGAAGCGCAGAATTTGGAATTAGATCTGTTTTGTTGCAAAACTACAACCTGATACACCATGTTTAAAAGTTTAATAAATACTGAAGCGGTAGACAGATGCCCAGCATAAACGAGAAGAAAACCAGAAGGAAAGAGTGAGATTAAAATGAGATGCAAGGGATTATTACAGGGCATTAAAATGGCACAGAAGATTATTTTGATGGCGGTGACGCCAGCCTTAGGTCAGCAACAGAAAACTGCCAGTCCACCAGACAAACATAAAAGAACAAACAAGATAATAGAAACAAGAGCCCACATAGTTTGGCACAGCTTGTGTACACTCTGACAATATAGGCTGCAAATCTCCCAATGGAATTTGGTAAGATTTATATCACCATGTTTCTTTGTATGTTAGCTTTTTATTGTGCGATTGGGGCTTCTTGACCTGTTTATTTCTGTATGTGTTAAAAGTAAATATGGCAATCCTTGCTCGTATAATCCCCAGAGTACCATTTGCGCTCTTTCCAGTAGGTACAGATGGTCCAAGGAGTAAGCTTGACCTTGCCCTCTGGTTTAGCAGTGGAATTGACACCAAGGGAGATTGTACTGGGCAAGCAGCAGAGGCCATGAAAACAAAGATTTAAAGCTTTGTTACAGGGTGACTCTCACCTTCATAGTATCACTTGAACTAGGGGCTAGCGATCCCATTCACAATTAAGTAGTGGCTGTTTGGCTGCGAGCTGAGAAGGCAGTTAGGGGGGAAAAAAACGGATACTTCTGAATTTCAGTTGCTATCTTTTCCCACACTGAACTCGCCAAGGTGTACTTTAAAACTCCATTTACTCAAACGGGAACGAGTCGACAAAAGGAACAAGGCCCTGGGAATGGTGGTGTTAGCGTCAGTGTGTGGCGTACTCTATCCTGGTACGCTGGGATCAGATGGAGGACACGTATGGAGAGGGCGAAGGGGATGAAGCTGATCTCAATGCCTGATGTCAGAACGCAGGCCTGGATGTTTTGTTTTTTTGTACATGGAAAGTGCAGGTCAGATACAGGGTATATAGCGAGTATAGTCTCAATGCAACATCTACCCAAACTGCACAAAGCCAGCTTTTCATCCCCTCTCTGGCCATTCCACCAAGTCCATAATTATCTTTGACAAAACTCATTAGCGGAGACCTTGTAGCAACATCAGCAATCAGAAATTCCATGGAGGGAGACATGCACAGAAACAATGTCCCACACACATTTCATTGCGCCTTTTGACAAAATGTAATGAAGTGTGTATATTGTCCCCCTCATTTGAACTCTGAGCCACTGGCACAAAGACTTTGTTTTATGAGCCCCAGTTGCCCAGCGTGGGACACATCAAATGGCACCTTCATGCTGGCTCTTTTGTCGGGCTTGAGGGGGAAATTATTGTTTCAGATGTTGTTGTTGTTGTTGTTGTGGCTCTTATTTATACTAAGAGGCCATTACTATCGTGTCAGTATAATCCATATTCTTATACATCAGAGGCACGTACTCATTAAGCTGGAGCCTAAATATGAAGCGATCATGTAATGGATTGCTCTGACGGTGCTTTTTCAAACATTAACCTGACCTGCAGAATTATATAGTAACAGTCATCGTTGAACTGGTCAGTAAATGCGCAAGATAAAACAAGCATTCATTATGTTTTTCTATGTCTTCTACTGTGTGGACAATATATCTGATGATTTTTATTTTAATTTGCCACTTTTTACACATTAATATAAACCCATGAAGTCTAAAAAACGATCAAATGAGTTGCTGTCGAACCCAAAAGTGTCAAAAATCATATTTAAGAAGACAACATTAAAGCTCCAAAAGAGTGAGAAAGAAAAAAAAAGCACCAATAACAATAGATTTTTTAAGTATTTGCACTTACAGGTAACTCTTTTAGTGTTTTCGAAGGTTGCTGTTGTTTGGAATTTATTTTGTCTCCTAGTCTAGAGGTCAACCATACCAATATGTAGCATCTGCATGTGATGTAGAGAGGGAAAAAAAGGGAAAAAAAAAAAAAAAAAGAAAGAAACAAGCATTTTTTCACTTATAAAACTTCACATTTCTCCAACTCTATTTACATGACTTCACAGAACACCTGTAATTCCTGACAGTCGGTCGGCCTGTGGACTGGAAAAGAGCAAAGGTGCGAACAGCAACTTGACCCTGAAAAGATCAATGATCCATGACATCAACAGAGGGGTGGGGTGGGGGGACTGACTGCACATTTATGGACACGTTTCCTAATAACAGACATATGAATATAACGATACCCTCAGGTTTCTTGCATTAGCGACAGATTAATTTTGTCAAACCTATTTAAGTATTCATGTTTACCATAGCTTGTTTTTCTTTTCTTGTGTATTTGTGCCTCATTCACAGATTATCTAAAATCTGTTTCGGATTATGCAAGCATGCTCTCATAGACACCCCCGTTCCCTCCTCCTAATGAAAAATGTAATTTAGCAAGACGAAGGCATGTATTAGGGAGATTAAATTGTGCATATATAGGCTACCTAAGAAAATTATTATCCTGCAACGTTGTACTCTGCCACAGATTTCATGTCTAGCCTAGGATTAGATGTCAGACAATCAAAATATCTTCTGTTTGGCCAAAATCTCTCCCTTCCCCCTGTGTGCACACCAGCAATAGCCCCAAATATAACGTTAAAAACCTGTTATCATACTTGGATTTGAGAATTTATTGCATTTGGCTGATTTTAATAACAGACTACACCTTGCAAATGTATCTTTTGGTTGTTTCTCCTCTGCAAAGCTAGTGTTGCCCTATATGCAAAACACTAATTGACCTGTTAGCAGCTTCAGGCATATGCTGCTATATGAGCCCATCACAGCCATTATCTATGCTTTTCCCCCTAGGTACATTGCCATGGTGGTAATCCCATTACGCATGCATCATTACCTTCAATGGCATAAGGCAACTTTTCTTTACAGCCCCCAATTTAATTACATTTGGTTGTAAATATTTTATACTCATCTACCCTTCATGTTAATGTAAAGAGAGAGCCTCCTTCAGCTGCCTGTCGTGAACAGATATACTCAATCAGCCTGGTGAGTGATATGGTCAATTTTATGGTCATTTTTATATCACCATGGGTTCCAAAAAAAACAAAAAACAAAAAAAAAGAACTCATTCCTGCCTTAAGGAACACAATTTCTTCTTTTCCTCCCTAATTATTCCATAGTCTGGGCTTATTCTTGCTAAAGGGAAGGCTGTCCCTTTGAGCCGTCAGACAAAATCAATACCTGAATCATTTTACGCAGCGCTTTTTGTCATGCACTACGGAACTCTCTCGTTTCAAAAGCTCCCAAAATGTGGTAGAAACACCAACAGGCGACCTTCAGATTAAGAGAACACTCCCAGGTGCCAATAAGAGAGACGCAGAAGTCTGAAAGGACCTGTCTTTAATTATATATTTTACAGCGTTAAGTTACATCTGTTGCTGTTCTTGCCTTTTTCGCGTTTTTACGCAGATTATTTTCATTTCGGGTAGATGATGATGATAATAGGGATGAAGGCCCAGGTTATTATTATTCCTGACCTTCTTCATTCTAATCCTGCAGTATGAACATTTACCAAGATTTACCAGGCCAAGGACACATAGTATGACCACCGCAATGCCTCGGACTTGAGCCTCAATTGCCCTAATACATACTTTTACGCAGACTAATCCCACAAATTCGAGCGTTAACGAGGTTTTGCGAGGATTAAGACTATTTACAGGTAATGGATTGCGGTGAATTTTAGTCATTAATTCTAAATATTTATTTGTTTTCTATATATTTTTAAAGCTGTAATGATGTAAATAATAATAACTTCTCCGAGGACGCATCGGATGAGTCGAGAAAACAATCGGTTTTTATTTCACTGCCAAGTAAAATTCTGGTAATAATTAGACTGTGGCAGAAAGTTTGCAGCATTTTTGTGATGTGAATAAGTGACAAAACGAGTCAGCAATGAAAAATATGCTCAGGAACTTATAAAAATGAATGTTTGGGGCTGTAAAACTGTGCGTAAAAATCAATAGAACCGCAGACAATGCTGTATTATTCGTCTGCTTCGTATTAAAAGTTAAAAACGTGACAAATAAAAAGTTTTACAAGCATCATGGAGCACAGGGATCATCTCATTACAGTTGTCCATGACAGTCAAAAGAGACAGTCCATAACGAGATGGACTATAGGCAAAACATCCGAATCAAAGGGACTTTGATGGACCATGTGAATTCTTCTTCTGGGTTTGATCCTACAAATGACCTTTTAATTAACACAATGTTAAGTTAGAGCAGCGGCTCGCTACACAGGGGACAAAGCTGCATTCATCCTATGTTCCTGCCTCATTGCCTGGCCTGAACAGTAACAAAGTGTTTGATGCCACTTCTGATTAGATCCTGACAATAACGAGACGGTGTCCCCTTTATTCCACAACTTGTGTATTTCACTCACGTCCTCCTCCCGAATTATGACCTTCCATCAGCACTGCGGCTTTCTGCTTCCAGTCATCAAGATGATAAACTTTGATCAAATGCACATCCTCAACTGTTTTAATTGGCCGATTGCAAGTTCAGCTCTATTAATAGCAATGACACAGAACACGAAAAGCTCCTGGAAAAAACAATGTATTTTTAGAAAAAATGTCATTAATGGCAAACACAGAATAAGTTCACAATTCAACACAATGACAAAGATCTCCAGGTCCGCGCGTAACACGGAGGATCCAGTCATTTTTAACAACTTTATGTCTGACAAGAATTTCTCTTTTACATCAGGCAAAAATACGAAGCCACAGTAAAACGCAACATGTAACAAAATATTTAAAGGAAATACGAATCCAACCAATAAACACATTAAATCAACACAGAGACGAATACCCAAATAATAAATACATATAAATAATAATAAATAGGTTTGCTACACTACACGATTGCCATACACAAATTCGGCCCATTTTAACTGGCCATTCTCATACCTTTGCATCTAGAATTTTTGCATAAAGTCTTTAACACGATAAAAACAATGTTGTGCAAAATGATAGCCACATCCACAGTTTGACCGTTCCCTCTCTGCAGCAGCAGCAGGTAGCTCCAGTGTGTCGTTCTGAGGTCGCTACTCGGTCAGTGGGTCCTTTAGTGCATAATAAATGTCCCATTATTCTTTGTGGTACATTTTGAAACAATCTAGAAAAATCAAAACAAGAAGTAAACATTAGGTTATCTTGTAAAAAATGAAAAGCACTGCATCTAAATGAGCTGATGTATATTGTTTTTTTTATTATCAATATATCTGTATCAAAATACTGCATAAATTTAGCAAAAAATAAATAAATACTCGACAGAAAGCATGGGTGTGTTTTGTCTGTGGGAGTTTTTATCTGTGACAGGATGGTGTGTGGTTATGGATTTGTGTGCCTGTCATGACTTTTTTCTTTTCTTTTTTTTTTTTTCCAGGTCAGTGCAGACTCTCACCTGCTTCACCTCTTCATCACTGGTCTGAATGCAGTGACCTTGTCATCCTGTAAGGTCCCACAGGCTTCACTGAGGTCAGATGACTGTGTCTCTGCTTTGTCACCAGAGAACCCTGCACATCCAAATAAAAGGCATGTCTGAGAAAGTTTTCTGATGTGCCAGTTCATGCAATTCAAGGTAAAATACTTCTTTCCGACAGAACCAGAAATATATAGAAAAATGCGTTATGACTCAAACAGATGCACAAAATAGTGTCATTCAAGTGATGAGTAAAAAACTTTTTATATGAATGAATACAAGTTTTTTTTTTTTTCTTTGTAGTATGATGCATAGCAGTTAAAAGATGTCATACCTTCAATAGTGGAGTACTGATATGTGTCTGGCAGTGCAGCATAGGATGAACAGTGCAGTTGGATGCCCTTGTGGCTATAGCTACCAGTGCCATAGACTTTAGAGTGTAATGATGAGCTCTCAGGGAAGGAGTTCTCAGCATTGGTGACACCGCTAGACTCGTGAAGGCCCCTCATCCCTCCACACTGTCCAGTAGGAGCTCCAGGAAGCCTGGTGCTCTCAAGCTGGCAGGCTGAGTTGCCCGTCCTCAACTCAGAGCCTTGCTGCTGAGGGCTCAGTATAACCCCTGATGCCGCCGTACGAGCCAGAGACCAAATCCGCGGTTTATCCGAGGACTCAAAGTGAGACAGGGATACCGTCCCTGTTGGTCCAGACGAGGACGTTGCCTTGGATACTACAGGATCCAGGAAGTCAGACGGGAGAGGAGGGAGGGTGGTCACATTTTTGATGGCGCAGGGGAACGTGTGGAAACTGTTAGTTAAACTCAGGTGCAATTCAGAGCTGCAGTCTCTCTTTTGAGGGGCTCCGGGTACCGCCATGGCCCTTTGGAGATCCTGCTCATCTCCAGCCACCTTTTCACAGTCACTGTCCAGTTTGTCACATTCGTCCTCATCGATGTCCTCCAAGTCGCTCAGATGTAACTCCTTTTCCTCCTTGCAATCACTAGAATCTTAATATACATAAAAAAAACAGGTAGTTGACACCACTGACACCTGTAAGGAGCTGAAAGTTACCCTATTTATGAGTGATTACCTTTGGTGACACAGTCCTGGTCGCTCTTGTTAAGGTCATCCTTCCTGTCATCGCCTGCCTTATTCTTTGGTGACCAGGTCATCTTGTTCTCCTTCTTTAGCCTCCTCCTGGCGTTAGCGAACCAGGTGGACACTTGGGTGAGGGTCATTTTGGTGATGATTGCCAGCATTATCTTCTCTCCCTTAGTAGGGTAGGGATTCTTGCGGTGCTCATACAACCATGTTTTCAGGGTGCTGGTGGTTTCACGGGTTGCGTTCTTTCTTCTGGCTGTGCCATTAAAGTCCACTGTCCCGTACCTGGAAGGGACCACACACAAGCACACATATACAAAGCCGCTGGTCATTAATGCTGTTAGTGAAGGATAACATAAACTGCTCCCTCAGACACCCTACACTCTCTGCTGTTTGTGTTATATGCACTTCAAGTATGAGGATGGAGTTACAGCATGACCTTTGTTCTGACTGTGGCGTCTTCTCCTAGTGGATGGGTGTGTGTGTTTTTGTGTGTGTGTTTTGTTTTTTTAATAATCACTGGTAGGATGCTTTGTGTCAGGTCATCTTGCACTCATACTGAGCCCAGTGGACAAAAGTAAATGTGAATCTTACCTGTCGTACTGATACTGGCCCAGCGAATGATCATAAGGATAGTATGCAGCGGTCTGAGTGATGCCAGAGTGTAAAGTGCCTGTGCTGTCCTTAATGTCATACTGGGGATTCTGCAAAAGAAAAAAAGGAGTTGTTTGAGCTTTGCAACATTGATTTAAAACATTTCTTTTTAATGATTTTCTGAAAATGTAAGAAATTAGATTTTTATCCGCTAAATCGCTCAAAGTAATTTAATAACATGCAAACATTTAAGCCTTGTTTTATCCATTTTAAGTTAAACACAGGCTTTTGGACTGAACATGATCCTTTTTTTTTCTCACTTATTAATAGAATTTATGACTCACTGGTGCAGGAGTTTTGTGGAGGCAAAATTTGAGTTGGAATTTGTATATTTTAAAAAGAAAAGAAGAACAACAAAAGAAACACCTGCCAAGTGACCAGTAAACAAGCAGGACATTTCAGTTATTTTTATTCACTATAAAATCTAACTTTTTGGAGTTACACTGAGTTAGTTACGATGGAAAATGCTAATTCATTTAAATTTTTGTAGTTAAATATTGCTGAAGGGGGATACTACTTTGCAATATGAACACTTTTGGGGTTGTTTTAGATGAGATGAAGATAAGAATGGATGCTGCATTAGATGATTTATCGAGATGCAAATATTTGTGTGATATAAATTGATAAACAAAACCCATCTAATCGATCTGCCTGAGCCCCCCTCCCCCCTTTTGCATCAAATGAGGCTGAAGTGAGCCCACCAGAGTGGAGTAGATAGCGGATGGATCGGTGCTGTAGGGGAAGTAGTTGGCGTAGTTCTGACTGGCGGCAGCCGCTGCGGCGTAAGGGGAGCTGTAGACCCCCAGCGCTGCGTTCAGCTCCGTTCGGCTGCTCGCCAGGAGCCGGTTCTCGTAGGACGGACAGCAGAAGGAAGCAGCGGCGGCGGCAGCGGCGGCGGCGGTCTGGGATCCGCCTGTCCCGTCAGAGACAGACCTGGAAATCGAATCGCAGCAAGTCGTACTGGGGTTTGCCGACACGAAAAACTGCATGAAGAGAATCGTGGATAGACACGGTCATTGGCTGGTTCAGCTCTTATCTGGATGCTTGTGACAGCTGTATGTGACTGAAGGTGTTGCACTGTGAATAGATATCTGTCTGTGTGAGTAGCTCAGTCTTCAGTCCATAAAAGCCTTTTTTTTTCCTGGACATGCATTCAGTTGTGTGTGATCATAAATCACTTGTCATTATTTGAACTTGTCAACTGCTTTGTTCAGGTAAGTCACTTTTCAAAGAATTCCTGGAATGTGACAAAGTTGCTGCGAGAACTGCAATAAGCGACACTTCAGACTGTACTTTTCCTGTTTCAATAAAAATTGGAATTGAACACTGTAAGTGAAGTACAATGTGTGTGCATTTATTGTATTTAAGGCACATAACTGTGCGCAATGTTCGTGCGTAAATGTGATCAGATCCAGTTTATAATCGACTTCAACTTAATATTTCTTAAAGGGGAGAAGAAAACTCTGAAGTTGAATAAATGTAAAGTAATCTATCACACCTCCGGAATATATATATAGATATCTATTAATTTAATAACCTATAGAAAGTTAATAGATCCGGTTGAGATAAAAGTTGGATGACAACTTTGCCTGCAGGGTAACTTCTGTCCCCTCATCGACTTTAACTTCTTTAAACTTGTCACCGAGTCGATAACAGGACAATGAAATCATGTAAAAATGTAAATGCACCACTTTGATCAAGTTTTAAAAGCTTCCAACACGATCTAAGTTGTCAGACGTACAACATGTCGCAGTAATTGAAATATGTTTAGAATGTGTACAGCGTGCGTAACAGCCCAGTTACACCTCGTACTGTGCAATAGGTGACATTCATCTCTATTGTCATCAGAAAAACACGTGAGTTCATTCATAATTCAGTGTAATTGGACACGAGTGGGTGTATATCGATATTTGGTTAAACAACAAAAGCATTACAAGAAAAAAAAATAGCTGCCAGTACTGCCATAGAAGCCACTCGTGTGTAAATTTTCCTCATTGGAGAAAAGTGTTCTGACAAGTGAAATAAAAGAAAATATGCCCCAAAAACACATGCGTGCGCGCACAAAAGTTAAAAGGATGAATTAAAACAGCATCTTACCTGTGAAGTTGCATTGTAAGGATATCCAAATTGCGAGAAAGACATAGCTGCTTCTTTTGTTACCATCAGCAATATTCTTCACCCTTGATCGATTGCAACCAATTCTACTTCAAATCCACCGTCTTACACACATTTCCACGCACGGCCTTTCGCTCAATAATAGATGACTTCACTCATAGGAGGGAGACTTCAGGCTGGCACTAGCTGAAGATTGTTTTATATGAATGAATAATCCCCCCCAAGGACCCGATAAGAAATGAAATTAAGCGTCATTAAGCGCAAAAAAAATTGTTGTTATGTTAGCTGAAGGAGGCTTAAAGGATAACGTAAGACTTGCAAGATATGGACTCTGCTTGTGCTATTATTTGTGGCTCTATAGTTCTTTAGCATTCATCCATGCAAGGGTATCAGCGTGACGTCACTGTAATCCCGGAACGGCAGGGTACCAAGGATAGAATAATGCCTTTGCCAATCACGTCCAACACAGGGTTTTCTTAAGGTGCACTGTACACAGCCTTGTCCCGCTTTTGTAATAGAATTCTTTGCCGATTTGCCAAGAAGAAGTGTAGAAATAATTGTATTAGGCTACAGTTGTTCATCACTTGTGGGCTGTTGCACGTCAACACAGAAAAAACACAGTGAAGTTAAATAAATCATTGGAAATTCTTTTTTTAAAAAAAAAGTATCTGATGCTTTCTAAAGAATGCCACATACCATAAACTCATTCATCAAAACACACTTTATTTTTTAATTTTCACACATTAAAACAGAAATTCTCTCTGAAAAAGTCATCTGAAGTTGTTTCTTGCTCTTATACATGACATTTAAAGATGGTTACTGTGTATATTTAAGACAGCTTTTTTCTTCTTTTTTTTTAATCTCGACCTCTGTTCTTCTCTGGCCAGAGGTCCAGCCCGGAGTTAATGACGATGATGTTTCTATCGTTCTCTATTAGAGAGAGGGGCAGTCCCAGCAGGAACGGTTAGAGGGGTTTTTGGCAGGTCAATAGACCAGTGATTGATGCGCGCCTGGAGACCTACGTGACCATTACGCGTAATGCGTAATTGTATCAATTAACAAATGGATACATGCCCTTGTTTAACCAACGACTAACAGAGTGAAAATATGCCTTAGAGGTGAAATCCGAAGAGCTATGCTGAAAAAAAAGACAGTGGAAGCCTTGCTCCCCAGTCTAATTAAATATCCGTGGATGGGGGCGACGAGAATTGCATTTTAATTGAATGATGCTCACTTGAAAGATGGTTAAGGAATGATGCTGCCTCACGGTGAATGAAACGAGAAATTATTTTAAGCTTTATTAGATCAGCATCCCAAGCATTACCAGTTGTCTTACTCTGTCCCATAAACATTAAGGTGCTGTTCCCCCTCCCTGTGTGACGCTCAGATGGGATAGGGGAGGGGTATTATGTTCCCCATGCGCACCATTTTTGTTTAGTGAGTGACAGCGATGAACACTTCTACTGAGTCACATGATCCGCCTGTTTTATACTATCAAGGGTTGTGCAAGGTTGCCATTGTAACGACTGATACTTTGTGCCAAGTTTCTCACTGCCCTGCCTTTGTATAACTGATGTCCTCTGGAGACACCTCTGCGATTACGGGCTTTCTCTCCGAGGGGCGCTAAAGAGCTGCGTGTAGGAGATGAAGATCTCCCGTTAGAGATTTTCCACAGAGATAAAGTGGACACAGCGGTCATGGTCCAGGCAGGCATCAACAACTCTCACACACAACGCCTTTGGTTCTGACAAGATAAGTTTCTGACATTCAGCAACTAAACCAGAGAAGTTATTGGCCAACACACCCTGTGTCCTCAGTGGTGACAAATCTTACCAGGCTGTTTCAGACCTTATACAACAGAATTATTCTTGGTAAAAACATCATATTTTTATCTTTCCAGTTTGTTTTTCCTTTCAGTCTTTTCACCTTGGCCTCAATTCACAGTTCCTGTTTATTTCTACTAAAAAAAAAGTTTGACAGTAACATTTGTGGAATAATTATACTGTAAGCAAAAAGTTGGGAACCTAAACTACAAATTGAAAACTTCATATATCATTTATTTGTTATTTAAACTGTTAGTTTATATGAAGTTTTTGTTGTGGTTGTTTGGTTTGAAAGGAAAGTAGAAACATGTTTAACTCCTTTACCTAAAAAGCACCAAGTTTCATGCCTGCCAGTATATAGGATAATGTTCACGCAGAGAACACTGAAACAAGCTAAATGTAATTGCATGACCGTGGTTGATGCATTTCTACAAGGGCATGCATGATGGCCCAAGTGCATATGGACAGACTCATGCATAATGCATGTCCAGCAGTCAGTGCAGATCTCACTGAATCAGGCCAAAATGAACACTAATTGTAATGGCGGACTGACCACTGTGCCCTTCCCTCTACAGTGTGTGACAACCCCATAAAGAGCCACCCCTTTACAATGTTTTTGTCTCAATTAGTTTGTAATCACATTGTGACAAGCCCCTAAATTTCTAACAGTGACAATTAGCGGTTCCTTTTCTCGGCTGTGTCTGTGGCTCCAAAGTACAGTTACCCATGAAGTTGGAATAAGATATTTTTACCTCTTCTATGAAATGATTGTGATCCATTCTTAACAGATAAAATGTAACTAACTCTGTGTCTAACCACTGAATGTGGTCAAAGGTGATTAATGATATGTATAAATAGGAACAAAAAGAGGAATGTGTAAGAAAGCACAATTATTCAAACTTTATGAGCAACAGTATGTACATTGGATTATTATTTACTCTAACTTTACAAGTTGTTAGATTGCAATATGAGATACTCCCTCTTTTTTCTTTTTTTTTACTTTTTTTTTTTTTTTTAACTTTTTCTTGATTTTGAATTGGAATTGCAAGAGTAGGGTGCAATTTTATTGTCATCATCATCAAAATCAGAATACTTTATTAATTCTGGGGTGGAAATTATTGTGTGTTACATTCAGGTATTAAAAAAAAAAAAATCATTAGCGGTAGTGTGGTGTACTGGCCAGAAAAGTCATCTCTCAGATATGAGGTTTGACTGTAGCCCCTTCCTCTATTTAATGCAAAGTACTATATTTATTATCAAGTTTTTGATGTGGTAAAATAACACAAGAAAACATTCTTTCTTTGAACTTCCGATAAACAAACAAACTAAACTAGCAAGTACACCGGAAACTTTCTTTTAGGGTAAAAACTATTTGCAAGAGCTAAAATAAACTCTCATAGTTTGGAAAAATGCCATTTTACCCCAAACTATTTATCTACTTTAAGTGAGTATATAACTACTATCAGGCAAAGGCACTCAGACTTTATGGTACTTTCACATTTTTTAAGACATAGCAAGTACAAGACTCTATTATTTCTTGTTCTACCCAAACCTTGTGGTTACTAATGAGTCTAAGTAATGCACGCATCCTCCATTAAAAGCATCACTGGGTGGAAAGGGGGGAAAAAATGGAAAGGTTAAGTCAACACTCAATAGCTCCCAGCCGTATTCTCCTACTTAATACATTTCCTATGCTGACTTAATGAACCACACAAAGCCTTTCTGGTTTTTCATCAGATGGGGGTTGGTGATGGCAGTGAAGAGGGGGGGGGTGTATGAAATGGTAATAAGGGCAGATAGACGGAAAGATGGAGGGAGAACCCCGAGCTGAGTAGGGGATGAAGCAGCACCTACCTGGAGGTGTGCGATCTCATTAAAGCCAAATTGGTATATGCCAATAAATCCAAGGCACTTGTGATCTGGAATTATTACATACGCACATACGCTGCGTACTCACAAACTTGGCTCATGGAGAACATTATTAGTACTGCTAAATTATCCAAAATGGAAAGAAAAGTAATAAATATTTTAATGAGATACATATAACAGAGCAAAGACAGATATGGTCACAGCAGTGGCCGGTTACCACCAAAACAAACATCTCCAGGGCTGGTGAATAATTACAGAATACAAAGGGAGTCATTAAAGCTTCATCAAATAGAGACGAAGAAAAAAAGGTTAGGGAAAGTATGATATCATGGCGACTGTCTCATTCAGTGTCGTACAGACGGAAAACAAAAGGAACAATAACTGTACATGATAAGAGTCAAGTTTACTGTGTAAGTAGTGCCACTGTGCGCGCCGCTGTGGTGCGCTTTGATTGTTATCTCAGGTTTAAAGGCATAATTGGGCACACGTATCCATTTGGTTTTCCACAATTTAAACATGAAACTGTGCATGAATGGACAGGCATAATTGAGTTTTCATTTGTACCCTAATCACTTTGATTGCTTCTAGTCAGATGTTTAACTCAAACAAACCCAAGGCATTTTGTGTTGGGAGCCACACATCCCAGAGGCCCCTCGGGCTCCTGGGAAAGGGTGAAAGAGAGAGAGAGAGAGAGAGAGAGACACAGGGTGAAAGGCAGAGAGAGAGAAAAGAGTGTGTTGTTTGTGTGTGCTGGCTGGCAGAGTCCCCTTGAGGCTCTACTGTAAAGCTATCATCAGTGGTGGTGTCAGGGATTTGTAGCTTGTCACAGAGAGAGAGAAAGAGAGAGCTGGCAGTGACTCTGGGAAATAACTGCTTATAGAGAGTCTGGCTTGCCCAGCTTGTGTGAGTAAGGATGTGTGTAAGAGAAATAGAGCAATGGTGAACAAGTGGGAGGAATGTGTGCCTGTTTTCTCCCTGGGGGTGATGTGTATGTGAGTGTGTGTGAATACCAGTACGCTGTGGGTTGATGTGTGGATCCATGTTGCAGTCTTTTATCTCTAGGCCTTAGGCTCTTTGTCTATGTGTGTTTTTGTCGTCAAGTACTGTCTACATATCTACTCCGGGTGTGTCAAAGCTGCTGTGGTGGCATTGCACGGATTCCATGTCTCTTTCTGCATTAATCTACACATTTAGACACGAATATGATCAAATATGTGCGTTCAGTCACCTTCAATGGGGAGTCTGTAGGCTACCACCCTGCTACTATGCCATGTTTGTATATGTGTGGTCTTCGCCAAGATGGATGCTGACTTCAAACCAAACTTTCCCTCAAGGCGGTGGGCCAGCAGCAGCAAAACGCTGTTGTCGGGTAAATACATGTATCTGCACAAAACAAGTTCCTCTGGAATGATGAATGGAGGGCTAATTTTCTCATTGACAACCATGTATTTTGAAAATCGCATTTTGGCGGTTGACCAACTTTCAAGGGCCCAAGGGTCATGAAATTCACTCAACTCATAAATGATCATGTCAGTGTTCAAACAGAGGAAGAAAAAAAGAACACGAAGGAAAATTGCAGTTACATGGTTTCCTTCTGACTGCAGCTGCTAAACCCACATCAGCATTGTGGCCCATCTCTAGGGCCCACAGAGGCAAAAAGACAGTTCCTATTACTGTCAGTCCAATTACCGGCCACAGCACAGCCACTGCTGTCAACACCAGAGGGGTCATGGTATGCATCGGTATCTTTTTTCTCATGCTAAGCCATATTTTCTATGTAGGGGAACTTGTATGTAATGCAGCACAAATGGTTATCAGCATCCACTTGAATCTGTTCCCATAAATTAGACATTATGTGGGGTCAAAGGTTGAATTCGACTCTCTCAGCCTATAATAAAGCACCTTAACCTCAGCGTACAAGAATAATAACCTCTTTTAAGGATATAAACACTGAAAATGAGCAAGATTATGTAAAAAAAAAATCATAATGACACACAATAGGGAAATATATATTTTGCTTGTGGTTTTCTCGGGCTTACCATATACATACACATATACACCAAGAAGTGGAGGATGTGATGAGAAGTGGTCTAAATACTAAAACACTTTCCAATACAGAAGACAGTGTTCTGGGCTGAGTAAGTCTCTTGAGCTGCCTCTAGTGTTGCACCACAGAGACAGAAATGCCCAGCCCCATCTGGTCTTGGTTCAGTCTGGTTTACTGTAAAATGGTGCCAATACAAATAGCTTTGCTTGATGTTTGTTTGCATAAATTGTTTTGAAAGGCTTCACCAAGAGTTTTTTGGGTGGATTACGGTGGGGAAGTTGGGGAGCCAACCGATATAACTGAATAATCCTCTCTGAGCTGACAGTTAGATTTGCTCTTCTTTAAAAATAAAAAAAAAGAAATAAAAAAAGATTGTTTGGGATTTTTCTTCTTGGTTCCTGGCAGTAAGTTTGGACTGTGAACTTTTGAGTGGGTTGTGTCTGTATTCATGTATGTGTGTGTGTGTGTGTGTGTGTGTGTGTGTGCAAAATGTGGTTGTGTGATGAAGGAGAACGCTGAGCTGCTCTCTCTTTCTCTTAGCATAGCAGTGTCAATTTCGATAACATCACTGTAGCGTTTAACACATGCAAAAGTTCAGTTGAAGGTTCAGAGGCCCGATACTGTGGAGGGAAAATGTTTCTCTTCCGAAAGCCTTTGCATTTCCACTTTGATTCTCCTCCCATAGGTCAAGGCATCACCAAAAGGAAGGAAAAAGTAAAGTTATGTACTGATGCGAATTAGGCTTGTATTACACAGCAGAAAAAAAAAAACATAAGTGAAAACGCATCTACCATTACAACAGGCAGATTTAGCTTTTACTATACAGTGCTATCCTTGGAAAAAAAAAACCCATGGCAACCGATTGGAAGTCATTGTTGCTTATCTCTGGGTATGCGTATCTGAAAACGACTCCGTGTCCAGGTACTGTAAGTATGCCAGCTCGGCACTAACTAGTTTCACACAGATATTTGTGTAAGCTTAAAGATACCCAGGCCCCAGGATCTCAAAAACCCAGAGCCCCAATAGGATGGAAATCCCAATTCTAACAATGACACTTCAATCGTTCGGGCCCTCTGTTCCTCATTTGCTGCTTAGCCAGTGGAGGTCCCTTCATGGTCGACTCCCAACTCGATCCAGATGCGGCTAAAAATATGTCTTGCCTTAACATTAGTCTTTGTCCTCAACTTCTCTGCAGCCACGCCGTGTCAGACTACAAAACTAATGATGGTCTTTTTCTTGTCTCTTGGACAAAACATGACATTTTTACTATTCCCAACCCAGTCTCGTTGACTGATGGGTTTGGTTTTAACACACAGCTTGACAACCTGAGTAAAACATTTTGATAAGATCTAAGGAACTCCAGTGCGATCTAAAATCCAATGTCGGATAAATAACCAAAAAAACTAACAAACATAAAGATAATTACAAAGTCTGATGTACAATGTTATGCATTTTGCTTTCTAAGGTTTCTATGTAATCAGTTGGATTTCCATTAAAGCCACTTTAACATGGTAATTTCATTTTCCTCCTAGTTTTCTTTTCCTCAATTGTAGTTCTATCAGGAGGCCCGTGTAAATTTTTTTTTTTTTGCATATTTTCCCCACGGCTTAATGTGGAACTAAAATAGACTAGAGGAAAAAAAAAAAAAAAAAAGAATGGGGCTCCCACTATCCATCTAACTTAAAAGCAGATGTTACATGGTTGCCAACATCAAAAGGTCCCGTTAAGTGTAGAAAAGGTGAAATCATATACCTTTGATTAGTCTTTTCACTGGTTAATGTAAACAAGCTCAGTACATGGTTGCCGAGTGAACCTTGACCTTGGCCTCATGGCTAGTACATCATCAGATTACAGAAAAAAAACACACACTTTTGTTTCAACTTCATCTTGTTAAGGCTAATTTCTGATTTGCAGATTGTCAAGCTTACTTTGGAGAACCCAAGAGGACTGGATCAGATCTCCACAAGGTCCCCTGCTCTGGGGTAACACGGACGCCCCTAAATGAGGGGCCAATATCCTTGAAATACAGCGCTCAGCTCCTTTTAGGATACTCAGTTCAAGATGTTTTCCATTTTGAGGTTGAGATATCTAGTATGTACTTATGCGTCCTATTTATCTCAAGGATATTTATTCTGAGAGCGATAAGGGGTAAAATATGGAGAGAAAAGTGGAAAACGGGGGGAGGGTTGCAGTACCAACATTCCTTTTAAATATAAGGTGAATGAGGGTCCTTCAACAAGTGTTGTGTTTACATTGCTTGTGGGAAAACAAATCGACACAGGCAGCGTCTGAGGGGGCTGTAAAACAGCTCTTTGGTAGAGAGTGCGGCTTAAATTCCAAGCAGCACACACAGCAGTGTCACCCCAAGGTGTTGAGAGTAAATATACAGTGTTACCTTTAGGCTAAATAGGGGAGAAAACACAAGGAGATTGAAGTGCACATCAGTGACAAAGTAGAATGAATGTTTTACCTAGGAGCGCCAAAAGTGAGAACAAATAATAGCACTTTTTTAGTGATTTTTATAATGAAGGGCACACATTTGGTATGTAACAACACATATTTGCACAAAATGTACTTGAAACTCAAATGTAAGAAATGTATCATAAAAGCCTCCATTTTTATGAGCGAAAATAGTGGAACGAGTAATTTTCTGTCATTACAGTGACCACAAGCAATGTGCAACGCTAAGATAACATACCATGTAACAACACCAAAAGAATATATGATGAAGTAAAATAAGTGTATTTTGGGAAAAGGCAAGGACACAGAAATGCTTCTGGTGACATTTGTGGTGTACAACTCCCCTTGCGTGTTCCAGTGCAGCTTTTGTTCACTCCACTCAAAGTGCTGCAGCAGTTAGTGCCATTAACTATGTCACTTTCATGTAAGTCTCTGTCTGGTGGCTGTTTTTTTGTGTGTGTGTGTGTGTGTGTGTGTGTGTGTGTGTGTGTGTGTGTGTGTGTGTGTGTGTGTGTGTGTGTGT
>JAQQZY010000019.1:46107174-46117938 GCA_030068375.1 Ostorhinchus rueppellii | reverse complement strand
GAAAAATGTATCAGAGTAAAAGTATTAAATTCATCCAAAATATGTAGTGCAGTAAAAGTGGAAGTAGGAGGAAAAATGAATACTCCAAAGAAGTACAGATACTGCATTTTAGTACTTAAGTACAGTACTTAAGTGGTTCTTGTTAGTTACTATACATCTCTGGTTGCAAGTAAAGTAAAGAAAGCCTTTTTTGTGGAATACTTAACGCGGCCCAGCCTGATCCAGACTCTACCTCCAGTGGCCCCCCAGGTAAGTTGAGTTTGAGACCCCTGCTCCAGATATATAGACACATACCCATAGGGACCTCACACTGGTCTACCGGTAAAATGCCTCCAGACTAAAAGAAGTGAATTTTAACCAAGTCAAAAATACTACTCGGTTGTAGTTTCTATAATATGGTCTTGGGTCAAAATGTGAAATTCTGAGAATGATAATGGGTTTTTACTCAAAAGGAATGTTTGTCTCAGACCTACCAGATCTACTTCAAAACATTGTCTGTGCATGATAATCCATCCACTTTTACAGTTCTTTCTTATGGACGTTTTATGCATTTATTGTATAAAAGTACATAAACCAACATGTGTGACAACTGTTTATCATACACATTGAAAGCATCAGCTAACCAGTATCTGCCATTTGTCTTCCTTATTAACCCAGAAAGATCCAGTGCTATTTTAGTGGCAGTTTCCAAATTATTTCCTCTCTATTTTTTTTTTTTTTTTTAACTTTTCTTAAGTGATTTATCACCATTTATTCTAATATTATGTTCAGTATTTTGTATTCTGAAGTGAAAATCATGTATTTTCTTAGATTTAATGTACTGATGATGTAAAGGTTCATAAAAGCTCAGATTCAAGTTGAAGGTCATCATTTCAAAAACAGAGAAAATGAAAGAAAAAGGGACTTTTTCAGTAAAATCTATCATTAACATACAACATAAAAATAACATAAACTGATCCAACTCTATGGGTTTTACTGGTGAATCAATGTTTAAGAAGATGTTGTGTTTCCATGGTAACTATGGAGCCTCTGAATGTCCAAATGCGTCATATCTGATGACCATGAAAAGATGACAAACTGCATTTTACACCAAATATTTACATGTATTGATAGGATTAATGGATCAATAGGTATTTAACTTTTTATATCAGGAAATTATTTTTCGTTCCAGTGGATGCTATAGGTCAGGGGTGTCAAATTAATTTTAGTTCAGGGGCCACATTCAACTAAATTTGGTCTGAAGTGGGCCGGAACAGTGAAATAAGAACATAATCCTAATAAGATATAAATAATGTAAACTCCAAACTTTTCTCTGTGTTTTAGAGCAAAAAAAAAAAAGGCAAATTAAACAATGAAAATGTTTACATCTACAAACTATCCTTTCAAACAATGTGAATAACAGGAACAAACTGAAAAAGAAGTTTAATTTTAACAATATTATGCTTCAGTTTATCATTTTCACATGTTCATTATAAGTTACAGACGCAGTGGATCTACAAATACAGAAAAGATTTAGTAACAGGCAGAATATTGTTAAAATTGTGTTTACATTTGTTCAGATTATTTAAACATTTTTGTGAAATTATACTTGGTTTTAGTGTCAATAGATGAAAATACTGACATTTACAAAGAGAAAAATGTGGAGTTGTGAGTATTTATAGGTTATTATGACAGCATTTTACTGATCTGACCCACTTGAGATTGAATTGGTCTGAATGTGGAACTTAAACTAAACTAGGGGCCGGACTAGACCCTTTGGCAGGCCAGATTTGGCCCCTGGGCCGCATGTTTGACACCTGTGCTATAGGTTAACGTATATAAGATTCAGTACATTTAATCTCAGAGACAGATAATTTAAAAAACCTGTAAACTAGTGTTATGTGAACTTTAGTGACCAGTGTCATGTGCAGTTTTTGCTGTTTTACTGTGACTTCAGACTGTTGTTGAAATGATGCACCCAAAGCTTAGGTTATCTTCCAAACACAGACACACACACAAAGTCACATGTCATGGCCATCCGCTTGGATATTAAGGTGGAGCTGAATGCGCGGAGACCTTCCAGTCCTGTGACTTCAGAAATAGTGGTGAGAAGACAAGCAGCGCCGTGTTCCCAGTACAGTTCACCCCCAACAGTAGTAGATGATGTACATGAATGGGGAGGGTTACAGGGTGGGCAGCAGCTTCCCCTGAACTCCACTTCCCCACCGCCGCCACTCCACATATCCACAAAAACACTTCCTCCTGGGAGATAGGGAGCCTCTGCTTTCTGTCAGGGTGTCCTCTGCTGCAGACCCCTGAGGCCACTCACTTGGTGGGAATCTGGTCTTTTCAGTCTACAAATACAACCCCCCCACCCCCCTTCCTCCTCCTCCATCCATCCATCCCTACATATGAAAAGCAAAACAAGACCAGAGGAAGACACTGGTGTTCGTCCTCTGCTATCGTCTCCCATATTTTCTTTGCTCTCTCTCTCTCCTACACCTCCCTTTCTCCTCTCTTTCCCCTGCCTCGTGGGTCGATAGCGTTAATTGGCTCACTCAGTCACCGGTACATTGATTGCGGTCACTAATAAAAGGGCTATTGATTGGCACTTTGTTTAACACTGGCCCATGCATTGAGAGCTGCCCTCTAATACTATCCCAACAGCAACCTTTTCCTGTTTGCCAGTCTCTTAATGTCATAAATTATGTCAGTCGATTAGGGAGATTTTTCTTCCCTTATGCTTTTGCCTCATTAGAGTAAGGACATGTTCAGGTTGCTGCGCCTAAAAAGAGCAAAGAAGTAACCCCTAAAGAGCTAATAACAGTTCTTGATTTAACTTGTTTGCTGAGAAACCTTTTGTCGTATGACTTTTATATCCATCTGGTTATTGTTATCCTGTGTAAAGTTCTTATTCTGTCTTTGTATGTGCTCTATAAATAAACTTTTCTCACCTTTTTATTATATTCTTCTGAGACTTTTCAAATACACATGAAGAGATGTACTTTATCACAGCAGTTGTGAGTTATTTCCTGTCAATTGCGCAGAAATTCTTTTGCCATGTAATGAATGCAGACGCTGTAACTATACACACACCGTCAATGAAAACTTTGAGACCATAGTTTTTGACATCATTTTTATTTTGAAACCCTAAACTGAGATTTTTTCATATGAATCATTTTTCGTAGGATATTGGCAAAAAGAATCAAAAATTTAACATTTCAAGAAGAATTTCAAAATAAAACACTTAACAAAAGAAAATTTCACCTGCTGAACACAAAGTCACAACAGTCAGTGCCGGGTATGACCTCTGTTAGCTTCGATGCAGGTGGTGATCCGTCGGCACATGCTGCGGACCAGGCATCAGATTGTGTCCTATGGAATCCTAGTCCACTCTTGCTCGAGTGCCTGGATCAGCTGCTGCCTGTTTGCCGGTTGGGGAACCCGATTGGCCACCTGATGACTGAGATAGTCCCACAAGTGTTCAATCGGATTCATATCTGGAGAATAGGCAGGACGGGTTAGCAACTGTGGTTTGGGAACAGCCCATAAGCCTGGCTATATCACTGTAGCTCAAACCGGCCTCCACCATACCCAGTGCCTGGAGACGTTGTTCATGTGACAGACGTGGCATGGTGGCGTTCACTGGACAAACAATAGTGGCCTTTTTTGGGCCTTTATATAGGCCTTCAAAACCAATCCTCAACTTGTGTAGATACTCACTAATAGTACTGCTCATTGTGTATTTCACAGGTGTCAAACATGCGGCTCAGGGGCCAAATCCAGCCCACCAAAGGGTCCAGTTTGGCCCCTAGGATGAATTTGTGAAATGAAAAAATGACACTCAACATATTCATAATAATTTTAGTCCAGGTTCCATATTCAGACCAATTCAATCTCATAATAACCTGTAAATACTCACAACTTCCAAATTTTTGTCTTTGTAAGTGTAAATATTTTCATGTATTTACACTAAAACAAAGTATAATTTCACAAAAAATCTAAATAACCTGAAATGTCTTAAGAGACATATGTGCAATTTTAATAATATTCCACCTGTTACTAAATATTTAGTGTATCTGTAAGTTAGAATGTACATGTGGAAATGATAAACTAAAGCAGAATATTGTTAAAATTATGCTAATTTTGACGAGCACAACTCCTCATCCAGGTAGATGGGATAATTAGTGGAATCACCTGTGTTCAGTGAACAGGTTGGAACCAATATGTGGCAGGAATTTGACTTGATGAATCTGGGATTACCCACCTCTGGAAAATAGACTGCACTTATATAACACATTTTATACACTTTCCAAAGCCACCAGGCCCTATTAGGAGCAATTTAGGGTTCAGTTTCTCCCAAAACAGTTTGATATGTGAACAGTCAAACCGCAGACCCTTAGGTTATTGGATGAGCCACTCTACCAACTGAGCAATAGCAACTCTTTAATTTTCATGTTTAAAATGTTAAAAATGACCATTACATTAAATTATTTTCTATTAAAAAAGCAAATAGGCTGGTATTTCAAAATTGTGGTCTTGCAATTTAAACAGCACCACATTGTTTTTCAATTTACAGAAAATAATAGAAATACATAATTTCTTCAATTCTGGTTTTGTTGAAATACTCTTCCTGTAAAAACTACAGCTGTATTTGATTTAATCATTAACACAAAAATCTTTTTTTTTTTTTTTTTTTAAGAAAAAGGCATTTTATTTTTCTGCACAATTTTTTAAGTTGCAATTTTACAAATTTTGGTGTTCAATCTATGGTATTTTTTTTTTTTTTTTTACTGTATAGTGCTGTTGAACTATAGTCTGTGCACTTCCTCTTCCAAAGTCACTTCCTGTGTGCCTCGTGTGCTTCCATCTTTTCTCACCGGTCACCAAGGAATTTCAGAAACACACACTATAAAATAATCTAATTGTCAGCACATTATTCCCTGAAATGCTTTGTGAGGAAGGGACAATTTTCAGCATTTGCTGATAATTGGTTGACTCAATTAAAGTAGGTGATTTTCACTTTTATTTTAGTAGAGACGTCTCTCCCTGTGAAGAACACGCAGGAGGTTGACAGGAGGCAGTCAGTGCACTATTCTCAACATGAATCCAGTACGTAGTTTTACTGCAATTTGCTGCACGCTATTCTTCACAGAGCCGTCCTGAGGTATCGGTGAGTCAAAGGCAGGTCTCCTGAGTAAGACGATGAAAACTGGAAATGGGGTGTAAGTACCTTCATGAGAGATTTAATTATCGCCATTAAATATTCAATGATCAATAGAATTTGTTTTAGCCGATCAATAGGTGGCTAGGCCTGAGAAGGACAATGTGCATAAGTTACTATTTGCATTTCAAAGCAGCTTGTGTCACGTGGCCCCATTGGAAATCCATACCATTTTGTTAGGCTGTATTTCATATTTAGCTGCTTTATCCCCTTATCACTGACTGCTATTGATTTCTTTCCCTTTATTTACTGCCTGCAAACTGCCTTAGGTTTAAAATGTCAAAATGTTTTTAGGGAATCCGATATACCTCCATCTGCCTTCCTCATCTCATATCTTGCTTTTTATTTCACCCCCCCCCCCTCCCCTTTCTATCTCTCTCTCTTTAATTCCCTTGTCTCTCTTTCCTCTTTTTCCTTCCCTCGCTCACAGTACTCCTCTCAGTAGAGTTGGAAATTAAACCCTGTCATCTTCCCACCCACTGTACAGATCTCTGCTCACTCGGGTGTGAATCTGCACATTATTCAAATAAATATCTCAGAAGTGTCAGGGGAATACTCCGAGCCACTTCAAAGACACCCACCCACCCCCCCTCAACCCTTCAATGTTGCTTGTTCCTGCTGGAGTCCTATTTTGTTTACTTGAACCAGCTTTAATGGCTTGTTTTTCCCAGCACCCATCACATGTTCAAGAGCAACATTTAGCCAAGTTCAAGTGCACTCATGTTCAGGTCTCACCTCAGCTTTGATTGTTCTGCAATGCTGAATGTGTCTTTTAGTTTCGAATGGGAACATTATTTCTCTGTTGTCCCTGTTGTGTTTAATCTGTCGCTTACATTAGTACCTTTCCTTCTTCTAACTTCATGCCCTCCTTTACATCCCCTCTGTCTTCCTTCACCACTTTTACCAATCCAAACTTCTTCTTTTTTTCCAATTAACCTACTTTATAGATATCTCTATTAGGTGTTGTCTACAGAAAGGACCAAACAATAAGATCCACTGGAGCTCAAAGACCCACAGATATATTTGTATTATAAATTTTTGTTTTATGGAATGATTTGTTGGATCTGTGGACTGGATGGATCTGTAGATTGTGTTTATTCGTCAGACTGAAACAAACAAACAAACAAAAATTCATGTTTTAATATTGATTAAATTGAACTTTACTACGCATTGTATACTTCATCAAGCCTTGAAGAAACAGGAACATAACTTGGACAGTGCTTTAGTATATGTAAATTATGAAAAAGGGTTTAAAAAGAGTTTAAATGTATAAACAAATATTGCTTAAAATAATAAAAATGCACACTTTAAATGTTATGTTTTTACCATAATATGAAATCAACATAATTCAGAAATCGAACTGCTAAAAAAAATAATGACAGAAATAGAGATATTTTCTATGCAATTCTAATAATACACAGATATACAGTAGGTTATAGTAGAAGTGTGCATGTACATTGTGTGCATATTTTTTTAAAAAAGCGGATGATACATGAATGACTCTGATAACTTTTACTCTAAATTATGCATGTAATAGTTATAGACTCTTAAGATATCAGTGCCGCACTGATGAGGGGCATTTGGTGTTCTACATGATGTAAAATTGGTCTACACATTGAGCCAAACAGGTAATGGAGCTGATAGCATACAGTAATGTTGTGTTCCATCTATTATGAAACATCAATGGTTGGTAGCACTCTGCTCTGTTGAGCTCTTAGACGGCGTAGCTGTATCTCTTAACAGGCATATCTATCAGAGGAATGGTTAGCCAGAAGACCACAGAGGTCAGGGAGTTAACCTTCAGAGGCCCAGGGGCTGCATGAAGCATCATCAGTGCCATCAGGATACATGGTCTCAGCACTGCTGCACAGCTGGTGGAAGAAAAATCTACATAGATGTACTTGATGACTGTGTATGTGGGCATGAGCGCTTGCACATCTGTACATTCTGGTGAGCATCTGTGTGTGCATGTTGGCTGGATAAATATAAAAGTGACTATTTTTTAAAAGATAAAATAACTTGAAGGCAAAGAAATCCAAAGCTAGATATTACTTTTATTTCACTCTTTTATTTGGATTTTTTTAAACACACACACACACACACACACACACACACACACACACACACACACACACACACACACACACACATATATATACCTGATGTATAATGACAGTAAAGGATTCTATTCTATTCTATTCTATTCTATTCTATTCTATTCTATTCTATTCTATTCTATTTTATGTGCCCATGAGATTTTATTGGGAACAAAAATATTAAGAAATATGTATAAAAATAAAATTGAAAAAAGTAAATTCACAATTCAATGTTGCGTTCATATAATAGAGATGGACAAGGTCATTCAGGTTTTCATTAATTTCTAATTTGCAGGGCAGTAAAAAAAAGATTTAATTTTTAATAATTGCTACTTAATTAAAAACTTTCACAGTTTACATTTTGAAATTTAAAGCACATAAATGATGTTTACTTAAAGAGTTTATTTATTTAAAAATAAGAAAGATTTATATTAGCCAATAACTTGCGGTCAAACATCAGGGGTCACGTGGTATCATCAATTTCCTGTCGGCATCTCCATGAAAATAAACCGACGTGATAGACTCTCCACTCTGCTCTGTCCATCAAGTAAATGTCTATCTCTAGTTATAAACAATAGATGAGTTTCAAACTACGTCATCACTGCGTGCGCGCGCATTGTTGACTCAAAACAAAGCCACTGAATCCCCAGTGAAGATAAAGAAGAGAAGATCTCAACGTGTTCAACAAGAGAAAACCCATGCCATCTTGTTGTGTGTACGGTTGTACCAACAGGGACACTAAAAAAAACTAAGTTTTTCGCAATTCCGAGAGGGAACGGACCTTTGTGGTTGCAAGCAATTAAGGGTACAGACTGGATGGAGGACATGATCAAAAATGCCCACTTCATATCTGGTAAGTTATTATGACCATCTAGTTTCTTACCTTATAAACACCTGTCTGGTTTTCCTAAACATGTGCAGTAAATGTCCCTGAATCGTAGATTAATAATCGTAGAAATATGAGTCGTGGGCTTGCTAACTCGCCGTGAGCTCCTGTGTGGGCTACAGATGTGGGTTAGTGGTAGTGCTGTCGCCCACCTGTCCTGGCTTTTCCAATATCCCGGAATTGTATCGTCTGTCCCGGAAAATACTTTTCTGGACACTAAATGGAGGATACCACTGCATACAGGCAAAAAGATCGATTGAGTTTGAAATGTCCAGGTTGGTGGCTGGCAACCTTAGCTATTGCTAACTTGAACGTTAGCATCAGCGTCATATTTTATGGTGCGTCGGGCGGGCAGACTGATTTCTCCCCAAACATTTCACAACACAAGCATCCAAAGGTGTTTATCTGGATAAGCTTAACTAACTAACTCCGATAACCCGCTGTGGTCCACCATTGTCGATTCTGTGTCAAAAATGCGCGCGCATGCCGGTGATGTCACGTCTGTTTACTAACGGTAAAGGGGTCTATATAACTAGCTTTTGTAAGTTCACAGAAGTGTTGCAGTGCAAATAAAACTTAGGCATGAATTCATTGTATAGTCACAGTTTACAGTTAAAAATAAACCAGAAATAGGGCTGTGCAATTAATCGAATTTTGATCACGATTTCGATTTTGTTGCAAACGATCTCAAAACTCATAATATAATCAAGTTGAAATGATTTATTTTCCGTTTTTCTTTACACAATTTCTGAGACACACGTGCAGTACATTCCATTCCATTGCAAAACAGCTGTAAAGTACATATTTGTAGATCAAATGTATTTTCAATTTGAATGTTTTGCATAAAGAATCAATAACAAAGTGTTTTTTGAGATAAATGCATTATGAAACTCAAAATTAATCGTTTGAATAATCGTGATTTCAATATTGACCAAAATAACTGTGATACTGATTTTTTTTTTTTCCATAATCGAGTAGCCCAAACCAGAAAGTACAGTAAACATATCACTGAGCCAGTTCAGTCCCATAAATATTACAATAGCACACGTACAAGTACACCATGAGTATAACATGTTCTATATGAATTATAGTTGTGTAGAAAATATAATAATTCTTGACCTTTTTTTTGTATGTAATAAAGTGACTTGTTGGAAGCACTTACCTGGTTGTGAATGTACTTGGTGTGCAGCCCATGGTCATCGTCTCCGTCTCCCTCTATGTCCACCTTATACTTGGGGCTGATGACCACGATTATGAGCACAGATTTCTGGAAAATGTACAAAAAAACCGGTTGGCTCTTAGAGTGTACTACAAAGGTTATTATATAAACTAACACTGGGGTATTTAAGTCCAAAGAAGTACTGAAATGGTAAACTTCAAAATATACTATTATTATTAAACTAAAATCCTCTTCAGTGCCGTTCGTTCAGTTGTGCCAGTTATTCTTGCCTCATAATCACATGGTCAGTTTAAGTGTCACTCACATCATTCAGAAAGCGGTCCATCCATTTGGTGATGCCCATTCTTCGGATTGGATTATCAAAGATGTCAATCTTTAAGACAGAGTATAAGGATGTACAGTAGAGCAGAAGCTATCGATTATTTTTCTGATCACTTAATCCATTCATTTACTTTAACCCATAAGGACCCAGTGTGACTTTTGAGGCAATTCCCAAATTATTTTTTCACTTTATGTAACCTTTCCTACTTGATTTATCACCATTTTTATAATATTATCCTCTGAATTTTTGGATTTTTCCAGTGAAAATCATCTATTTTTCCGAATGTTTAAACAACTGATTACAAAGATGTTCATAAAAGTTCAGAATAAAGTCAATGGTTATTGTATAAAAACTGAAAAAAAAAAGTAAGAAAAGGTGACTTTTGCAGTAAAATACAGCTTTAACTGGACACAAACCCAGAGTGTCCATCCACTGTCATTGATCCAACTCCATGGGTTTTACTGGTGAATTAATGTTGTAGAAGATGACAGTGTTTCCTTGGTAACTACAGAGCCTCTGAACGTCCAGATATGGTCATATCTGATGACCATGAAAAGCTGAAGAACTGTATTTTACGCAAATTATTTCCATGTATTAATAGGATTAAGATTATTGTATCAATAGTTTAGGTGAGCACAGGCTTTTGGCTGATGGCGGATGTTTGGGTCTTTATGGGTTAATTTGATAAAACAATTATTTGAATCGGCAAAAAAACTGTAGAAATGTGAAATGGACATGTCTGGAAAATGACAAATGACTTGTACTTTACTCCAGAACCAACTGAAAAAAACCCAAAGACAAACAGTATAAAAGTAAAAGGATGTATAAATAATACTTGTATAGAAATAACAACAATACCAACGGTATAAATAGTACAGTGTTTAACAAATGTTTTCTTCCACCTGTCATGAAAACATCAATAACTTCATAGTTTATCAAAAACTTGTTTCAAATGAACAGTTTCATTGTTATTCAAACAGAAAATGACCAATGGGAATAACAAAATAGTCCTTGTTGACGAATAATCCCCATAAATGTCCATATTTAGTGTGTCCACCTTTGGTGCAGATAACAGTT
>JAQQZY010000019.1:46074308-46092387 GCA_030068375.1 Ostorhinchus rueppellii | reverse complement strand
TATATATATGTGTGTGTGTGTGTATATATATAAAATAAATAAATAAGCTATGATAGAAGCAGTGACAGTGTCTAGTCCTAAAGTTATTTGGCTGTTAAATGCAACAGGAAGGCAGCTGTGAGTTGTACTGCATTGCAGTGCTCTGCCTTCTATATGTAGATAATAATTTTACACATTATTTTAACATAATGTTAGTTAGGTGTTTAATGGTGCACTCATTTGTACCAAACTGTTTAAGTTTGGGGCCTTTGATACACTATGGAGGTGTGCAGAATGAATGTAGCTTAATGAACAACCCCCACCAAAAACATCAGAAGTGTAAGCAAAGACCTCTGTACTAAATATGTACCAAACCGAAAATTTTCTGTTCCGTTAAACCCCTAATATTAGTCACTCAGGGCATCAAGTCATCCTCTGAGTAGCTATGAATACAAAAAAGTCTGGACTGGACCTTGACTTGCTTTTGATCCTTAAAAAAAAATCTTCCAACACATAAGGTATAAATCCCTGCTGCTACATTGTGGTTTGCACATTTCAAATTGAAGTCAACACTTGAACACCGTACTGTATTAGTAACTGCTGCTACTGTATCTCCATGCAGTGCTTGATTGGAATATCTTCTGTTTGATCATCTGAAGCTACTTAGTTTACTGGAGCATCCTCTATGCAGTAGATTTAGATAGTCCTTCGGGTATGGGCTTGCCTCATCTCTCCCCTAATCTCTTGGCAATTCCTGCTGAATGCTTTATTGATAGGGAATTGACTCCTCTCTTCAGAGTTGATTTCTATAATTGATACTGGTAGAAGTTATTCCCAGAAGTCTCAATGTTCAAAGGCTGGCTGCTGTTTTGATCAATTATATTAAAGTGCAAACTTAAAAAAAAAGGGGGGGATTGCATCAATACTACCTCCTAGCCTTGGTAATCTTTTCAAGAAACCGTTTTTTTTTTTTGCAGGTTTTGCTAAACACATAACTGTCATAAGTCAAATGCATAATTCTTGTTAACATAGGGTGGGTTGTCTTATATGATATAGAAATACAAAAAAGGAAAAAGAAAACATGTTTTGGAATGGCACCTTTTGCTATGTAGCAATCCAGAATAGGAACCTAAAATAAGCATAGTCACTTTTAAAACCATTAAAAATATTTCAGTCATACTGTTTCCCATTAATTATATAGATGTTGGAGATATTGTGCTGAGGAGAGTGTCTTAACAGCATCTCTCTGTCTTGAGCTAACAAAGGGTCTCATTGTTCCTGTCTGTATTCTCATGATAGTCATGTTGGCATTACAACACAATACCTGGGTCTCCATTGAGAAGACTTTGTTTCTGGTGGACTTAAAGCTGCACATACAGTCAGGTAGTGCACAACAGATTTACAGGCTTAAGTCTTGTGGAGCTGAGCAGCAATGCCAACTTAAGTGTAAATTTAAATTAAAAGTAGTAGTTTTGAGTTTTTGAAGTGAATTTTTCTTGAAAATACTTAATATTTTAGCACCACACTGGTACGTCTCCCAGATGTGTTGATGCCGAAAAGGATCTACTGTAAGTTAAAAAAAAAACAAAAAAACAAATCCATACTATCCTGCTGTAATTGCAAAGTCAAATTTAAAGAAACTGGAGTTTTAAAAAAATCTTGGTTTGGAAGATTTTTTTTTAAAGATCTTGGTGGTTGTGACGTAAAATGCAGTTTGCATTTGGATGAGAGGCCCCAGTGTAGAGAATATTCCTTTTTGTAAAATGTCCAAATTTATGTGGGCAGGGCATTAGCACAGAGGTTTACTGAATTTAAAAGAAGGAAAGATTTGATAGTTACCTCTCAAATATATAGTAGGTTGTAAACAGTGTGAAACTACAGGGAATGACACTGTCATATTTTTTCACCATATTCCAATGAATAAAAAAGTACAATTCTGTTTTTTTTTTTTTGTTTTTTGTTTTAAATGTGTAGCTCTCATTTTTCATGTTGTGGATACTCCGTTGGCAGCCTTTTGGGTTTGCCTTCATCCTGGGTGCCCAGCCTCACTCGTCCAATTTCCACCTTTGCCCGGCTGAAGGCTCCTCAGAGACGCTTGGCTGGAGCTCTGGGCCACTGGGCCTTTGGACCTCTGAGTCCTCCACTTTTGTGTGTTAGATAGAGGAAGAGGAGCTGCTTTTACCACCCCTGCCCACTCTTGGCCCCAGTCTGCCTCTCTGTACACTCCCCACCTGCTCAATACCTCAGAAGAGCTTTCAAGTGCTCTTTGAAAGGGAAAAAAGCAGAGAAGGAAGAAATCAGAGACTGTGCTCTTCCAGGCGCTCAATAGCGTGGCTGTAGCCTCTCTCAGCTCCCATGACACCACCCTCCCACCCTCTGCTCTGTACTTTGGTTTTTCACTCAATTTATTTTTCTGTTTTTTTTTTTTACCCCCCTTTTCTCTCTGACATCGCTGGTCTTCGACTGCTTGCTTGTCTGAAGGTTTTGGTGGTTTATGACTGAATTAGCCATCATTGAGGCCACTATTTTGCAACTTAAATGATCTATGAATTAATGTAGAATAAGAAACATGTTATAACATCATACCATCTATATATAAAGCTCATACAGTCATGTTTTCATCGCCTCACAAATGTCGGCAGAATCAGACTTGCATTAAATTTTATAGAATGAATTGAGACGAGGTAATGATGATGAAAATAAGAAATTGTAACAGCCATTTTACCTGTCACAACTGAAAACCTTTTAAACATCTACAAATGATACAGAACTCAGTTGCTTGATATTTAACTAGGTTACTGTCTGCTTTTAAGTCTCTTTGTGAAACCTACTTTTAACAGGAGCATATGCAGGTTTTATCTGAGTTGCATATTTACTTTATTGATTTTATGTAGTATTTTAATTCTCTCTTCTGTTTTATAACTTTGTAGTCAAGCTAATTTTTTTCAAAGCTTTTTCTGCTTTGTTTTAAAAAACACTTTTTAAGCATTATCATTATGTCACACCATTTTTTTTTGTTGCAGGTTATATCTGCCAAAAAGTACACTGCAACCCGAGCATTAAATCACATAATGACCACTGTCTACTGGCAACCATCTCACATGACCCAGTGCTGAAGTTAAATAAAATATTACCGACAGGCTATAAAGATAATTAGTCTTGTCTCATCTCCTCTCTCCCTTGCAATTAAATGTGACCTCTTGATGTTTTATGGATGCCAGCATAAACCCTGTCACTCCTAAAATACCTAATAGATATAAGAGCAAAAATGTATTGTAAACTAATTACAATGCAGTGGACAGAAGCCACAAGAGATGATATTGTAATGTGATTTTATTATTGGATGAACACTCGTGCGCACACACACACACACACACACACACACACACACACACACACACACACTGCTGCACACATTGCAAGAGCAAATGTACAATGTCAAAACTAATTCTTGTCCCACTAAAATCTACACAATTCCAACGCAAAGACAGAAGACAGGGCTTGGGAAAGCTATGATTTGAAGACATAAGCCTGAGGCTCCTCATTCCACTCTACTTCTGAACTCCCCACATACTCCCTGATAGTAAGGCACATTAAAAAGTCCCTCCCCATAGCTCTCCTCTTATCTTTGGCTGCTATAAAACTATCTCTGAGAAATAGGACAGAGACAGGGTTAAGGTTTGAAATAATCGACTTCTTTTCATTTTTCCATGAAACATATGCCCATTTTGTAACAAGGGGGAAACTAATTATAGACTTGTACAGGAAAGATAATGTTACAGTGATTGCATTTTACACAGTGCTGGGGTTTTGTGTCGGCAGTATATGTGTACAGTAATGATGGCTTTATCTACTCCACATACTGTTATACAAACTTTCAAAGCCTTGTAATTATGTCAGATGCCCATAGAATGGCAGACACACACTGGGTTGCTGGCTATTGTGAGGAGAAAAAAAATACAAAGTGATTATTAAAACCATTTCTCTGTGATTGCGTTCCAGTACATCGGGTACTACACGGTCAGCAACATATTTGACTGGCAATAGACATGCATGCAGCAGAAAAAAGATAACACAAATAAATACAGAACATGGAAAACTTTGTTCACCAAGGCTTATAAGATATAGTATTTTCCACTCAGCGGTTCTTGTAGACTGTTTATACATAGGTGGACAGCTTTGAAGTTTGTTATGTTGTGTAAAGATTGAGTTTGTATACAGGGCAATGAAAATACACCAATGGTGATTATACAGCAGCATGTAGTCATAACAGTGTTATTTTTCTTCTATTTGTTAGAAAGCCACAAATGATGGTATGCCAATCCTAGTGTTATACTGCTGGTATTTCTTATTTGTAATCTTTTAATGATATGGTGCAGACAGACAGGCATCAATTCAAAGTATCTTGTGCTCTTAGGGGGTGTAAGGTGCACTTGTTTGTACCGAACTATTTTGGTTTAGGGCCTTCAATACAGATTAGAGGTGTACTGAACGAGTACGTGTAGCCTATGTGAAGAGTGCAAACACTCACCTTAAGTTTCCACATGAACCTTGAAGCGGAATTCGCACAGTATGAGTAGGGAGGCTGCAAGTGGAACCCATGTGCAATATTTGATATCCTAGATGGACATCTAAGCAGTGAATGCACCATACACATGCCGAACGTGAACCAGCATGACAGCTCAGAGCAGCGTCACAGGTTGGAAGACCCTCTGTCTTCTCCAAGGGACTCCCAATTTGGGAGCATTTCGGATTCTCTGTCAGTTATGCCAATGGAGAGAGACAAGTTGACAAAACAAGAGCGATGTGCCGGCATTGTTTGGTGTCCTTCACTGTACTGAAAATATATCAAACTGAAGACTCCTGAACTGAAAACGTACTGAATCGAAATCTTTCTGTACCATTACACCCCTACTGTATAGACACAAATCCCAAGTTTGATTTAAATTTTGAATGCGATTCTGGTGAGTACTTCAGGCTTATGTTTCTTTCACTTTAATTCAAGAGTTTTTTTCTGTGAACCCTAAGGTCAAACAGAGACGAGCAGCACTCTCTCTATATATCATTTTCATCCATTTCTATTTTTCTCCATCTTGCTCTTTATTTCCCACATGTAGTGAGTCAGGCAGTGCAGTGTCATCCAGCCGTGAAGACATTTGGCAGTGAGGTGGAGGAGTGGGCAAGCTGAAGGTCAGCTCGAGACGTGGACAAACACACATATATAGAGTCCATACAGAGAATTGTGCCTCCATTAGCCGTACCTCTGTTTACCTTGGGGGATGCGCCAGGGATTTGGTGGCATATGCTGTAGCCCCTGGCAGCCTCGTGACAGAGCACTTACCGTAGAGACGGCAGGCCAAGGCCTGGTAAGGGGCCACCCAGAGGCTGTGTCCTGAGGCGATGCTAGTGGGTGGGGATGGACAGTGGGGATGATTGGCCCTCCAGCTTTATCTACTGTTTCTATACCAACCAAAAAACACCCAGATTTTTGTGATGTCTGAAAAATGTGTGCAAGTTGACAGAGGCAACTCTCAAACACAGAAAACCATACATTTAGTTTGACTCCACAAAATACTGTTGTTTGTGTGTTAGCAGTGGGTCAGTAATAGTTTCAGGAGAAGAATATTCTGTTTGAAAGATGGCCCAAATGTACAGCCTGGAAAAGTCTGAGAAAAAAAGTTTAACTGCAGTTGGGTTTAATACTTGATGATGCATAGTTATTCAATACAAAGACGTAGCATAATTCTTTTCTAATTTACATCCAAGTTTTGATGTACCATAATCTTCAAATTCCCTCTCGGGCCACTGCATTTAGTTGAAAATGTTTTATAAAGCTGTGGAAACTCTGTATCCCAATGTGCATATGCATATTTAATGACTCAGTTAAGCACTGTCATGATTGTGTATTATTAATAAGACTGGGGAAACACTTGCAAACTGTAGTAATTTATATATTAAATGTATACTTGGAGGCTTCTGTAAACCAAATGAGCGTAGGGAATCAAAACCTAATTAGTATTACACCTATTATGAGTCAATGTCAGCGTGTTTTGGGAATATTGCGGTTGTGTCTGTCTGGACCTTTAACTTACAAACTGCAGTATGTTTTTAATTGCAGATTTTATACACCACAAGTAGGGGTGCACCGATACCACTTCTTTGAAAACCGATACGAGTTCAATCATTTCAGTACTTGCCGATACCGAGTACTTCCGATACCGATACTCCATATTTCAGCTATTCAGGGTTCTTTTGATTGAAAATTAGCTAGTAACAAGGTGAGTATTTGTTGAAAAAGGCCATCTAATTAATAATTTGTGAAATAACAATATCAATAGGCCTAGTAATTTTTCATCACATCATACACAAGTGTCATTCAATGTGCTTGAGGAAGAGAAAGAAGAAAAATATTATAGAAAGTAAGACTGTAGATAACTAACCCTAATAATAAATGCTGGCAATAAACCTGGCATTTCTGATTATTTATTTGGTTGGGGGCCGATAGAAACAACTCACTGGAACATTTGGGGCTGTGAATTCTGCGGTGTCTCCTGTGCGTTGTCGGAGGGACTTTTTTCCCCCCAGACGGACTTTGTTGGTATTAGTGCATGGTATCGGCAACTGTTTGACGAATACGAGTATGAGTATATTAGTGAAGTGCATCCCTAACAAGAAGTCTATACCACCCTCTACCATTCCTCCTCGAAGGATGCATATACAGATTGAACAATTTTTTATTCTTCACTATTGGGAGATAGGGAGCTTTTTGAATGTTTTTTGTCATTTTCTTTGAAACTAAATCAGCTATTTTCCTGAAAACAAGCAAACAAACAAAAAAACCCCACACACCATATGTCTATAATTATCACAATATTGATGATCTGGTAGATGATCCAGAAATGAGAATGTAAGTCAGTCTTATAATTCTATTGACTAACATTGTGTTTGTCTCAGCCCTGGTATCTTTAAAAACATAAATAATAGAAAACATGACCCCGCCCCTTGAAAGATTAAGGGTAAAGGACTTGATTATACCACACATATAGATGTTTCTTGTAGTATATTCACAACATAGTGGAATTATTCAGTTCAGTGCAAGTGATCGAAAGGGGTCTGCAATTCCTGTTTAATTTTCCTGAAGCGTTCCTTTATATAAATACATAATATGAACAAGTGGGAGATGATAGGTTAATAGTGAATGCATTCAATATATCAGCAGTATTTTGGTTTCATTCTTAAATCTGCATCTACGTTATATCTGTACAGTATAATAGCACTTCTTAACTATGTTCGCTCCAAAAATGTAACGTTGGCTATCTTGGGTTTAAAGTTGTGTCTTCCTTTGCTCTTGTTAGTGTCTTTTACTGACTATTGAGTGACTTTTATATTTCACAGTATGAAAAGATGGATAATAAGTGTGTCTGCTTTTTAGCTGGCACTTTCAAGACAAAGCAGTGTGAAGCTGTCTTCATTAAGACCCCGTTAGACCTTGTTTCACCTGACTGACTGACAGACCGGCCGTGATGAGGCTCCATTAGACTTCTTCACAACTCTCTGTGGACAGCCTATTTACTGAAGGGCCCCCTCTCTCTTTCTGTCTCTCGGTCTCTCTTGTTATGTCTGACCAGGCTAACCCCAGGAGCCCCCTTAACCCACGGTGGTTGAGAACCCAGTCAATCAGACGCAATGATGTTAAACTCCTCTCCAATGAATACCCTTCACCAGCTATCAGAGGGAATGTCTGTGTCTGGTGGTTCATTAGGAGTTCATCTTCAAGTAGGTTCATCTCAATTTACAGTCGGTCTGAAGAAAAGCGCTGGCCTGTCCTTAAGATGATTACTTCACCTAGGAACAAAAACATCTATGAGGGGATAAAAGAATAGTTCACCAACTTTTCAACTACTTATCTAGCTCTACGTTGTATTGCTATAAACATATGAATGTGGTTATAAGCATTTTTGGGCAAGTGGGGAAGTTTCTGAGTTAGGGGTGGTTAAGGTGACTTTATAGTTGTTCTTACAAGCCTATTTTCTACCAGATTCCCAGGAACTATTATTCCCAGAAATGTGTTTACCTGGGTAAAAGAATTCCTGGTTGTTGGCATACTTTACATTTCTACTGCACATCAAAGTACCTCGAAATTTATTCAAATGAGACCAAATGAGGTTGTTTTGAGTCTCCAACTCAAAGTCCCATTGAATTTCCTTTGAGTGTATTTGGCATTTGTTCACTTAGGTCTTGGCTCTTTTGAGTGCATTTGCCGGATATGGATGGACAGACCGTTTATTGCAAAGCACTCAGAGGAGCAAGACAGATATGCTCAGCTCAGCTTGACCTTGTCTGTCTATTTCTCACAGCTTTTCTTCTTTTGTTCCATTTTTCAAATAATCAAAACACAAAGAAAATGACTCATGTAGAAACTGGCTTAAACATTGTGGATGAATACAAGTGTGAAATTCTGCAAGTGTGTTCCACCAATCAGTGGTCCTCAGAACACAACCCCCCCAAACCCCATGTCAGTTTTATTGTTTTTGAGTCTTGATCTAGATTCACATCATCTCCAGCTCTTTTTTTGAATGACAATGATTCTGCCTGTTTGCTGTACTTGGGTGATCTGTTACATCAAAACAAACACTCAATTTTCCCCCATCTGTTTTAACAAATGACAGGTTGTGTTACACACTGTAATGATGTGTGCTCATGTAGAGGGGAGGAGATTTGAGAATAAATCTAATGTGTGTGACACGGAGAAATAAAAGCCTTCAAAAGAAGAATTATGTTTGTTCAATTCAAGAAGAGCCCTCTGGTGATGGTGAGGAAACGTTTTTCCATCGACATTGACAGTATCTGTTGTGTACTATCTACTTTTTTATTCTAAAACATACCCAGTGCTATGTAAGTCTTTTAGACTGATATTTTCTATAACATTTCTATATTGTAAGAAGAAGCGGGATGTTGTGTAATGATGCAGGAGTAGCAGGTTAGCAAGGTACCTTCTAGTTTTCTGACATTTCAAAAGTTACTTAAGTCTTATCCATGTAAATTGTCATTGTAATGGACTCTGCCAACCTATATGTCTAAGAACACCACATACTGAGAACTCCTGACCGATTAATTTTCTTTGAAGAAAACAAAGTATTAGAAAAGTAGTTGGTAGTTATCAAGAATCAGTGAAGTACTTAACAACACTAGAGTTGAACTGAAAATATCAGAAAGCATCACAAGAGTGCATTTCTTGAACAGAGCAAACATTTGATTGTAGAGAAATAAACTTATGCCGTAATGTAGTGACACTGATCAGAATATTCATCATCTCTTTTCTTCATTGTTTTGCCTGTAATCACTATGTTGCTTTTAGCCTGAAGTAGATATTGAAGTCCTCATATCTATATAAAACAACAGCTTGTTCTTCTTGAGAGAAATGTGCAACTGATCTCTGCTGTTTTATATGATCACACTCATAGCAAAATTCTGAACGCCTGGGATGACGATGAGTTACTGTTAGCATGATAACTGAATTTAGTTTTGTCAAATGGGTAACGGATAGAAATAGTCACTGTGTTGAATTTATTTCATGGTACAAGCCCCAGGTTTACCTTTCTCTTCTGCACACAGATATACGCACAGAAAAATTAATTTGTTAAAAAAAAAAATCATCAAATGACAGTAATAACCAACAATGTTAAGCATTTTTTGCTATTGGGAATGAAAGAACAGGCAGATGCATGGTAGATAGAACTAGACGTTGGTAATTAGGGATACACAATATTGGGAAAAAAAATGGCATTGTGATTTTTTATTTTTTTTTTTAACCCTGTGATTTATATTGCATTATAAGAAAAATACTCAGGAGTATTTAATAGCTGTTTGGTGCCGACGTGAGTGGTTGAACAAATTAGTTGTGTTACCTCTTGTTGTGGCAATAGGTGCAAGGCACTATTGACACAGAACACGTGCTTCAGTATCATCCTTCTTAACGTGAAATAATTCCACATAATTGACGTTGCTTTTGTTTTTGGCACCAAGTTTTCATTCACTGGGATTTTCTCTTGTTTGTTGCTCATTTTTCAATGTTATTACCAGCAATTCACTCCAAACTGATTAAGAACCATTGTGATTGGTGGATCACTGTGCACAGTACAGGTGGTGCAGTGGTTAGCACTCGTGCCTCCCGGGTTCGATTCCCGGGTGGGACCTTGGGACCTTTCTGTGTGGAGTTTGTATGTTCTCCCCGTGTTTGCGTAGGTTCTCTCTGGGTACTCCGGCATGCACTGATAGGTTAATTGGTTAATCTAAGTTGCCCATAAATGTGAATGTGTGAGTGATTATGTGTGTCTATGTCAGCCCTGCGAGGAACTGGCGACTTGTCCAGGGTGTACCCCGCCTTCGCCCTTAAGTAGCTGGGATAGGCTCCATGCGACCCCCGTGACCCTAGTGAAGATAAAGCAGGTATAGAAAATGAATGTGCACAGTGTTCCAGGTACCCTTGAAGTTAGATGAGAACACGTTGAGTTAATTTGCAGGGTTCTCCCCAGTCGATGGAACAACGGCCAGTATACTGCTAGCTCAGCGCCGCTATACTTGTTTTCAAATTTAGGGTGTTTTTTTTTCTATTTTCCCCTGATAATTTTGCTAAAATGTACTCATCTACTGATATCCGTCGGGTTTGCAGGCACATGCCATGATGTTTTTCCTTTTGAAATCTCGCTGAGTTGCATCTGTTGCGAGGTTTTAGCATGAGACTTTCTTCCCATTGGTATATGATGATGATATGATGTAATGCATTAAATCCAGCACTCTTATTGGTCGGGATCTGACTGCACATAAACTTGCTTCCTGTTTACATCCAGGGGACACAAACCATGACAAAATGCAAGCATTACACAAAGCCTGATGATCAGAGAACGATCTCTGCATTTTTTTGTTGCATCCTTGGCGGTGACCATGGCCCGTGCAGCCGAGGAGCAGTGGGCAGAAAAACGATGGCCCGGCACACAAGGTCACACGTGTGTCCCCCCGGAAAGTCCATCTGGGGGGGGCGGGCAGGAGGCAGGATACTATAAATTTCTGGGGAGGACCTGCGAAGTGACTATTGCGCACATCTACATTGTGATGATGAGGCTCAAACGATATATTGTGCAGCTCGATTGGTAATGATCATAATGCTTTTGGAATGCAGTAATAATAATGTTACAGAGAAAAAGTTTGTTGCTCTGTAGGAAAATTGTGATTCAGTACTGAGGAAAAAAATGTCATTCACATTTTACCCAGAATCCGGCAGCTCAACTACTGTAACACACCTTGCTCATGTTTGCCAGAGGGAGGAGAGTGAAAACTATAGTTTGAAGAGATCTCAGGAGTTTCATCGTGCTGAGAGGTTAGTAGGCAAAGGATTGTATCATGCTCTGCCACTTTGTGTATCACTGAAGGTTGCTGCATGCAGTTGTGGTAGCCACTGAGTGCACATCAAGCCAGACAAGTCAATAAGCTCCCATCACCTCTCATTGGTTGCCCAGAGTGATGGACCATTGGAGAGACGTAAACCATGTTCCTTCCCTTAACCTCCTCTTGCTTTTACCTGTCAAGCGATATAGAGGCAGGAGAGAATCAGCCTTATAGGACTCAACAGTCTAGCCAACAGTACTTGCAACAAGAGCCTTCAAAACTCTCCCACTCTAAAATGTATTATCACTCACTCTGATGTGATTGCAGGCCTCCCCTGAGTGGTTTATTGCGGTGTCTCTGCCAGATAGTGACTCCATCAGGTTTTACTACAGTCTAACAGCTATGATTTGCTACTGGGAAGGGGTACCTGGCTATTGACAACAACTGAAAAAAATATTTCACAGCAAACAATCGTATTTCACTCACCTTCTGATTCATATAGTTGAATTTTCATGTACATAATAATCTTACTGTTTAATTTTCAACTGCCACCTGGGGATAAACTGTGAGGGAAATAATACCTGATGTTATTAACCGCATGCAGAATAACTTCACTTGTTTAAGGTGAGCAATACAGACACATTATTACAAATCTGACTGTATGTGTGTTAAAGAATCCATCTGTATTTGTGGGTAGTTCAGAGAGTTGGCAGTACTTTTGAAGCTCAGTCAGTAAAGCAGAAATTGAAAGCAATACCCATGCTCACCGTATCTCTGAGGAATGACTTTTTAACATTTCCTCCTCAGATCAGAGAACATGAAATACTGGTTGAAGAAAAGAAATATGGCCACACTCTTTTTCTTCTCCTCACGCCCTTTTCTTTTTTCTCGATGTTTGCCTCAGCTCTCATCTTTAATTTTCCTTTTCCAACTTTATTACTCGTTTTAGGTCCCACACTCTGCTTTGCCACAACTGTATGTGAGATAAAAGGTGAATTGTAAAAAAGCCTTTTCCCTCTATTTCACATTGCTCCCTTATTTATACCTCTTTCAGTTTTTGGAGTGTGTGTGTGAGAATGGGAGAGAGAGAGAGCGAAGAGAAGTGCAAACAGCTGGCTGTGATAGAGAAAGCAGACGGTCAGGCACTGGCACAGGCTTTATGCTTTGTTGTGTAGTTTGGACGCTTTGGGACCAGGCTTGCTAGATACCCTTGGATAGTCTCTTAACAGGCTTACAGAAGACTCTGTTTTATGTGGACATAAAAGCACAGACTGTAAAATCCCATTTTAAGACATAACAACATAAAGAGTGAATTATAGGGCCGACGAACGGTCAGAAACAACTGGTGTCTCTCAATATCTCTTTCTTTTTGTTCTAAGCTCCATACTGTTATTTATTAAGCTTATGTTTCCTCTTATCTTAAATTATAGAGTAAACCTCACCGACCACACATAATATTTAATAGGGCCTAATTAATGCTAAAACCTTGTTTTGTATTCTGTTCATTCTCCATTCATGCTTTTTTACATTTTTTTTAGTGTCTGTGACCTTATAACATTTATTGATTTCAATGTTTTTGACTAATTATATTAGCTCCTGACTTTCACTGACAATACTATGCTGATGTTGTTAAAAACTTATCTCTACATAACTCATGGCCTACTCATGGAGTTGATGTAATGCAAATAAAATTTATTATTATGCAATATATTATTATTAATATATTACCATGGACACATAGGCAGGTGCAATTTACTGAAGAGATGACTTGTCAAAAGGACAAAAGAAAGACTATTTGTGCGTTGTAACAAGACAGCAGCTGGACCTTAGCCATGTTAGCATTTTAATATTTTGTTATACTTTTGCAGCTGCAAAAAACACATGCTGGACACATGTGGTTGTGGTTTAGTTGGCTTCAGTCCCAAATGTACAGTCTGGTACATCTTTCTTCTGGAGGACCATGCAGGGCGAAGGGTTTTAAAGCCTTCTGATCAGGTGTGATGTATTCAGATGTTACAGCTTAGATCTTATGTGACCTAAGACCATGAAATATCTGCCTTCTGTGTACTTTTTATCTCCTTACTAGAACAAAGAGAGCTGGATTTGCATGAAATTTACAGTCATCTTTTAAACTTTAGTGCAATTGATTAATCCTTTGGTTGTCCATATATCATCTCATTGCAGCTAATGTCAGTTACATTAAAAGTCTATCTGATCATTTTACATTAAAAAAAAAATATATATATGCATTTTTTTCATTTAGATCAAGTCTTTCTGGTAATTTTTGATATAAAATCATTGAAGTTACTAACAGAGAAAAGCAGTTTGAAGCTGAGAGGTCCTGGCTTTTTATTTGTGTAACATGCTGAATGCACATCCACTAAATTGAAGAGTGCAAGCAAAAACGTGGACAGTCTATTTTTAACTGTTGTAAGTCACAAAAGTTGACAAATCTTGTCCCAAAATGTGGTGGATGTGTAACTATACCAGTTTAGCTTGGTGTTGGGGTGGGTTTATTTAAGGAGTATGATGTGAACATCAGAAGTATAAACTGTGTTGCCATGTAATTCTGGTTTGTGACAGTCCCAGGGTACTGTGTCCCAGAGCCACAGGAGCTTGTGTAGGGAGGATTAAGACCTCTAAGGCAGACCCCACCTTGTGGTGGAAGACACTATTGCATTTTTGTCCATACTCTAAAGTCTTCCATGTTTTCACAAACCAGACACGTGTTTTATGTGAAGGTTTCAAAGTTGTTTCTGTTTCCAGTCTTTATGCTAAACTAGAGGTGCAGCTTCAAGTAGTAGAGGCTACTAGTCTTGACGCAGTTCTTTTTCCACAGATATACAGACATTTCTTTTCCTTCAAATTGTATTGTGACTAAGAAATAAGGAATTATTTTTGTTCTCTGACGGTAATGGCTTATAAGGGTTGTGGTGTTAGTGGGTAAGTTCATATGTTCATACAGCACTTTGAAACATATTTAATATATCAAAATGAAGACAAAAGCAGATGGAGTTGATGTGCTTTTACCAGGATATTTGGAAGCGATAATCTCTAGACAATATTACTTAGTGAAGTAATGACCTAATTAATGCAGTTTAAAAAAAGAAACCCGATCAGTTGACCTGTAAAGGCCAATGTTATAAATAGTTAGAGCAGAAAAAAGTTGATAGCTGATTATTTGGCTGATATAATTTCCATCCCTCCTGCAACTTTTATCACTGAAATATATATTATTACTGAAAACGCATGACGCATGTAAGCTGTCATTTTCTTTCAATGTCAGCCTTTCATTAAGAAGTGACCACTTGCGGTGCCAACTTCTGCAGATACTGTTCTTTTTTTTTTTTTTTTTTTTTTTTGGTTTAAGTCTTTTATCAAAAAGTCCATTCTCAGTAATGGCTTTGTTGCCCAGAAATGTTTTGTGGTCTGTTGTTTTTCCACTGGAAGATTTATTTCAGTGACATTTCTACATGACTATAAAGACCCAATGTCTGATTGCCATGAAACATAATTCACAACACATTCATGGTCTACTTAAAATTATTTGTTTTCAATTTGTTTCTCCATGAGCTTACACTTGTTTACCCTCAGGCAAAAAATGCCAGCTTTTCACAGAAGACAGCCCTTAATTCAATCGTCAAGCCTGCTGTGGAGTCTGCCAGAAGATTCATTCTCCTCACGAGATAACTCTTTCTTATTCATATAAAGCCCTTTCACATACTCTTGTTAAACGTTGCAGCCTCTTTACGACATGTCTCTATATATGCCGTAATGCTTATGATTAAATTGGGTTCAGTAGTTGGATGTATTAATATTCAAAATAAATTCCAGGATAATATTGATATTTATGTCAAGTGGATTGTAGGTTTAAAGGAACACTGAAACTGTCTTTGTAGATGTTTAAGCACTAACAGTCATAGTCTATTGTGATCAGCCAAGTGAGAGGTTAAAAGGCAGGATCAGGGACTTGCAGTGAGAGATCCAAGCAAGCTTCCTGACGGCCTTTTAGTACCTGTACCTCCTCTGGGATCTCTTTTCACATCAGTATTCAGGTCCACTACCTCAGACCCTTCTCATTCCACCAGCCCCTGGATTTATTTTCATACTATGGGGGTATGATAGCCACTTAATAATTCATATTTAGAGTGTATACCCATGCACTGAGAAATTCTGATTCATCCTCCTGAGTAGCTGCCCACCCTCTTGCATCATTTAAGCCTCCAAGTTCTAACTGTGGCTTATTTGCTCAGACTGTGCAATTGTCTTCAGAGTAGAGCTGTCAAATTTTTTTTGCACAAGTGGTAAGTTTGTGTGAGTGGACAGGAGTGTCTGTTTTCCTTTAGTCAGTATGCCTCTTTAAAGTGCAACAAGAAAACTGAGCAAACTGAGATAAACTTAACTGTTCCAAGACACAAAATCCAGCTGTGTTGGACAGAAGAGCATCTACTTTCTGACATCACATGTGTGTACATTATCAATACTTTTTTTTTTGTATTTCAGCCAGTATTAAATATGTAAGAAAGTTGTTTTATGCTCACCCAGTAATTATTGTCAACTCGTACATAAATAGGTTGCAGATAGTATTTCAAGATATCAGTATTAGAAATTGTTTCAGTAGTTGCTTTTCCATTGGACATATGTGCAAAATTTTACTGATATTTACTAAGTGTTGAAAAAACGGAAGTGCGCAATGTCATTTTTTTCCATTCAATCATAGATGCCATGATTTGCTTATTTATTATCACGAGATGACACAAGAAGTTAATCTGTAAACATGGCAACAAACTTAAATATCGCGCTGGTTTACAGATATATTCATTATTATCATATATTACCTTTTTACCTCATACTAAATTTAAAAATTAATTTGCTTCATGCTGTGTTCACACACACTGTGCCATTTTCATTGTAAAACGCTTCTTCGCTTGTTGTAATGTCTGTGAACGTCTGTTTTTTTTTTTTTAAATTCATGTAACTCTAGTTGCAGTTTTGAGTTTTTCTATTGGGGTAAGTTTTCATGCGCAAGTTATGTCTGCACAATTTGACGGTCAACGGAAAGGCGACTAGTGCTCTTGAACTTCCACTTTCTACATTGTGTGATCTACTTCAGTTCAGTGGAATTGAATCCGAATATGAGAAGAACAAGACTGCAACAAGGTCACACACCGAGTTTTAAAAGGTGTATGTGATATATAGTAGAGGATTCACATTTTGTACTGAGAATTGTTTACCCTGTCATAGAGTGGAGTTGAGTCTCAATCTGGTATACGGGGAAGTACAAATAATGCTATTTATATTACACTACAGTATTTTTCTTTCCATTTTATTTTCAGCAAGACACCCCCCTGAAATGTTACATAGCTGATGTTCCTTATAACTGTGATCACGGTGAGTATTTGTGCACCTCCAACTGCTGGCTTGTAGTAACTTGACTTAAAAGCCTTTTACATAGAGATATTAGTATGCATTTTTATCATCTCTCCACACAGAAGTATGTTTCATTTGTGTACCAACAGCATCATATCAAAGTATTTTAAAGATGTCTGACATTATTGGAAATCCATTGGTCAGCTGTATCTGAGGGTTTATGTGTAGTTTTGCCTGTGAGAATCAGAACGAATGAAGCTCTGCAGTGTTTTTGTCCAAATGCTGAAATAGAAAATTTTCTGGTTTAAATTCATATTTGGTTTAGAGGTTTTAAAACATACAGAGAGGTAAACATTGTAATATTAAAATTCTAGAGCAGGATTGTCAGGCCCCTTTAATCAAATACTACTTCAAATACAAATAATTTTAGGAGTTAGAGTTGTATAAATTATGTCTTAAAACACAACATGAATAATGAAACGCTGGCATACGGAATGGTGATACTGTTTATACTTCTGGTTTGCTGTACTTTTTTCAACAGTGAAGTAGAAAACAGCCAGAGAGCTGTTTGGGCTTTGCTCTTTACTCAATGTTCTTTTGCAAGTCCCACTTGTCAGAGAGAAAAAGATAAATATAGTTTAAGACAAACCAAAATAAATGGGTGCGTTCAGAAATGCACAGAACAACAAGCCACAGAGGAAGATGCGGCCTACACTGGCCACATACAAACAGCCTCCCTCTGCCACGGAAATAGATGCTTACATGGGGAAAGAAAATAGTTGTGACACTGTCATAGTAAGTAGAACAGGAAGCAGTATAAGCATACATCTGATGTGGAATAGTCTCTAATGTGACATAGACATATTGGTCATCAGTGGCTAGCATTAACCCAATGTGATATACTTTACTTGTGTTATTGTTGTCACAATAAGTGATTTACAATTTTCCAAGCAAAAGTGGCAGATTAAAACTAGATCCCACAAGTTCACTGCCAAGCCTCATGTTTTACTTAGCACTTTGGCATGCCAACACTGTTGGTGACAGAGCTACATTTAGCAACCAGTGTTGATACACTGCTGCAACTTGTGATAACAGCAGACTTTAGTAATGATAGTATTTGCCATGAGAGAAAAATTAAAGACTAAGGCGAACTCAACAAAGCCGAGAATATGAGACTTGGACACATGTCTGTGTGTGTGTTTACACAACATTGCTTTCTTTTAAAAATTTCTATTCTTTTTGTCTTGATTAAAAAAAAAAAAAAAAGTTTTATGTTTGAAGCCTGAAATGTGGCGAAAGGTTGCAAGGTTCAAGGGGGCCGAATACTTTTGCAAGGCACTGTAAG
>JAQQZY010000019.1:46062825-46073943 GCA_030068375.1 Ostorhinchus rueppellii | reverse complement strand
GTACTACGCGTCACCAACCTGTGGTCAGTTCTCATAGATTCGGACATTGGCTGGGTCACCAGGAAAATGCTTCCACATGCTTACTTAGGTCTGGGGGCTGTGGGGAGACACTGAATTTGGCCTGGGGGTGGACTATTCCTTTAAAACAGATTTAAAGACTATAGAGTCATAGTTATTTTAGTGTGCCTGGTGTGGACAGCATTATTGCTACAAATGAGTAAAATCTCTGGATTTACTCAACAAATAATGACTTTAAAGTTGTATGCAACACACATTTAAATACATTTTTGTCATAATTGTTTAATACAAATGAACTTACCACTCCTTGCCTTACACATACAAAGATTCAGCAAATTAATAATGGACATAACTACTGTAATGCACCTTGAACTTTCCAGGCTTCCTTCACCTACTATTCAGTGGTAGTGTGTCTGCTGCAATAGGGTTTGTAGGAAGAGAAGAGGATGGGAGGTCTCCCAAGAGAGAGCTGCCCAGAGGAGGCACGATTAGGAGGTGAAGCAGTCAAACGCTCACACCAAATGTGCTGGCACGTCATGATAACCCCAGGCTGTTCTGGGGTAAGAGGACTGACAGGCAGAGTCTCCTTATGGCTGACTTCAGCTAGATTATTTATCATCTCCTATAGCATGCCTTGTGACGGGCCTTTACCCTCCTCCTGCTCATTTGGAACCTTCATACATGCACAAGCATGTGCACTTGACACACAGCCATGTGGTAAGACCCTCAATTGCACAGCTAAAAAACATGCTGCTTTTTACAGCATGTTGCTGTGTGACTGCACTGTGGCTTCATTACCGATATGAAAATGAATGGGAACATGTAGCTGTTCTTTGGTACTTGGTTAGTGTTACCATACATTTATGAATGAAGAATATCATGGAGGTTCTACACTGCAAGGTCTTTCACTGTATGCATACCAATGTGTACTTTTGGCTGTCACCTTAAACTAAGTGTATTGGAAAAACTGATGACTCAACGGTGATGTAGAGATTGATTCATTGATTTGGCTCAGTACCAATAGGGCACTGTACTTTCTGTATTTCTTGATATGTAGTTGTTGAGTTCAAAATTTGAGTCATTCATTTGTGCATGATGTTTGTTATCCATGGATATGTATTTATTGATTTTTGATATACATATTTAGTACTTAGATGTCAAGCAGTTATTTAGTTTCTAAGCTGTCATGTTTAGACGACAGTGTCAGCTGATTAATTGGGTTATTAACGGCTTTTTCCTGTCAGAAACTATTATTACAGTTTGGTAATTACTTATCTACACGTAGTCACATTTCTGTCACCCTCACTGTCTCATTTAAGTGATAAGCTGACACATAACTCTTTAGTTGTCATACAAAAAGTAGTCTAACATGTCTACAGAAATTTTCCTTTGATGTCAATGGAAAACTCCTCTACACATCAGCCCTGGTGTGTATACTGCACAAATAAGCAAGTATTAAAAGGCTTTTCATGTACAAGCACTCATAAAATGTGTACTTCTAACCTACTCTTTCCACTGGAACACTATAAGTATGCACCTATCACCAGCAGATGTATAAACAAGACAGAACCTTCTCAGTGTTAATTTGTCTTTGTTTAAAATAAACAGATGTATGCACACAAATGTGTGCACACACATCCAGGATCACTTTACTGGGAATATTCTCCTGGAAAACAGAAGGAACACCTGGTTGCCTGCGGTGCTTATCTTTCATTTCATTCAGCAATTGTGTCAGCTGACAAAATGGCCGTCACTATGAAAACACCTTAGGTGTAACTACTCCTGAATGCCTCCTTTGTTTTTGCATTCTTCTGTTGTGTGAACACTGTTTTGGTTTCCTTGGCTGATAATTACTGAACCAGCTTTTGCTTTTTTGCAGTCTCACACAAACACCTGCTGGGCCTGTAACCTCTGCCTGTGTGTGTCTGTGTGTTCGTGTATGAGTGTTTGCATAGATCTTGACTGTAATAGTACCCGACACCTACTAGAGTACCTTTCAAGCACAAAGAGGCTATAATCTGCCAAACTTTTTGACTCAAGAAAAGAACAATTGTTGTCGCACAAATAGGTAGGACCAGTTTTTTCCCCCCAAGAGATAATTTGAAGCAGGTCAAAAATGAGAGCATCATAATATGATTGCCAGGTGAATTGAAGAGGCTCATGAGCCAGGGGGCCCTCTTTGTTTTTCCAGCAGCGGTGGCTGGGAGCATTTGATGGATCCTAATTGAACACATATTTATTGTGCTAGGTTCAGCTGGAGTGTGACGGGTATGATGATGCCTCAATTAGAACCATTAACAGGATGATTGTGCTTGCCTTTCTGGAACGTTCTTTACTGAATAAGGAGTATTTTTTTCCTGCCACTGTGATCTTGCTTTCAAAGCACAGGTGCCCAGCGGCCATCTGGGAAAATCGGCTCATACTTTGACGGAAACGATGATAGAGGCTTGATTCATCGGTTGTCGTAGAGACACAATGCAATAACAATCCTTTTAGCCTATGAAAGAAAAAATGTCAGGATGTGTGAAACAGCTGGCAGGGTGAGAAAACTGCCCTTTGAGATGTCTGTCCAAGAGGCATCGACTGAACATAGAGTTTTCTTCACTCCTGTCTTCAGGGCAAAATGTAAGCAGTCATGGGAGGCATGCTGGAGTGTCAGAGCCAGTGGAGAACTTATAGCTTGTTTAAGGCTTAGGAGAGTGTTGTGACCGTAGAGGCCTGTGTAGCAGCTGATAGATTTGAGTGTGTCTAACCCTGTGATCTGTGTGCTAACATTGGCCTACTGGGGTAAGATCAGTTCCTCAACTCTTTGCCATTGTCCCCTGTGAAGGAAGGCTTACCCAAGGACCCCCTGTTTACTCTGGTCTACACAATGGCAAAGTCTAAACTCCCTTTGTAGAGTGGATTTAGGCTAGATTTACTTCAATTTGATCTGGGAGGACCCCTTTTCATCAGCTTGGAGGTCTAATGCCCTTAACTGGCTTAACCTGGCTCCCCATGAGCCTAGGGTCCTCATACCCACAATCTCACGCCTCTTTGCCACTCCTGCTTATTCCTTGCTCTCTGTCTCGCCCTCAAGTCTCCTGAGAATCCTGAACATTTCTGACTATGGCAAAGCATGCTGGGGCATGGTCAGTGACACCTGAAACTCATGTTAAACATGTCATAAGCATGTGAGGAATCATGCTTAAATATCCAGACCAAAGACATACTTCATCTAAACAATGCCCTTTTCAGAGGGAACAGGTAGATTGCACGGACTTGTCCTTTTAGCGCTTTTTAAGAGTAAAAATTCCGGAGTGCAGCCTTGCAGAAGTTGCTCTTTTCACTGTTATTCTTAGATCTGTTTAGAGTTTAATATCCACTGTAGTGGCTATGCTCATGAATAAAGATGAGATGACAGTATATTTTTAATGCTGGACTGGCTTCCTAGATAGAGTTCTAGAGGAGGCTGCACTTTCAGAAAGCATGTTTTCACGATAGAGTTAGAAAGTGATAAAAGTGTATTTCAGCACACTTTCTTTTTATCACAGCTGTCAAGCATCAATATGTAATCTGCATGGTGGTAAAACGTATTCTGTGGTTTTGCCCTTCTGGCACTGATACTCATATCCTCTCCGTTTGTAGTAATCAACATGGACCTTCCTATTGGAACATGTACAACTACTCGTTGGTTTGAGCTGGGCTTCCTGGTTGATCAAATCAAACACTAAACAGGGGAAAAATGCTGCACCATGATATTGTCATTATGCTGCTGTTCTTTATGCTCATCTTTTGACAGAGCCAGGGGTAAGCTAACCACAAAATGGTCTGCTGTCGTTGCTGTACGCAATTTAAACCCTGCCTCCCAAATACTGTATTCATGAGGTAAGAAAATATTCTTTTCAAAAAGTTGTTTTGAATTGCAAATTTTCCCAAATCAGCACCTTGCAGAACACAGTGGAGGAGAGAAAATGCAGGGACAGTATGGTGCTTATCCCTACCCCTGTAAGCTTCCTCACACTGACATGCTGGCTGCCAGACTGTACTCTGACATATGTGCCCAAATTGTCATGGCATAATTATGTAACCAAGACCATCGAGATTATTCAAATGCTCCCCCAAAGTGTCATCTTCAGTGCTGGTGAGGCTCTTGAGACCTGTCACCTTCTGAATTCGAAATGGTTAAATTTTGAGGATGGGTCTCTCTTTCTCCCATTCCCCTCACTCTCTTCTCCCTCTCCCCTCGAGCTTGGCCTAATCCAGAAGCAGAGCGTCACCACAGCATCAGTGTTACCTTTGATGGGCCTGGATTAAAGCAAATCTCCATTCCTTTGGTGGATTTCAAACGCTGCCTGAACAATGATGCCAGCCAGGGGCAAGTTAATGAGGCCTGCAGTGGACTGGCAATGAGTGACTTTAAAATCAACCTGATTAGAAGCAGAGATATTATCTCTATACCTCCCTCCTCCTTCTACTCTCTCACTCTAACTCTGCATGTGTCTGCCTCTCTCTTCCATCTCCCCACTTCAGTTTTGGCCTCTTTCCTCCCTCGCAGACTCCTCATTTTCTGTCTCTCGTTTCCAGCTCTACCCCTTTTCGTCTTCCCTCTCTCACTCTTTCCCCTTTACTCCTGCTCCCTAGTGAGTGAGGCCTGACTTAATTAGTGGGCTGGAGTGTGAATGTGCCTTTCACAGGGTGTTAATGAAAAGCTTTGCGTTTTCCCTTTCAGTGTATTAGTGACTGACTGCAGCCTCCCCACACCCTCTTTGCCTGCCTTCTCTCCTCCTCCCTCTTCTCCTCCCTCCACTTCTCCTCAGCCCTTCTGACCGGAGGGAGATGTTATTACAGGGGCTGTTGACTCTGCGGCTTTATGTTTTATGTCTCTGTTGTACTGAGCTGATAGCTTAATTAAACATGCAAATCGGATCTATCGAACATGTCTTAACAACCATTCTCTGTGTAGCTGTTATGTTGTGTCAGATGGACTTACTTTGCGTTTTAGTCCTTTTTTAAAGAAAAATAATTACATGATAGCAGCTTGTGAACATGCTGTTTCATCTCAAGGTGAATGAAATTTAGCATATTTTCAATTCATTTTTGGAAAGTAGCATATGCAGTGCTGATTGCTGGCAAAAGGGGCAAATTAGAAAAAAGAAAATCATTAGTCACTGTGCTTTCTATTTCTCTGTTCTCTTAAGCTTCTTGTTGTTGACACAAATGTGACTGCTTGGATCATAATTTAGTTGGTTATGAAATAGTGGTGTTGTTTTTTGTGTACACAAAATACACTTGCATTTCTTTCTAGTTGAAGGTCCATTCTTGATGATAGTATTTTTGCAGTAGATTTATTAGTACATTTCAAGTCATACTGTATCCCACCAACACTCCATGAAACCACATTAAGAGAACCCATAGTCAGAAAACCACATTGTGCCACAACAGAAAGATAAGGTAACATATTCATCTGTCACTGGTAATATTCATGTATAAGCACCTTATGCCAGTGCTACTGTCACCATAAGCTTGTATAATGGCTGCTGTGCACTTATGATGAGAAGTATTTCACCAGGGGTTAAGCAGACACTCATGATTGATTGATGATTTTTGACTGCTGATATGGTTGCACTGCAAGTAATGACGAATTAGGGACAAATTCCACTTCCTCTTGTCTGTATCCCCAAGAAAAAATCATGGCTTGGTCACAGAGAATATGTAATTGTAAATTTAAGAAAACTGGCAGCTTCACCTATGTGAACCTTGTTAAATTTCACTTCATTTTTTAGGCATTTCAACAGTGATGATTCCCATTGCGCTGCCAGGCATTTAGTATTGGTAGTTCTACCACAAGTTTTTGTTTTTGAGTGATTATGTTCTGTATTTACATAACAGTATGAGTTGTGTAAGTGCATTGTCTGTAGTGTACTATTTTTAGGGGATATTGTAGGTTTTTGCACCTCCTTTTATAATGTGTTTTTACCTCGCCCCCAAAGGGGAGCCAAGGAGTATTCTTTTTGGTTCGGTTCATTTATTTGTTAACACTTAGCAGCAAAACTAGTAGTTCAATTCATACCAAATTGGGTTTGTAGATTGCCAGTGAGCCAGAATAGATTTCAATACATTTAGGGAAAAGTAGGTCAAAGTTCGAATTTTTTAAAAAAAGGATTTAAAAGAAAACACAACTGACCAAAATTAAATATAAAAAACCCCCTCAAAAAACATTTTCTCTGTTATCTTGTATATTTTCCTTATATGTTTGACAAATAAACACACTGCAGCGTTATTATATTCAGTCATATTATCTTAAAAATGTGAAGATCTTCATCTGTGGGGCCCAAAAAACATAATCTGTTGTTTGTTTTTCCACCTGCATTAGTTTACATTTGTATTCATCTGAAACCACGTGCAATTTGTGTTAAATATCCACAGACAGAGCTCAGCCTATTATATGCATGTGTTACTACTGTCACCTGCCAGTCATTGAGTGATGTTTGATGAAGCTGTCTTTCTCATAGTCTCATCTCGTGGCAGCTCCCAGCCAGGGAGCAAACTAATCCTGTGTTTCATGGATGTATAATGAAATCCCAAGGCGATATATGGTGTTCTTCTCTGTATGGTGCCAGCTTCCTGGGCCTCTGATGCTAGTTTTTACGAGCCCTGGCCCAGTCCCAGCTCCCTAATGCCAGCCATATCCTTTAGGCGAGGGGCAGGTTTTGTAAGGCCTTGCCTTGTCACTTCCCACCAGTGAAAATACAAAGCAATGACACAAAGACCAATTTCTTGGCCATTGCTTGTCATCAAGCTAATTGAGAAGAGAGGGTACCTTTGGAGTCTGGGGATGGTAGACATGTGGCAAAGGGGGGACTTTTTGATTGGCAGTGGCCATGTGGGAGAAATGAGTACTTGTGTGTGTGTGTGTGTGTGTGTGTGTGTGTGTGTGTGTGTGTGTGTGTGTGTGTGTGCAGTTGTTTGCATATATGTGTATGTGCGCATGTGTATGTGTGTGGGTCTGTGTGCGGGATAATCCTGGAGAATCTCCTTCTTTGAAGGGGAACAGATGTAGATTTACATATGTGGAGGGTCCCCAGCCTGTGATGAGATTAGCTAGTTGGGATCTTTCTTCACAGGGACTGGAAGGTGCATATTTAATAAATGCCTGGAGCTAGGCTGGGGCATGCGGGGCTTGGCCCTTGGAGAGCCACAGGACAAAGGCAAACGAGGCCCATGGCAGACTGGCCCATATGGGAACAGGGTTGCGTACAGATTGCACTGGCCTTTCTTTGGGTGTGGGACAAGGCTTTAAGGGTTTATATACAGCAAGTAAAGCACTTGGCGAGCCACTTCTCCATCCTCTCCACAACGAGAGGTAATAAAAGGATTTTGAGCTTGTAGTGGCTCATCTGTGGGCCTGTTGGCTTGCTTTTTGAGCTTTGGAGACAGAGCTGTTTGCATGTTTGAATGCGTGTTCTGTGGACATGTGTTTGCATGAAAATTGGTGTGTGCGTGTTTCCTTAAAATAAAATAACAAATGTGCATTTAAAAGTGACATTCTTTAATAAGTATAACATACATTTATAAAATAGGAAAAACTTGACAAATCCGTTGGCTTCTCACAGTTGTTACATATGCCTTTTCACAATTATTTGAGGTAATCACAATAATTTTGTGTAACCATGATCGTCATCTCCATTGTCCTGTAGGGAAACCGCTTGATGACACGAACAGATTTGTCATATTCATCACTATTTGAATTTTCAGTATCGGTTTTTTGTTTGTATATTTTTTCTTTCTCAAGGGTACTGTTCATATGTGCATAAATAAACTATTATTGACTATACTATACCAGCCACAAAAACAAAGACAATTGTTAATCACAGTTAAAAGTTTGTTGTCATGACAGCCCTAAATACACAGACCTTCTGTAACAATCGATTTTCATGTCACATGGTGATTTGCAAGTTCCTCAATTATTCTGCGTCTGCTTTAGTTGTAGAGTTTCTCTTGTTCTGATCATTATTCCTCTCTTGCATCAGGTAAGGTTGTCAAGTCTTGTTTACACAAAGAACAAGTAGAACAAGTGTCCCCATATTTCCCTAACTTCCCACTGGACTACTACAAACCATTTGAACAAGAAAAGAGCTGCTTCCCAACAACCCACCATGGATGCATACAAACCACAACTGACATCAAGCTCGTGTACATGTGTTATGAATTCCGACCTATTAATGGAAAAGTCTTCATGCACTGATTTCAGTGTAATGTTTTTGTCAAGTTGCTGTTGTTGAAGAGTTTTCTCGCACAGAAACCCAAGTTAATAAGTTTTAATCCTGAAACAAAGTCACTAGTGTAGTACTTTTCTTAACAAGAATCGAGACATCTGTGAAAACTTTATTTTATCTAGTTTCGTTGTTATCTTTGTCTTTTTATCCTCGTGCAGCTCTATTGATTTTTTTTCAATGAGAGCATAACAAAGATAAAACATATCCCCGAAATCTTCAATCTTGTTCTAACACTATCCCAATGAGCTATTCCTTATTCATTGGGGAAGGAACTTATCTTTTTAAGGGATTGTGGAAAAAAGGAGTTTTGAAGGAGTCTCTAATTTCCATCTCTCTGTCTGTTACTGTCTCTATGTTTTCCCCCTTCATTTTGTGGAGGGACTGTGTCCACTCTGTATTGTTTGATCAGCTCTGTCTCACAGGGGAAGGGGAAAGTGAGGTAGAGTAAAAGATGAGAGAAAAGAAAGAGGGAGCGAAAGAAGCCGGACTCTCCCTCTGGTACAGCCTTCCCCGGCGCAGCCCAGCATAATTCATACATGTGTGAATACGTAGCATTTTACCTCTCAAAGGCAGTCACTGAGGGTAAAGTGTGCACCAGATCCTAGCTCTTAGGTCTTTGGCTTGTTTACCCCAGGATCTAATCTCGTGTGGAGCTAAGAAACATGTTTTTTTTTCTACTTTCCTTTCAGTTCCACATCTGGAGATGCATTAGAAAGAACAAACAACATACATATAAGGGGGATGGGCTGAGAACTTAAGGGAACCTTATCACTAGAGAGGAGGAGGAGGAGGATGAGAGGATAATATGAGAAGAATTTACAAGACAGTGAAGAGAGGTTTTGAGAGAATAAGTAAAAAAAAAATGCTGAGAGAATGAGGAGGTGGGGGAGAGTATGTGCAGAAGTGCTTGATTGGAAAGGGGTGTGGTGGTTGTGGGGGGTGGCCTACCCAGCAATCTCAGTGGATGTGGCAGCCCTCTGTGGACCTCCTCACACAGACACCCCAGCTAATGAATCAGACCTGGTTTCTACCAGTCAGAAGAACTCCGTCTCTACGTCTCTGTGCTCACCAGAACAAAGCACACCTCCATTAATATTTTAGCATTCTTTTTATCTCAGTGCTAACACCGCTCAACACGATTTTTGTTAGGGAGACGGTGAAAGAGAAATATTGGGAAAGATGGAGAGGGGGAAAGTGAAAGACGAAGAGACAGACAAAAAGACAGTCAGAAAGACCTTGTGTTCTCAGGATTTCAACTTGTCTGGTGTAATAGTCCCATTGGTAGAAGAGTTGCTTTCTCTGTGCCGCCCAGCAGGACATCAAAGAAAAAACCTGATATCCAAACTACTGTACACACAGAAGAAACGTTTGAACTAGTACAACACAGGAAAACCTGTCAATATGATTGCATTCAAGCTAGATACAGTACTTGTCTGATACCTAAACTACAGTGCTTGTCAGTGTTGATATTTACATGTTTTTTCATGCAATATATGACTTCTATTATTGAGATCGTCATTCTCCATGCTATTTTTGCAGCATCTTTGACGTCTTGTAGCAGACTGCGTGCTAAAACGGGGTTACAGTTCTATATTTTTGGAAGCAAAACAATTCTTTTCACTGACTCTAATCTCACATCTTGTGCACGCCTCCTTTCTGGTTGTATACCTGAAGTGGGGAGAGGTTATACTTCCAGGTCACTTTTCTCTTTTTCCTGCTTTATCTTCTTCTGTTCATACTCTTTCTCCATCTATTTGCTTGGAGGCAAGATTCCCATCTGTCCTCTGATAGATTGTAACCACAGGAACATCTCATAATTTTCCTTTAATTGAATTATCACGCTGCACTCCTCTGGGATGGCACGCTGTCCTAATAAAGTGGAGCGAGGTAATCCATAAGAAACTATTAGGAAGGGCAGAGGAGATGCTTAGCCATGCCTATTACAGCAGCAGACATTTAACACACTTAATCTACTATTAAATTAAATCTATATATATTTTTACATACCCCATGAGAAGCCCATCTTCCCAGCCCATTTGTAATCACCCCGTGTGTTAACCTCCCCAAAAAAGAAAAAAAAAAGAACAAAATCATTACAATTCAACATGTATCTTACACATTACAGTAATTACTGGACAACAATGGACCTTGTGTTAGCTCAACAGACAGGGATCCAAAAACACAATGGAGAGGCCTTCGTAGATACCCAGGCTCAGACACATAGATTAATTGCTTTTTTGTACAGAGAAATGGAGGAGTGGTGCCTCTACCTGGATGCAGCCGCTGTGGGTGGTCAGTCTAGGGAATATGCTCTGTGGTTGGACGAGGACCAGGTTTGTGTGTACGGTGGTGGGTCATTAGGAGGGGTTAGCGGCCTGTTTTGGGGGTGTCGCATTGAGCCTGATGTAGAATGGGTGGTGGGGTGAGAATGAGGGAGGGTTGAAGGGTGCCGTCAGGAAATCCCGGGGCAAGCGGCCGTGGGCATTCGACTGTGAAAAGTCATTCAGAGGGAAAACGCTGGGCATCCTTTATTTATTTGTGTCTGAAATATTTATCTGTCACGCAGGCCGTTTTATAATGGGGCTGTCAGTCTTCTCTGCCCACTCAAGGGTGCGGACATGTTGCCCTGAGCACCCGCTGTGGATCTCCCGTGAATAATTGCTGGAATTTCACTTTTGGGAACCTTGCACTCTGACCCTAAAGCTTGTTGTTTTTCTGCATCAAGAGAAAGGTAGAATGTTTTAAAGTATTTACCTTGGCTTGGCTTTTTCATCACACACACACACACACACACACACACACACACACACACACACACACACACACACACACACACACACAC
>JAQQZY010000019.1:46052015-46062725 GCA_030068375.1 Ostorhinchus rueppellii | reverse complement strand
ACACACACACACACACACACACACACACACACACACACACACACACACACACACACACACACACACACACACTTGTATACACTCTCACACACATCCAAGTCTGAAAATAAATAATTCATTCCTTTACTCCAAGATGAAAACCCAATCAAGCTGAAAATCCCTGTCTTGCTGCACCTCTGAGCTGCCAGTGCTGCTGGTTAATGTGATGCTCACTGTTCTAATGCGTCGTTGTGTTGACACTCAAAGCTGAGGCCTCTTCTAAAGAAATGCGCACTCTCAAACATTAAGGGGAATTTTAATCTGGTGTAATCACCTAAATGAAAGCCCTACTTGTGTGTGTTCACAGTCAGCTGTAACTCTGAATAAATAACAGCAGCCGCCATCTTTGGGATTGTTTCATCACTTCTGTCTCTTTAGGGAGAGACGCTCAAGTTTGAAACCCTGTCAGGCGAATAAAGAGACTAAACAAACAACAACATTACAAATATGTGTTGTCGAGGGCTTGCAGTGGAAGTTGGTTGTGATGAGGGGCGGGTCAGGTGGGAGTCCTTTATGATACGCTGCAACACATCTGCTTATACTCAATTGGTTTAGCTAATGTAGGCTGACACTCTCAAGCTTTTTACATGCAACGTACTGCACCGCTATTGAATTGACTGTTTGCAAGAGAAAATGTGGGATTTTAACATTAACGCAGCATCTCTCACAGATGCATACAGTATGTACTTGTGGACCTTCAAGGACATACATGAAGATATTGTTTTCAGTGTGTGCAGACAAGTACACATCCCGCATATGAGTGCTCACAATTAGGGAGGTGAGCACAAACACATATTCACAGACACACACACATGCACACACCAAAATGTGATGCCTGTAGTCTGAGCATGCATAATTAAGGTGTACCTTGTTGGGAGAGAGTGCATGTCGCCTCTCAGTGTGCACACCACATCCCCAGAAAGAAGCTTTGAATAATGAAAAGTGTCACCTATGCAAAATGCAGGAGATGAGCATGCCTGCCTGTGAATGTGCTTTGTGCATGGTTTTTGTGTAGAGTACACTTGTGTATATGTATGAGTGTGTTGTCGTATTGTGAATATCTGAAAATGTGTGTGCAGGTTTGTGTGCGAGTAAACATCTACATGTGTGCAGGCCTACAGACAGAGGTGTCTGTACAAGTGTGTGTGTGTGTGTGTGTCTGTGATGATAGAGAGGGAGGGCTCTTTGTCATTTAACATAGTGCCACTAGGACACTGAGCCATATGTGAGTGCATGGAGCTGACAGCTGAGGCCCAGTCTTCCCTTGTCCACCCTCCCACATCCTCAACCCCAACACCCCTACCATCGCTCCCTCTCCTCGCCTGTCCTCTGACTGACGTCTCTTCTTGTCCCGGGAAACAGACGCACAAACACAGACATGGTGCAAGTGGCGCCTTCATCACAGTCTTTGTGCTGATGATCTGATGAGCAGACTTAGCGCTTGCATAACCACGTCACTTTCAGTGCTGTTAATACTTAGCTGTTCCACGTTGCTAATTGAAGAAATCATGCACCTTTTTTCCCATCCTGACACAAAACTGTAAATTAAATCTTTTAAATGCTGTATTTGGTTCAGTTTAATGTGAAATGGCGTCCTATTGTTAAGTGATTAGATAGTTGACACGCAATACGCAAAGAGCAAGGTTGTTCTTTGAATAGATACATTTTTAGAACTTGCAAAAAGTCCAGAAACACATCAGTTAATAATTTACCTTGAATATTTCTAGATGGCAAAATTCTGTTTGGGTGTAGTTAAGACAAATAGTGTAACTCATATTTTTATATTGTTGTTTTCATGAGAAGAACATGTGGACCACAGAGAGACTGGTTGTATCTTCAGAATAATAGTTGCTGAGAATAATCACATTGATTGCAGTAGAAAATGTATTTAAAATGGGATTGTTATGGTTGGATTTAAAGCTCTAACATCATGATGTAATGATATTGAAGCCGTTCCCGAAATTATGTGTATTTTCCCATTGTTTTGGGAAAAACAGGAATTTTATACACTAGATATCTATATGACACAAGCAGGTAAGAGGGTCTCCATATACATTATTTAGTGATATTTGTTTTTATAGTCGAAACAGTAAATCCCTTGGTGGCAATGTCTGGTGGAGCAGAAGCTAGACAAGGAAGCAGGACAATCAAATCAATCGGGACAAAAGCAGTGCACACTAAAGAACTGCAACACAAGTTAGATTGAAGACTGTACCTTTAGTGTTCATAGGCTTAAGTGTGCCCATAAATTAGTAAAGTGGAAAAGTAGCTAATCATGTTCGAGAGCTGGTTTCAACATGGGGATAGGATGAGTGCTCAACAGAGAATCAGGTAGTGGCCAGTGAGAATCCCATTTGGGACGTACTGTAGAAAGTAAGTCATTTTGCCAATATTATCTGTCTTTAATTCTAGGATCTCAGCCAATGGCATTTTGGATGCTTATAATGTAAAAAAAAAAAAAGTGACTTAACTGGCCGGAATCAGGGTTTTATAACAATATTTAACAATGAAAATGTGATTTTTGGAGTTTTTGATATTACTAGTTAATCCACATACTCATGTGAATGTCAGAAGAACAGCATGCTAGTGGTTGACCTTTGCACAATTGTAGATAAGTAGATTCCTGTCTGTACAGAACTATCATTTGTATTTTGCCAAGCTGTTTATTGATAAGTGAAATAGAAACTGTTCATGGAAAAAAACAAATTTCTGCAGAAGCTGAAAAGTGTGACTCTGGGGATTCTACATCTCTGTGACTGAATTTTAATTTCTCAGAATGGTGATAACCAGCGGCTGTTTATACCCTTCTAATGTGAACAATTTACTCAAGGGTAAGGGAGGGAGAGACTGAATTGGCTCTCACTGCCCAAAGCAGCTTTTGATGAAAATGGAGGATAAATATTTCTTTTCCTTTACTGTGCCACCAGGGGTTGGTAATTGCAATTAGTCCTAAGAGCAAACAAAGAATTTGAAGCAAGCTAATGATGAAGTTCTATCACTTCCTTGCCATTTAATAATAGTTGTGACCTGGGTCTTACACACCTTCCAGAAACCATAAATTAGAAACTGTCCAGTCTCCAACTGCACTGTGTATTTCAGAAGAACTAATGTACTCCCAAACGGTTGGAAATGCATTTTTTGCACTGAATTGTGCAATCACTGAAGTATTAAAGACCTACTCTTGTCACCTCTTGATTTAACTAAGGATATTTTAAGTAGAATCACCCTTTCCTCCACTAAACCAGCTGACAACAGCTACCTTAAAACCCCACCCTGTAGGCATGGACGAGACATAATATCTAATTAAGTTTCAGAGCTGCATTTTCATTTGTTAATCACTTAAGTGCTTCGAGGATAACCTGATATCCAAAGGTCTGGTCCCAGTAGCCCAAAATGTCAAAATGCAATTATATGCATGATTAGCCTGACCTGTTTCTATAGCACCCTCCCTCCTTGCTTCTCGCTGCTGAGAAGCTGACAACTGCTGGCATGTTTATTTTGATGAGATTAGGTGTGGAGGAGGCCCCCGCTGTGTGCAGCAGGCATGGCACCCCCATCTGGTCACTAACAGTAATCCACCAGTAGTGAGCAAAGCGGTGATGAATTGAGAGAGAATGTGAGTGAGGAGAGAGAGCACTTTCTCAGGTGGAGGATAATCTTTCAATCTCTTTTTAGCCTGAGGAATCATGGGGTGTGGGGGGGTGCAGAAACAATCAGAAAATAAATAAATAAAAATAAAACAATTTATGCTTCTTAAAGGATAATATGATCACAAATTATTAATCAAATCATCTTGATCCGGAAAGGGGGGCTTTTTACTTTGTGGTGCTTAGCAGAGCAGCAATCCCCTCTAATCTGATTGTGTAGAGATAAGGCGGCTTTAGCCTCGCCATTGTGCTACTCTGATTAAAGGGTGCAAGAGAAACACTGCTTTCCATGGTGGTCATGGAGACAGGTGAAACACACACCCGCAGACACACACAAATGGTGATACAGATACAAATGTCAGTCACTCATACATGTTCATAGACAGCACACACACACACATTCATACAGAAAAAAATGACGGAGTACAGTAGACTGACTTGTGATAATAGTAATTACATTGTAGTCGCCTTTTATTTCAGGGCATCATCTGTCTGCGCAAAGACACACTTACACTGCATAATCTCAAACAAACACTTATAGAAATACTCAGACACAGTCTTTGTCAGAACTTTCTCATGCCATGCGTCTTATGCAGTTCCTATGAAGTTGGCCTGCTTAGCTTAATTGGGGTTAGATTTGAGTTTGTAGTAAATGGATTTGAAAAGGAATATCTGAGGAAGTGTGCATTTTGACAAAGGCTGCAGGCTGGAATGTATGGAGCCCATGAGTCTCTGGAGAGTGGCGTCAGGTCCCTGGGTAGCCCATTAGAGAGTGTACCCCTTCCCGTCCACCACCCCCGTCTCCAGCTACACGGCTCCCTAGACCGAAAGAGACCACAGCAGCCAGATGCAAAGCAGAATATTCATGTTACACCACTGTGTGTATGATCCCACAGTCAGCTTATGCACACACAGCTATGCACGCAAGTGTGTACACACAAACACTGGACTCGCACAACCCCTGATACATTAATGCACACATACAGTGCATAAAAAACTACCATTTAATGTTTAAAGTGAAAGTGGAATGTACAAGCTTAGTCATTTTAAACATAAAAATAACTGTATCAACTGGACTTGACTCAGTTGCATCATCTGTTTGAAATAGTACACAGGCTGTTGAAACAGAGGGGAAATCACCACTTGGTTTCTGGGTTTGTCTTCATGAAACTTCTGGCAGTCAGTTTTGGGAGACTGAGACTCACACCCGCCTTGAAAAGGTTTGGACACCTTTCAAAGACTTTCCAACAGGAAAGTCTTTGAAAGGTGTCTAAATGCCAACAAGCATTTTACAATGCCACATCAGAGAGAGGAAGAAAAAAACGACTAAATTGACCCCTGACCGGAGCCATTTTCACCTTGGCACAGACCACCTGGAAAAGCAGTGACTTAACATTAACATTTACTCAGCCTCCTCTGCCTATTAACTTGGAAGCAATTCTGCTGTCACTCAACTCAAGCAAAGCCCTGTAAAGATTTACGGTGGACATGCTTGATGTCAAGTCAAGTTCATTTTATCTATAAAGTACAGGTGTAGCTGTTGGGGAATTTTTGCTAATATTTAAAATACCACACCTACATTGGATTGAGGGTAGAGGTTTTTGGTAATTGATATCTTTGTATAGACAGAAAACATATGTATACATGCATACTCTTTTTCTATACATTTCCATCTCCATATAGTACAGATATAGTAGCTATTAACGGTGTTTTTGGGGAAAAAAAAATACTCCAAGACTTGAGTTAAACCAAAAACAGAGCAAAAAGAGGTGAGAATATTTTGTATGTACCAAGACACACATCTCAAAGTGTATAACTCTGCTATAGTTCTACTGGTTTGTAGTGATGTTTGTCTTTCAGTAGAATTATGCAAAAAGAATTTTAATAAGAAACAGCACATGCCAGGAGGAAACTACTAATGCATGTGTGCCCTCTCCACACTGATATAGATAGTTTTCTTAATGGGTATTTTTCTTCTTTTTTCTTCTTCTCCTTTTAAAAAAGATCTATCCACTTGACTATTGTTTTACAAAATATCTACACACCGCAGTGCAAAAATGACTTCAAACTGGTACAAATGGAAGCTTCTGAAATTCCCCAGTTTTTGTTGCCTTCAATGCCATTAATATGTGAATGACAGAAAAAAACAAAACATTCATATTGCAAAATATCTGGATTACTGTGGAAAGTGTAGTCTTCATAACGCAGGGAGATGCATTTTTTCAGCCTTTACTGTACTATTAAGAGATATATTATATCATTGATTTACATCACTATGTGGCTTTCCTAAATGCATATTTCTTCCAGAAAAAGAAAGAAAAGAAAAGAAAAATCAGAAGATCAGACCCTTTTCTTCCTCTATTCTTCTTCTTTTCAGATTATGCAGACTTGATGCTACACTGGTGTATTACTGCCCTCTACTGTTTGTTGTTATAACATTAGTAATAAAAATATGTATCTAATATTTTAATTTGATGATATAAATTCTTAATATTTCTTTCTATTTATTTTTATTGCTCATTTTCGTCTGGACCTGATCTGAAATGAAATGGATGTATCCATTGTCCATGACCCTCCATGAAGTTTAACCAGAATCTAACAAACAAATATGGGTGGAGGTCACCAATTTAAAGAATGTGCAGAACATATATTTTCGTGTTCTTACCTAGCCTCAATTTTTGCCCTGTGTTGTACACCAAATACTTGCTTTCTCTTTGGTTAGGTGTGTGTGATGAGTTGCAGCACTCTTTCACACACTTAATTAATCGCTGTATACATAGCGGGTCTACCAGTGAGAGGACTCGGTAACGTAGAAGGATCTCAGACTATTCTTTGTTAAGTTTTGTCATAATAAGCATCACTGAAGAATAACTGAAAAAGCCTGTACCTGAAATATGATGAAATTCAGATCAGTCCTCATCTAGCCTCACACGTGACTTGTTGTGACTTGATGTTGATGTCACAGACTGTTGGCAGCGCCGGTAGTTTGAGGTGCTGTAGACTGCAACGCTTTGAGTGTGACCTCATGTTCCATTCTGTTTCTATGCCGCTGTGCCTGGCTCTCCGTCCTCCAGGGCTGACACTTCACTGTAGCTTCAACAACTGCTGTGGGACACTGAACATCTGTAAGCCACTGCTCAGTCACTCAGCTGCCTCTGTACTGGGCACATGCTTTCTGTGCAACTGCTGCTGCTCTGTGTGTATTTACATCACAGCTTTTGAAGTTGTGTGCGGCATACTTTGGCACTGGTCATATTTGGTGCGTGTTTTGATTCTCGGCGTCCACATGTGAATACACACAGCATGGCAGTGCAGTTGGGACATTCTGTGCTTTATGACGCATTCATGATTGCGTCTTATGATGTTTTTTTTTCCACAAGACTGAGAGAGAACAAATTAGTGAGGTAGTTGTACAATTGCTGGCAGAAATTGAGTTTATTCACACACACGTACAGACACTCGGACATATTTTTCTTTCTTCTGACATGTTGCCCTCACTTGCCTTCACATTTGCGCAACCAGGGTAGACACATCCCCACAGAAAATTACTGGATTATTGCCACTTATCTCAATCAATCATGTGACTCAACAGTTGTACTTTTTGTTGCATTGTTTGAACGGAAAAACAACGAAGACCTTTGTAGTGATTTCAGTAGAAAAAATGTTTTATTAAATGCCTTATGTTTATTGACTTCTCTTTCATGTCAGTTCTTTTGTTCTGCCTTTGTAGTGGCAAAAGATCTCTGTGCATCATCATTTGTGAGCGATCTGAGATGTCAAAGGTGTCCTTTTGATGTGGAGTGCAGACCTCATATGAGGCACCACCTGTGCAGCTCTTGTAGTACGTCTGTGAATGTTTTAGTGCGCTCCGTATGCGTGTGAATGGGTACACGTGGGTGTACGCAGATCTTTGACTGATTTTGCATTGGAAAATGCCTGTGTGTGTAATTACTGTCTGTGTGCACACACTCACTGTTCACCACCTCCTGTTCCAAAGGGAATAGAAGTAGCTTTGAAACATCACAGTTCCGCTTCTTCACATACCACACCAAATGAGTTTGGTAATTGTGACAGTCTGATGCTCAGTGGCATTTTGTGCCACTATCTTTGATTCCATGGAGGAAATCTCAGTCAGAGACTTTGACACGTTTACACAGATAGGGAGTCTGAAACCCTCTGCTGTTGCTCTGTGTGTCATCATGAATCAGGTAGATGACCTCAGTAGTAGTCAATGAGGAGAAATGTAATCACACATGAAGATAGATCATTTCAGCAAAGTTCACTTGTCACTTAATGCAATTTGGAGTCGCGTCTTTACTACGTGACCATGAGAACACTTGATATCTAAATCTTATTGATGTGTTTTAGAATGCTGCAAGCAGAATGAAGCAACTCTTATCTTTTTAATTAACTGTCATATATCTAGTGTTTATTTTCACTGATCTTAAATAAAACACTCATCTAAAGTACCACCATCACACTGCTGTGACATCAAGTGATAAATTAAGAAGTCATTTGAATCCAATGTAACTTTTTTTTTTTTTTTTTTTAATTTCACAGGTTCCAGTCTTTGCCTGAGCTACAGTAGCTGTATGAGAGGCATGGTACAGTAACATCAGTCTGAAATACAAGTCACTTAGTTAAGTGAACGAGTAAAAGAGCACTAGAAAGATAACGCATAAATGTACACGCATATTAAGACATGGCTGTACTTCGGCATGCTGCTGTCCTACTGGGCTGCTCATAACACAAAATGAACAAGGGAAATGATGTTTGAACATGTGTCATCGGAAATCACTCGACTAAAAAGACCAGTGCTTTACAGAAAATGGTTTCATCTTACATGGCCTAGCATTTCACTGCAGCTTCCATGATTACTGATATTTTTATTAGTGATATGTACAGTGCATCTCAAACAGAAACTACCACTGATTTCTGTGTAATGTCTTAGAAGTTTGTATCTTATAGAAGGGTTTGTCTGAGGGTTTCTTATATACGTATCTGGGTCGGCCTTTCTATTCCTCTCCTCTTTAGCGTCAACGAAAATAAGGCAAGGCAACAGCTTTTTCCTCTTTTATTAATGCTTGTTCACTAATTACTTTTAATTACCTTAGATAATTCAAAATTTATAAGCGTACTCATATATTTATTACGTGTTTATGTCACCATGTTTACTCAAATGCAAACAAGCCCCCGAATATACTGTGCTTTAACATTTTAAATGAGGTTGGTTTGTTTGTGTTGGATATCTACAATCTTTTAAACATGCTATTGGTAGAACTTAACTCGAGCCACTCCAGAAAACAGCCACAAAGCAGATACCTTGGGACAATTCTTCAAGTGCTAATGATCAGAAAAAAGGCCACAACAAACATGTTTTATTCTTGAATTCCCTTGGCCTTGGGTGTTTGATATAAGATGAATGGCAGGACCTCTTGTGAGATGATGTACTACAGAGGCAGATAGTCTTTAGTATGAATGCCAATGTAGCATTAACTCAAAGACACCACTGTTTTTCCTATGAGAGGAATATGGATGTCACCAAGCCTTCCTCCTTGTGTTTGCCTTTAATTAGTGCAAGTACATGCTTCTTTTACTTCCAGTTTATCTCCTTAAAACATGAAATTAGCAGTGTTCTTCTGTATGTTATGCGGACAGAGGTTAATTCTTTTCTTGTTTTCCTTTCTGAGTAAGATTTTTTTTTTTTTTTGCTGCTTTTGATCTCTGTGTGCAGTTGCAGTTTGGAATAGGAGTTCACCAATATTTTAGATTTTATAGAGAATAATCCAATAGTTAATACTACTAATTAGAAGAGACTGGTATTTGGAAGTGATATATTGCAGTAAAATGAAAAGGAAAGTTTTGGATAATACAAACAGCACACAACAATATATTGAAACAAAAAGTTTAGAAAGTCCTCGACAGCATGTCTTACAAAGTTAACCGAACATTTTAATTACGAAAAAAAAACAGCTAATTTCCTGTGTTCTTACATGCAATGCAAAACACAAAGTACTGTTATTTGTCATGTTTATTATTATTCTGACTTATTATTATCTGAAAACTTTGAGAGAAAAAAAAAGTGGCCCAGACTGTTGGAAATGGACTAAAACATATTTTTGCAAAAATGTACAGCCTGGTCTCAAAAGATGTCAGATTAACATTCAAATGCACAGATTACGTTAAAGCAGCTCAACTTGTTGAATTTGTCTGTCCGAAATGAATTTGGCCATTTTCAAATGGTTACCATTCCCACATATTTAATCCTAAAATTATTCAGTAATATGACAAATGTGCTCAGAGATTATATATGTGATGCACAGTAACGATATCAGATATGGTTTTCGCACAACACTGAGATACACCAAACCACATACATGCACAGGGAACAGAATGCTGACATATAATTGGCTGAAATCCTCTCACTCTAACTTAGAGTATAGAGGTTTGGGTTTTATATTTGAAAATCTAGAAAAAAACTCAACATAATTCTCACATTTCTGGGATTTCAGCAACAATTTTATATATCAAAATGTTGGAAAAACTTTTCTTTCAAAGACCATGCGCACGTTAATCTTAAAACATTTCGTTTTCGATCTACAGGCCTCCAAGTGCAAAGAGGGCCTATTTTTCTCTAATTCACTCCCATGTTAAATTTCTGTCACTGAAATGTTTGACTAACTCTATATTCCGATAATCCCTTCTTATTCACTTCTGACTTTTTGTCCACATTTTTTCTTTTCTTTTTTTTTTTTTTTTTTACATCTATACATTTAGAAGACTCACCACAAGTCTCATGTGCAAGAATTTGTGAGATAGGATATACAGTTATGGATGACATCACTTTGTTTGAGAGGTGGTTTCTTAGTGACTTAGTGATTGACTGTGTGTTGTGTCCTTTTCAGAAAATTCAACAATGACACATGATAGAGGGTTAGACAAGAGATAGGCTTACTGTCAGTTATTTATTTATATTTATATATATATATATATATATATATATATATATATATATATCAGAAAA
>JAQQZY010000019.1:46014706-46050209 GCA_030068375.1 Ostorhinchus rueppellii | reverse complement strand
GTAGCTGGGATAGGCTCCATGCGACCCCCGTGACCCTAGTGAGGATAAAGCGGGTATAGACGATGAATGAATGAATGCTCAGTCCTATCAGTAATCATGGAAATGCTGAATATTGTATTGAATGATTGGCCTGTCTGATAATGAGTCCATCCTTAGTTTTGTGTCTTTTTTGCCACTATTCTGGGGAACCTCATGTGCATATACTGTATGCTTCCCTACACCTCTCCATTGTCAGTCAGCGTTTCCCATCCGCTGTGCTGCCACTGACTCTACCACTGGGAAAAGGTCCGGCTGATTAGAACAGGCCTCTCTCGGAGTACCATCCATCATCATCTAACCTGCTGGTCCTCTCTTCTGATTACTCTGTTGTTCCCCTTCTCTCTCACACACAGACACACACTCAAATGCACAAACACACAGTACCTGAACAGTTCACATTGATTGAATCAGGATTAATTAGCTATGAGGTAATCATTGGCTGCAAACAAGGCTATATGTCAGGAGACTTGACATTTAGTCGACACAAGAGAGGAAGAGGGGAGTGGAGAATGTGTTAATATTGGGGCGCTCCTTCTCCACTGTCAGTGAGAGGGTCTGACTGAGGCCTGTTTTGTTGTAAAAGCAAGCTGACAGCTTTGTTAACAAGTCCAAGCAGATGAGGGGGATTATTTTATTCCATGGCATGAGGACGGTATTGAGCAGACAGCCTTCAGTTAGCTTTGGATTTGTCAGCTTCCAGTGATTCACTTGTGATTTTTTTTTTTTTTTTTTTTCATAAATTTGCCTGTTTGAGACTATGAGGCGGACCTAGCTGTCATTGTTAGAATAGTCTTGTCATTTCTAGATGATAGCGTACCAGAAAAGGTTGTATGTATTTTGTGGAACTTGCATGTTGAAGCAGTAAAACATCGCTGTCATAATGTCTTTGCAAAATGGGTTGTAGTAAAATGAGTATAAGAAAATGTAAGACACACCTTCCAAGTAGCTTAGTTTACCTAGTATATATTGGTGATACCAGGCATTGTGATAAGTGAGGCAACAGTTGAACATCATTGTACACTTTGTGTATTGAAATGTCAAAAATTGCCGTTGTGCTAGATAAAGAATTGCAAGGTTCTGGTGTAATAAAGAGCATCTGCAATGGTATATGAGTACAGGACAGTGTAAATGTGTTTCAATTGCTTGCAATGTACCAGAGTTTTTTTTTTTCTTCTTTTTGCTATTTGGAAATAATGATGCTCCAGGATTTATTGTCTTTTCAGTTGAACAAATGAACTCATGGATGCAGGCTGAACATGAAAGTCAAATTTTATAATGAATAAAACATAGTTATAAGATCATTATATAATTTTTAATAGTAACTATATTATTATAAGAGATTTTGTTATTATGAAAGAAGGTTGGGTCAAACCTTTCAGGATTCGGTCGTTTTTAACTGACGCTTGTTTTAAAGGTTCAGGACCCACGGAAAGCTGATTATTCTGCTGACCCATGAAAAGATGGGTTACAGCCAGGAAGACAACTGGGAGACTATTCTGGAAGCTGGTTAAAAGGATGACTAAGAGGACTGATGAGGAGAGGAGTCATTGGTAGCATGGGCAGGAGGGGAGCAGCAGAGATGGCATCTTGATTATGATGGCTGGGAGGCTAACAATGTCAATGGGATTCATCTGGAGAATGGCCAGAAGTCCATCACCAGAAGAAGAGACCACTCCATTGACCAGCCAAAAGGAGGTTCAGAAGGCTGACCACAATGGTAGGGCTGCTCTGTAGGCTGGCACTGAGGCTGGTCATGTAGAAATGCAGAGTAGAGAAGCTGGAGTGTGGGACATTAGTATGCTGTACAGTGGAGATGTGGACCCTGGGATGCTGGCGAAGACTCTGTAGAGCTGAGCAATGGTGAAGGCTCGGATAGGGTGCACAACAACAAAGACTCTAAGGGGCTGCTCAGCAACAGGATCTCTGCTGTAGCCATGGCAATACCCAGGGCATCCAATGACTGACCAGTTGTGAGGACACTGAGGTTGGGCAGCAGCAGTGAATTTGGGATGCTGGGCAGTGACAATGTCTTTGAAAGGCTCCACAGTGTCACTAACTCTGTATAGAGCTGCACCAGACCAATGACGATTTAGAAGGACTCAGGAGTGATAAGGACTCTGTAGGGATGCTGGGGTTGACAGCATCGTGGAGGAGCAAAGCAGGATGGGGAGAGTTTCAGGGGCTACTGTAATGGAGGGTACATAGCACCTGAAGTGGATTTGGTACTCCAGGGGCCTTGGCTGGAGGAACTACTGCAATCGTTTGAAATGATAGTCATTGTGAGTTGATGGTGTGAAGGACTCACAGGGGATGGCTGGAGTTGAAGGAGTGCTCAGGTGTTGAGCCACCCTGAATAGAAGAGATGTCGGTGGTGTCTGGTCATTTAGCCTGCTGAAAAGCAGGATCATTTCCTTATTTCCATATTTTGTGTTGCATTTACACCACGTTTTTTTTTTTTTGTTCTACTGTATACACATATTTAGTCTATTTATGCTTCTCCCCTCATTGTTGTGCTCTCCCTGGTTCATATCTATTGCCTTACTTGAGCGCAATCCTACTGACAAATGATAGATATGAAGATGGTTAAAAACAAGTGATCAGATTACTTCTGGCCTCAATAATATGTGATACAACCTACTGCTGTTAATATTGTAGGATTTTTAATAGTTGAAAATAAAGATCACTTTTTGGGGGTTAATATGCGTGAGCTTCATTAGTCTGAAAAATGAAACATTACAAAATTGTTAAATCTATGAGAAAATGTAATGGGTTTATTACAGGTATCATCATGTATCATTATCATGCAGTTTAATTTTGACATATGATTGAAGAGCAAATCAATTCAAGATTTTGTATTAACAGTTGATTATAGATGAATTTTACTTTCACTAATGGGAACTGGGATATGTACTATGATTTACACATTGTTTTAGTTTTTTTTTTGTTTTTTGTTTTGTAATAAATGGAAAGTAGTTATCCTTTATCCAATTCTGACTCAAAAATCATGATGAAATCCAAATTTTGAGTTTGGAGGTCTGTTGCACCCGTACTGTTTTTAAAAACTAGAGTTTTAATATATGTTGTGATCTAGCTAATGTTTTGCTCGGGACTTACAAAACAGCTTTAAGCATGTTGTGGTTAAAGTTAACCCACATCATGGTAAGATAGCCTATTTATAATGCTTGTTTTTTTTTTTTTTAATTCTAGGAACGTTATCTAACATCTTCAGGACTTGTCATTGTATCCACATACTGTAAAGCATTAAGACACTAGGTTCAAATATGGATGAAACAACCTACAGTATAGTTGTCATAATTATTTTATTATAGAATTTGTTAACTGAACAATGAAACATATGCAGCATAAGGTCAACAGAAGCACTTTCTGAGTACATTTTAATTATACATCTCACTGTGCCTGTGTTCGGCTTTTCTTTCCTCATAGACCAAAATGCTTCAAGGATGTGTGAGGAAATGTGCTAACACAATAGAGCACCAAGCTAATTATGTTGCTGTCAATTATTCATCCGTGAATCAGGTTCGCAAGCTTACAGACACATACGGTTTCCTCTTTACCCAGTGTGTCTTAAAGGCTTGCTTACAGGGACCACAGGAGAAGTTATAGGCATCAATATTTCATAGTTAATTATGACAGCAAAGCCACTGACTTTAATATTCCTGGAGAGGTGCTTGTGGTGGGTCTGAAGCTCATTGTTGTTAGCAGCACACCAGGCTGGGGTAATGTTGGATGAATTAATAAATACAGAGAGATATGGATAGTCAAACCGCTTCTACTGCCCAATCACACGTGTATGGCGGTGGACACATATACACACTCGCACACAGACAGATTAGTTCATGTCCTCTGGTTACATCTCCTATAATAGCATCCCTCACATTAAGATTTGATCTTGATAGACAGTGTGGCAACTTGCTGTATAGTTTTCATCTTTAGAATTCATTCTTTTGTAGGATTCATTTGCAAGACACTGGAGTCTAGCTGCTCAGCCTTCTCATTGAAATCAACCTCTAACATACAGGTCATAACTGTCAATAATTAAGACAAAATGCAATTAAAAGATGCTGAGTTCTCTTTGAAACTGGTTATGTAGTCTCATAGTTTTCAGGGTTTATTGATGTTTGGCCCCAATATGCAGTGTTTACATAAAAACATGGCAGTAGAGCAGAAAAGGTAGAGCGTGCATCAGAGAAAAAAAGTTCAATTTAAAATCTGAAAGACAAGCAGAACGTACAGATGCCACCCAATTGCTTGTCCATATATACTGTGCCCCAACTGGACTTGGCTGCTCAGGGGCAAAGATAGGTATGTGGGGGTGAGCATTGTTAGTTTAGTCCCACCTCTGAGACTAATCACCTAATGAGGGCGTAAGAGGACTGCTAAGGTCACAGTGATTTGTATTAGCATGTGTGTGATGCAGGTGGTATCCCTTGACACAGAGAGACCCCAGGGAGGTATTCAGAGGACCCGGGCAGGCTTGAGGGCTTAAGCTGTGCCCAGTCAAACAGTACAGGACAGTGATGGATACCTTGCCCCAGGGAGAATGGTCACAAGAGCACTTAACCGTAAACATGCACAGAAAAACACAGACACACACATAAATGCTCCACAGACAGAGAGATCCAAGCCCCAGACACAGCGCACAGTGAGGTGGAAATGAGATGTTTAGCTTGATGATGCGTGACATCTGTAATGCATTCTAATTCTCCCCATCGGAGTACGAGTCTTTAAGAATGATTGATGATGTTGTTTCATCGTCTCAGTAAACACAGCTTAATAAATGAAGGCCATGTCTGATCATCCTGGAATGGATACACCACTTCACCGAATCAAACTGAATTCAGCATTGTTCTGAAACTATTTCAGCGACTTGTAAATTTCACTCATTTTTTCTTTTTAAGGAAAGCTGACTCCCCCCTTGTCTGTGTTTATGTGTGACAAAATTTCACCTAAATATTCATTACTTTTTTACAAGAGAACTTGAAATTATGACTATGTGGTTAAGTCTATGAGCAATGTCAGTGTGTGTTTGTGTGTCTCTGTCTTCAGATGCATTTGATTGTGTATGCCTGTGTGACTGGGTTTCTTGACAGTGAAACTGCTTGTTTGACTGTTCAGTAAACGGTGCAGAGAGTAGTAATTTCATAATCATCACATCACTCTTTGCAGACAGCATTATTACAGATGTGGTGTGGCCAACTCTGCTATTATCATTACTTAACCCCAGTGCAGTTGCCCTGAACATAAGCCTACCATTAACATTAAATGTTAATCACCCATGCAACCAGCCAGCTTGCTGTCTAGGCTGGCTCAAGGATCGTATTCCAATGTATTCTGCATACATTGAGCAGCTACCATTGGCTAATACAATTCAGGTAGATACATGATATATTATAGATACTAGATATTTAGAAAAAAATGCAGACAGTGGAAAGCTGACGCACTGTCTGTGTGTATGTATATGCGAATTTCCTCCATGTAAAACATTTGCATTTTGAGTTTTTGAAGCAACTCCTATATTTTCAACAGACAGAGTTCGTAGCACAACTTCAGCTCTACATTTGTATACTAAATTCACCACATGCTGTACATAGCTCACCCTTGTGAATTTCCCCTGCAATAGTGAACTGCTACATCCATGTTTCTTTATCCATCATGCAGTGTTTATACAAAGTGTTGACAGATAGGGTAGACTGTATGCATTTGGATTGCTGTCGCTACAGTATGTGTCAATACCCCAACTCATGAGTTAACATACAGACTGGTACAGTGAGCAGCTGTAGTCCTCAGGGGATGATGGAACTGAATACATAACTCCATGGAGCTAGCAGTCAGTGACATCAGAGGGTCTTTGGAGGTTCTTCCACATGGGACCAGCACCTCATGGGACATGAGGAGTGGAGTTCAAGTTTATCAGCCAGAGTAGAGATGTACTGTATTTTCACTAGAACGTGCATTTGGAATAAGTTTGGATAGCTTTTCATAAAAAGCCACTCAACCATAAAATTTGTTGAGTACCACATCTATCTTAATGTGAGTATTTTTAAACGGCTTCACTTTTTTGATGGACAAAACATGCAGTTTGTACTGCCGTGCAAATTTAGTAAGGGACACATATGTCAGTAAAAACATCAGGTTTTCTTATAATAGTGTTGACAAGGGCATGATTTTCTTTTGTTGTTGTACGCTTAAAGAAAGGAACTGTTTACTACAGTGCTGACAGCCCGTAAACCTACATAAAATAACCATAAATAAACAAGTTCTACCAAGCCACAATTCTGTGATCTGCATAATTCTGTGGTCCATAGCAAAATACAGTGAAAATAAATCCCTTTATATAAAAGAAGATAATTTTATGTTATTGCAAGTAAAGTGATGTGGTCTTTTGTCATGGCCATCCTCATCACAAACCATGACTCCGCAGTTGCATCACAGACTCTTGTTGCATAGTTTTATGGACTGGACTTGTGTTTCTCTGCCTGTTGGAAGAATTTTCTCAGTGATTGTAAGAGCTTTTAACTTCATGTTTTTTAATAGCTGACATCAGAATGTGTGTCTTCATCAGTAAACCTATGTCTACCTTTCAAAGAATCCAAAAATAAAAACAGACCCTTTACTCCTTGTCCAGAAAAATGTTGATCCAAATGCATGTTATACGAAAACACGGATCAAAATTGGTATTGGCATACAAGGTGACAGTTAACCAGTGGCACTGGTTGTATCGGTCTGTTAAATTACATTGTTTCATACATTTGTATTGTGGATTTTTGATGAATTTGTGCTTCTTTAAATGTAATGTGATGAAGAGCTAAAATGTGTGATGGTTTCTAGACTGTGAAACTGTACAATTTGGTTAAAAGTCATCTTGCATTTTTTGTAAACAATATTTCCATTTGGGTGCTTCTATGAAACTGGTCCCTAAAACCAGGACACGGGGGCTAGAAATTCTAACAAGATGAAGACTAATGTTATGAAGCAAATTTGGAAGCACTTTGGGTCTATACTCTTACTCATACTCATTAACTGAGATAAAAGAGAAACAATTTTTCAGATAAAGACACATTTTAAAATAATTTTTACACAATAATCCACATGTAACACGGTACAAAGGACATAAAAATTACATGCTACTATTTTTTCAAATATTGATCTCTCACAGGTACATTTTGGGAATTGAACTAATTATGCAAGGGAGAGTGTGCCACAAAAATGATTGCTGTTACAAAATCACTCACTATTTATATTTGTTTAAATGAGCAGGTTCTGCATGTAACGCAAGTGGACACAATGGGTTATACATGAAACCTGGAATGAGTCCGCTTATTCATGAAAAACCTGTATATCTGGATTAGAAAAACTGTCATATTTAACAGTGTTTTTATTTATAGCGGTATATAAGTCCATTTCAAGGGACATTTTCAAGATAAATTGCACTGACACCGAGGTAGCTTTTCCTGTCCCAATTTTGGTTCTATTTTTGGGCCCAGTATTTTTTATTAAAAATTAATTAATTTTGGGATGGGTCACAACAAGAGTGTAATTATTTTGTATTTTTCTGAGGTCATCATTACGCACATCCTGGGGGGGAAATATGCCTAAATTTCTTTTATTTTTGGGTCTTAAAAACTGGCAAAGGGCCAGGTACCAAAATGAAGCCAGTTTCATAGAAGCACCCATTTGTAATTGGAATAAACAAATAGTGTCACAAATCTATTTACTTAATTATCCAGGTCAGTGTCATTCAATTGAAAATCTCACTATATAACATAAGGTTTGCATCCATGTCAACACCATATGACCATTATTCAATTATAACTGGGATTGAAATTCATTTGTTTGTGCAACTGGAATATACAAGTGGCATTAGCACATTACATACTGGCTTTTAATGTTTTAGAAGATGTAGTACAAAGAATGTACTGACTTGATCACCTCAGGTTCTCTTTAGCTTACATTTTTTTTTGTTGTGGTTCAGGACCTACTGTATGGTTTCCATTCCTCAGCCTCTCAGGTTAAAGTTGAATGAGTCTGGCCACTCTGACTTCAGCATTCGTTTCATCATTGTAAAAAAAAAAGATTTTTATCTCATAACAAAGAACCATATAATTATACATACATCAATACTTATAGTTATTAAGTACATGAAAAACTAATTTCGGCTTTAGTGTTTCTTAAACGAAGATGTTTAAGAAACATTGAAGATGTGTCTCAGAAATATTAAACATATAAAACAATATTTTCATAAGTCAGTATTAGCCTGTTATGTAACATGGTAACTATAAGCCTCATTTGTGGCAATCCTGATATGCTTACACAGACATCCAAGCAAATCCACTGCATCTTATTGAAGAATTAGTAATATACTTTTGGCGAGAAGCAAAGGAAACATGCCATAAGATGAGCAGATAGTTGGTGTGTTGTACAAAACTGACACTGTTCAAAAAAAATAAGCACTGGCAAGCCACTGGGACATTCTGCTCTGCAAGGTTTACAGACTAACAAATTAAAGGAATAGGGAATGACAATGTGACTACATGTGTTTGCCTTTAGTGTCAGTTCTTGGCCCAAAGCCCAAAATGAAGAAACTAACGAAAATTCATGACATGAAAGTTCAGGTTTCATAGAACAGTGGGTAGCTTATTAAATCCTCTTTGATCCCGCTGTCTTTGATATCTGTGGTCTCATAAAGAATTCACTTTCAGTAGTAAATATAGGTAGTTCAGAGAGACATCATGACACACACCTCTCATTCCCTTACAGTCTCTTTAAATTATACAAAACAACCAAGGAAAATGTGCAGCTCGCATGAAAAAATGCACCGAAAAAGTAGTGTGAATATTCACTTACTTGACTTGACTACATTTGGGATTTGCAGGTTTTGGAGTATTCAGGTTTGGTAATAGGTTCAGAATAAGTTCAACTGAGCTCTTCTTGAATGTTTTCATTTGGACATTGTAGTTGTTGGATTAAAAATGTTTGTGTTACTTGCAGATATAAAAAAAAAATCAATGGTTTCAGTGGAATCAGGTCTTGTGCTGAAATGAGAATGTTCTGGTAAATCGGGTGGTAAAAGGCAAATTCCTTTCCTTTCCTTGTTTTAGTTAATGATTGAATTCATTTTAAATTTCGTCTTGATGACAAAACGTTAATTTGTTTATTATACAAAAGAATGCGACAGATCACTTGGAGGATACACCCAGAAAAGTTTATTGTTGTGTCAAGTGTTTGAAACTTGTTTGTGTGCATGTGCGTGCACTCTTGTGTGGCTGAGTTGACAAATGTGGCTGAGTTAGCGGAGATAAAAAGCCCTTTGCCTGTGACCCCATACTCCAGTTGCCATGGCATCTTTCTGTTTGTAATTGTCCCAGTTTTCTGGGGTGAAAATAATGAGCAGCATCTATCAGAGGCCTGCCATCCCGTCCTGTCCTGTCCCAGGCTGTACCCTGACCTGGCAATGCCACCCTGCTGAGCCCACCTTGCCTGGGGGCCAGCCTTGTTTGTTTGCCTTGACCAAAGGATGACACTGTGCCGTGGAGACGGAAGGGTCGTGGCTGCCCCTGACCTGACCTCTCACCCCTCCTTCTGCTTAATGCCAGGGCACCGGGGGTGTGATGACTGAATAACACACACATTTACTCACTGATAAATGAGCATGCACACATGTATATCTGCACTATAGATCCAGGCTTGCACACAGAGAATCCAAACAGACAAACCTAAGTATGTTATTTATCTGTGTGTTAGTTTCTCGCTCTGCCACATTTTGCAAGTATTTGATGAGAATAGATGTTCCTTTTGACATTTGTTGGTTTGAGCGGCAACAATAAACAAGGTTTCCACAACAAAGAGATAACTCTACTTGATGTCTAAGTGAAAGTTAACTTAATTGGAGCTGTAATCTGCTGTGTTACTGCAGCCAGAAATATTCAGCCCCTGCGTCCTCATTAAAAAGTACAAGCCTACTTTTGAACAGCAAGTTAGAGAATTGATTAGAAAGCTAAAGCCTGTTGTGATATTCATTTCTTTCATTGTTCTCTGCTATCTCAATACAGCAGGCATTTTCACTGTGCATTCCAATTACCTTGGTGCAGATCAAGACAAGGTGCCAGATTAACTAGAGAAACCTTACTAACACAAAGAGAATTCCTAACTTAACAACATGTCATTTCTCATTGATAACCCCCCTTCAGAATTTCCATTGCTTCCTTTTCTGAATAATTAGAAGGCTTGGATTTGAATACATATACAGAGACTTCAGGAATCGTGAGATAGTGTGCAATGCTCTCCTTAATATTTCATATATTTCCTTTTTTTTTTTTTTTTAAGTGTTCCTTCAACGTCCTGTTAGAAAAGCTAGGTCAGAAACATGAAAAAGGAAACATTTAAGTACATTCAGATTTTATATAATATAATACTACAACTTGTATAATTCTTCTTGAGGCGTAAGTTAATTATTAAACTTTGTTTGCATGTTGCAGTGAAATAAATGGTATGTCAGATCTTTACTTTTAATTTGAGTTTTAGTGTTCATATAAAGTACATGGTGAGATTTTGTTCATAAAGTCTCACTAAAGCTTTTACTTTCTAGAGTATTTCCGTGTGGTTGTCCCTACCATAATAATAAATGTATTCTATTTATTGCCCTGTGTGGGTACTCGTCTTTGTTAGCTGAGTTTAGACCTCTAATGGGCATCAGGAGCCTACAAAGGCAAAAATCCACCTTATTAGGGCCACTTACTTTAATGTCATTCACTACAGACCCATCTGCATGGAAGATTTGGCCTCACACAGTGCCTCACGAGTGTACATTTGCTTGGAGTATCTAATTTTTTTGTGGAGCTCTGGGGGCATTTAAAGCGTCATCATTTCGGCTTCAGTAGCCTTCGTTTAAATGAGGAGGGCCCTTGTGATAATGACCATCACCCCTTCCTGTATTCTAAATGACACTACATCTTCTCCCCTCAATTTGAGATTTTAAATAGATTACTTTCCCCCTGAATAATGTCTTTTAGTTATGGAAACTCTTCAGAGACGGCAGGGAAAATACACATTCACACATGGGCCCACACACACATACATCATGTTATTATCACACTCCAGGGGAAGTCTTATTAATCTTCAGAGTTTTTTGCCCTTCTTCCTCATTTGGAAGCAGCTCATGAACAATTCAGCTTCTGCCTTCTAATGGTGTTTCACAAGGCACTGTGGGATATCTTTTATACATCAATAAGGGCAATTATCAGCTTAACTGAGAAAGCTGTGTCGCTAGCTCAGCCATGCCCTTCTCTGCTTTGTTCAGTGCACTGACTTGACATGGTGTAGTAATGTTGTACTGGTGCCGGAATTTAAGTTTCAGATTTAGGGGCCACTTATCACCTACTCATTAAAAAAGCAAAGTTGAATAGATATTAGTTTGGAGACTTATTTATATATAACAAAGCAAAACAAGTACACAAACATATATTCCTCGTGCTTTCATTTATTTTATTTATTTGTTAATTTCCCCCTCAATTGCTGTGCCGTTGTCCTAAAGAGCAGGGTAGAACACTTGGCACAAGATGGCACTACAGCCACACTTACCCCCTGGGGATGCCACCCCACCCCACCCTAACTGCCCTGCTGGGTATGGCAGTTCTATTGTTCAGAAGGGATTGGTGTGGAGGGGGCAGCTATGCACAGCTGGCAGCATTAGCGGCTTAACCCTTGATGCTAATGCTGATATAGGATTGGGCATGGAGCAAACATTCTGAGCCATATGACCACTGGCGGGCAGGGGTTAAGAGAGATCGGGGGGGTGCATGGATTAGTGAGTAACATGGCAGAGTTAGTCCACTGGAGAATGCCAGCACTTGGGTTATGCTTAATTAGATCAAGACTAAGAGATGCCTGGTGTTTGGAATTTAGAAGAGTAAAGGCTGCATTCTCTTTGGCGTATGGTAGATGGTGGTGCATGTACTTCATATTGAGTGTATGATTAATGCAAATTTTTGGAAAGGTAACCACGTTACCTTTTTAGAATTCTTTACTGTGCCCCTGTGATTGCATGGTAGAAACAGTCATCCAGTCTGCTTTCCAGTAGACAGTGCAGCATAATCTCTCAGTCAATTTGAGGCTGTACCCTGTGGACTCTTCCTGCTCCCATGCTTCACTCCTTATATCTGTGCCACCATCTCTCCTAGTGCCAACAATTGCTCCATCCCTCTGCTCTGTTGTTCAGTTTCCGTGTTTGCTGCCCAGCCATCCTCATCTGGTGACACATCACCAGCTGGCCAGACAGAACTAAAGGAGAATAGTGGCTGTGTAGCTCAGTTGCCCTCAGAGGCCCACAAGCCTTTGTGCTCAGCATCTCCAAACCTCTGTTTATGAACAAGAGGGATCAGACCAGGGCTTATATTTATAACCACACCACCACGACTGCCGCCGCACCATTGCAGTAATCACCACTGTGCATTGAGCCTGAGTGGAGCAGACACTTGGCCCGCTCCAGATGGGCATCAGCCAGCTTGGCCCCTCAGCCCAGCAGCTCAGCACTGAAATCATAGATGGGCTTTGCCCCTGCCAGCTCTGAACTGGCAAACCAGTTGTTCTGATCAGAGGGAGGAAAAAATAGGGGAATATGATGATAATGTTTCAGCTTAATCATTTGAAAGGTCAGTTTTGCTTTGTTCCCTGTTGTGCTTTGTACAGTGATTTGTGAGTGCAAGGTTTTAAATTGCTGGACTAATGTTCTCATGGAGAGTGTCCGTGTCGTATATTTTGGCAGACTGTACATTTTTGTTTTAGTCTGATGAATTTAAATGACTGCCAGAAATACTATTTATGTTTCAGAACCAGAAAGATTAAAAGGCTTAGCTCTCGTAAGCTGTTTTTATTTTTATCTCTTTCTATGTAGAACTACTGATCTTGTCCTTTGTCAGCTAATTCTAGTTTTTCTTTTTTCTCTTTCCAGAGTCTATTTATCCAAGTCTTATTTAAATCAAGTAATTTGTCCCCAGGCATGGGCATTTCACAAGTGTTGAAGGAACCTTTTTTTTTTTTTCATTTTAACAGATTTCTTTTCCTGTCCTGACCCTTGGAAAGATGTATATGTGGCGGTTAGAAGTGGGGCAGCAGCGAGGACTAGTCTCACCACACACCCTACCACAACGACCTGACAATGCTACATTTCCTCACAGTTAGTGATTGAGTAGACATATCTGACCAAGGCACAACAGAAAATACATCCCTTAAACTGTCTCCGTACATGTCGAGGTCAGCTTCAGTGGTCCCGAGGTGCAGGAAAGTACACTCAACTGTGCCATTTTAAACTTAGCTCGAACTGACATGCCCATTTGAGGTTTTAGGTTGCATTTTAATGGTTTTCGATGGATTTCCTAAAAAAAAAAACCCTGTGGGGAGAATTAATGGGAGCTTTGGCAGTAAATCAGAGCCACAAGTAGGTGAAAGGCAAAGAGCTCATGGGTTGGCCATGTCAGTCAAAGTGGCTAAAGGGCACTAGCCATTAGATCATTAGCAGACTCCTCAGTGGGCTTCATGCTGGGTTTGTCTGCTGTGCATAAATGGTGAGGAGATGAATGATAGTTATTCACTGTTGACCATAGGAATTGAGACAAAAAATGGAATCTCTGTTCCCCTAAAGTAGTGGATGTCATATTTATATTATGGGACCATTGCTTCATATATGAATGCTTTTAAAGACAATAGTAATCTCAACAGTATATCAATTCTTCACATTCCATTTACTAAGATCTAGCATTTGTTCTGCTGAGCGCGAGTGCACCAATATTTAAAAGGACACACAAGGCTTGTAAACCAAACCTGCTAAGGATTATGTTGAAGTGCCTAAGCATAAGGAGTAAATCCCCTGGGGCTGAACGGCATCAGCCAAACTGACTTTTGGATCTTTATGGACACAGTTCAAATTGACCATCTGACAGGTGGTGTCTAGCTCAGCTCTGCTTTAAAACATTTTGTACATTTCACTGAAAGGTACGGATTGAAGAAAGTCCATATGTGTGTGTTTTTGGACCCTTGGGTCACTTGGATATTGAGATCAGAAGAAAGCAACTTCGAAAGTATGTCTTCCTTCCAGAGGCACTAGATTGTTGTAAATTTTGTTTGTCTGTGTGAACAAGGCTTTGTTTGGAAACAGTCCTGAATGCTAATACTCTGTAGCTTTAAATGTGCCTCATCAATGCCTGTCTGGGAATGGCAAAGGCATGTACATGAATGCAGCCCAAGGCCCAGTTGTCTTGTCATCTCTCAAGTGTGCGTGTGTCTGTATGTACAGTGCAAGGCTTGTAGTGTCAGCTCCTGGATACTGTGTGTCTGTGTGTGTGGTTGAGTGGAAGAGAATGAGATCACGTTACGCTAGGGATAATCCTCACAAAGCCGTTTTGTTCAGGCCTAAATCACGGGATATTACCCTACCCATAAGTGATTTTAATTGGTTGTCTCATATAACAGACACTCCCGCCTAACGTTAATGCCGCACTGTAATTGGCTGAATGCTGCCTGTGCCTGTTAAGTTCATGGGACAATAATGGTTTAGGTGGCAAACTCACTGGATATTGGAAGTGATCAAAGGATCAGACACTTAACCGTCTCATTGTCTTGCTTTGGTGCCTTTTTGGGCTTGAGAGGCCGAGGGTGTGTACAGTATGCATGTGTGTGCATGTGAATGTAGACTTTTACCAGTTTGCAGGACTCATGTCCATTGTGTGGTTCATTGCTATCTCGCCGGTTGGACTGGAGATAGCACATATTGTCCTCTTTCCTCCCACCTTCCCTAATTGAAGACTTGGCTCTCCAGATCATTTCGGATCCCTGTTACCATAGTGATCATGGTGGTTTTGCTAACCATGGATGGCTGTAATACTGCCTCCTGCTGACTCCATTGACCACAGTTTGGCCAGCCATCTGGGGTTCTAGCTGTCTGGCTAGCGGGACTTTGGTGCATGCTGGTTGGCCACTGGCATGTTCAACCTGCCACTTGGCTTGTCCATTATCATTTTTCAGCAGGGGGATTCCAACACAGTTTCATATAATTTTGTAATTTTCACTATAAACTCTGAAACAAATCTTGTGGGAATGAGTAATGTGAAGATTATATCCCTTTATAATGAAATAGTTATACATAATCAAAAGTATCATTCCTTTACAGCAAACGGTTCACAAAATTCAAGTTAATGGAATTAAACATTGTATTTCAAGTTAGGATTTACATGATGGCTTGGGTTTTTTACCAGAACCACAAAATGAAATTTCCTTTACATTTGAGTGTATTTAATGTTAGTGTTTGTGTTACTTTTCTATTTTAATATTTGTTTTTTCTTCCATTGTCATAATGGAGCATTTAAAGCAACACTGTGGAGGTTTTCAGCCATCAAACTATATTTTCAAGGTCATTTTGGTTGATCTATTGGTTAAATTACACTTTCATCATTACTCCAGAACATCTGTATTGCCCGTACTGGCACTATGCAACTTCGTGTTTTGGGTTGTAACCCCTACACAAAATTTGACTGCTTTGGCAGCATACGTCACATCCTCAAAAGACAAGGCAGGTAAACGAAGTTATGAGTGAAGGAAAGTTACATATAGGTTAACGGTCATGACTGAAGCTGCAAGAAAAGCAAAGAGGGTAAGAGTGTTGTCCGAACAGACAAAGAAAAGAAAGCGTGAGAGTGCTAAGTTAAGAGGCTTGACTAGGATGAATATGGGCCCAACTTTCACTCACTGGTGTGAGCTGAAAGAGGAGGAGGGATGCTCCACCGATGGAGACCTGGCGGTATTACTCTTGGACTAGTAATTCTTCTCTAAAATCTTCTACATTTAAGCTGACTATGTTTCAGGTTGTGTTATTGAAATCATAGCCTTCCGTTTACGCCCATGCATTAAATTATTCACACTGTAGCCTTCTGCAGCTTTATCAAGCTGGTTATTGGCTGTTTTGTAGATCGGTTGATTTGTTGATGATATTTTGAAAAATAAAACAATAAAGTTTGTATAAAATGCTGTAAGGCCACTTTACCTAGCTTGAAGACATGGTTGAACACACATTAATTGTCTTGCCTAAGGAAATTTGCCAGCATCAGTGGCTTGTCAACAAATGTAAGATTATTACAGAGATACAGATTTTACAGTAGTTACAGACAACAACGTTTCTCAATTTTAGGGGGACCCCACCAGCAAAAGTTCCATGGTGTGGCTTTAATGTTAACCTATGATCAAGAAGTATGACTGAACATGTACTGTTCTGAACATGCATTTATCTACTTGGGATTTTTGAGTGATTACACTAGATCTGTTTTCTCTCAGCAGTTAGTCACTTGTACTATAACTAAAGGCTAATAGTGACAGAAGACACTCATGCATTCCTCCCTTCCACTTGCTTTATAGCTAGTTCATAGAACAAACACTCATTACATGGCCATCTTCTTGAGACAAAACACACCACCCTCTCTCTAATCCTCTTTATTAGAGGCAGACAATGTATTTTTGCTGTGCCATTTGTCCCAGACAGTGTGCACTAACAGGCTAGACTATGAGTATTGCACACTGAAGCGTTCACACATACTTCCCCAGACAACCACCCACCCACCCACTCACCCACTATTACCATTGCACAGGTGCATGTGTGCGTGTCCTGACCTTGGGAGCAATGCAGAGCTTGTCTTTATGAGGCCTTGAGACATGGCATTTGTGGCATTTAACCCCCTCATCACTCTGTGACCCCCATTCACCCACCTCCATTTTGTACTGTCATTCTCTTTTCACCCCCCTTCCTCTCTGCCCCTTTCCCTCACATTCTACTCGCCCTGCATATTCATCTTCTTCTACCCTCTTCGCTTCCTTGTTGCATCTCCTTCTGTCACTGACTTCAGCCCTTTAACCTGGCAGGTAAACAGCCATACTCCAGGTGTGTGTGTTTGTGTGTGTTTGGGGTAACATTTGCAGAATGTACCCCCTCCTCTCTTACACTGGGCTGGCTTTGAGAGCATAGGAAGATCTTGACAAGGTCAGTTAGCTTTGTATCTCATAATTACATACCCTGTGTACAGTAGATATGTCAAGGCAGCTGGACCATGCAGAGCTTCGTAAATATAGGAGATAAATCTGTTAACAAAAATGGCGAGAGAATATTTGTCCCAATGTCTCTGAAAAATTCACCCACTGGCATTAAGAATAGTATATTTTATTATTGTATATTTCATCTAACCCTGGGTACGTAAAATCAAAAGATATCTGAATATATGTCACATATATCAACATTATAGTGTTTTAAGTAACTACCAGTCCTCTCCTCAACAGGCAGAAGACAGTTGACATGAATGTAAATACAATATAAATCCACCAGAGACCAAAATACATACCCCACTCCCAAAGATTTGTAGATTCATGTCAGTCTGGCTTCCTGGAGGTACTCTGTCTGAGAGAAGGGTGAATATTTGAGTTGTACAGTGATAGGATTGGAATTTTCCTTCCTTAATAATCTTCTATGTGACAGACAAGCTGTAACTTCACCTTGAAAATGACACGTTTTGAACAAACATCTATTAATTTATTTACTTTTGTTAGGATTTAGTAATTTTAATACTGACAACCTTCATTATGCGCATATGTTCCAAAAAGACAACTTGTCTCCAACAGTGTTTTGCAAATGAACTGTCTTGCACTCAGCACTGCCCAGATAACTTTTATACCTAAACAATAGTGGAGGTTGCCAAACCTGTCTACAGCAGTGGCGCATAAATGTGAAGAAAAAGTCTTGCTACGTATGTGAGAGTAGATTTATGGAATAAAAGTACTGAGATCGGAGTATGGAAAAGATTGTGGTTTGGTTTAAATGTTACAAAATATATTATGAGTATTTTTTTCTGGTGATTGTTTGTTGCTCTCTACTAGGTTGTCCTCCATTTGATAAGTTGTTTGGTTTTGATTGGCAATGAAAACGGGGGAAAAAAAGATTCAACTCCTCCCCTCATCTATTTTCTGCTTCCATGAATGAACAGTGGTGCTCTGATCCTTTTGAAGCAAGTGTTTCTTGGGACTGTAGGTTAAGTTTAATTAATTCACAGTATATTTTCCTCACTATGGTAAAGGTTAAGTCTTCATAATACTACCGCTGCTGCTTTTGGTGAGGTATTCAGAGAAGTAAGGCCATATATCAGGTTGTTGAACACATCTTAACTCGCTCCTGTCCTTTGTGTATTCCTGTAAAACAGTCCTCACTCACCTGATGATTAACAAGATTTAAGATGGTGGAAACCACTTGGGGCCTCATTATCATCATAAATTCTTATCCCACTGTTCCATTTTTTCCCAATTTCCCCTCTTCTGCTGGATATGGAGAGGGGGAGGCGGGGTGTGTGTGAGGGAAATACACAAACATTGTAACAGGAGGGGAGTTTATAGTCTGTGCAGGGAATACAGACCCACCTTTCTCCTCCTCTTTCCCCTATGGCTGGTTCCCATGGTATGGGCTTTCCTCCTTCATGGGATCCCTACAGTATACTCCTTGGCTTCCGTCTTCCTCACCTTATTCAAGTCAGTACAACTGCAATTATAGTCATTATCTTCAGACTCATCTGTTACAAGAGAAACACCTATAGTCAAGTCATTGGTGAATTAAAGGCGAATAGTGTAATGCAATAGTCCACATTTTTGTTATTGTCTCTTGTTTAATTTTTTAAACCACTGAACAAACATCTTCACAAGTGAACAAAAAAGTTATTTCTCAAGAAACAGCTTACAAAACAATAGTCATATATTGTTCAGAAGCTTTTTCCTGTAGTTTTGCAGACTTCTGATTTTATGTCATAGTCCTGTAACAGCACAAAGGGAACATCGTGAACATTTTGGTGAAACAATAGAACTTTAACAACATTTGATACATAGTCTCCTGACTTCCTCTGTGATTTCACAAGATGCCAGTTCTTCATTTTTCAAAGGGAATACTCAAAACGGTTATATCAGGATGAATAAAGACAAAGCTACGACATGACTCCTCTATCCACTATGCCATTTTCGTTTTAGACATGTCTGGTGTTTTGATCTCCACTTCTAGCTCTGTCTAAAAGAAAAAACAAAACAACAATGCTTCCTCCTATAGTGATTTCAAGAACATCCAAAAGCCTGATTAGAAAATATATCACCTTCATATATTCAGAAGTGTCTGTGTGGATATGTGATACACAGTCACCCTCATAAGCTTCACAATGCATGGAGTGCATAGTCATGTCAAGCATACCGCTGATAAATGTAGGTTCACTCTCTCTATTTATGTGTCTTATACAATGGCATTACAAGCTCCTAAATATATTCACTCTGTAACCTCTCACTTCAATATACTGTATATACTCATTGTTAGACCCAAATTCTCGTTGTGATATGTAATAAACCACAAAACATTATCTTCTTCATTGTTACTAGTACAATGCAAACACACCGTCTCTTTGGGGGAAAGAAAGCCTTAGGCTGCATCCTGTTTTGGCAGCTGTAAAGATAGAAGTGGCTCTACTCTGCTCTAGCATCTTGCCTTCTGGGAGAAGAAGTTAGGGGACAGGTGGGGACCGACTGGCCAGTGCCAGCTGACCTGTCAGCTTTAGACCCTGTGTGGATAAAGAGACGGAGATGAATGGGGGGGTTTGGTGAAGGAATCACGGGGCATGGTGGAGTGTCTGTGTGTAACGTCTGTTGTGTGTATAGATGTGTGTGAGAGAGGGAGAGAGAAGAGATGGATGAACAGAGGATGACAAGAGAGGGAGACAGAACAGGATGGTACTGCTGATGGAGATGGGATGTGACAGTTCTCCCTGGGATTGTGTGATTAATTGGGATCAGGTCACCTCTTCAATGTCTGGACAGTAATGCTATGCAGTCTCATATGGCTATTTACATACACACTCACACACAGCCACACATGAATGCAGCCATGCACTGAAACAAAACACACACTCCTCTATGTGGAATACTGTCATTATTTTTAGCTCAGATACTAGTCCAAGTTGTTGTAGTAGCAGCAGTGGTGCTTGTTGGTTTCCATGTTGTATTCAGATACAACTTTTTTTTCTTGCTTTTCTTTTTTATATTTTCCTTGTGCTGGAACAAATATATGTACTTGACAAGAGCTCCTACTAAGAAAGTGGTTGTCGGTGCTGAAGTTCTTGTGTTACCTTTAGCAAACTCTGTCTCAAAGCACCAGCCCCTCTTTCAGAAGAGGGGATAAGATAGCAACCCAATGGAAAGCGTAGATACTAAGAAGACACATGGCACTGAATAATTTATGGCCCAACAAAATAGAGACAGCCACTTGAAGTCCTGAGTAAGTAGGAGATATAGACAGTGGTGACATATCAAGCCACAATAAAGACACAGGGAACAGTGGGGAAGGCAGGGGGAAAACGTTCTGTGAATTTCCTGAGTTAAGAGTTTGTTTTGGTTTCCCTGCACTAGCTGCCTCTCTGTTTGAAAGTTGCATTGCTCTGCCTTGTTTACCAAGTCCTTTTGCTGCTTGCTCTGTTACACCGGGGATAGTACCCAGGTGAGCGCTGCTACACACAAGGAAGAGAGAAGCCAGTGGCCCTTTGATTCTGGGCCGCTGGTTCCCTCAGATTAGCTATTCTCTCTATACCCTGATGAATTCACTGGCAGAGCAGCCAGTGTAACGGAGGGAGACACTTCCATCCCACTCGGATGGCTTAGGCATGATGGCTGGCTGGCTGAATAGTAGTCTTGCTGACTGGCTGGCTGATAGGCTGCCAAGTTGGGTGCTGGCTCCTTGCAAGCTACGTGGGTATGACATTTAAGGCTTGGCCCCTGTTGGGCACCGACACAGACACCCCAGACGGCTGTTGGAACTTCCAGGCCTCTCCAGTCTCTCCCCATTACACCTCAGAAGCACTGATGATGGCAGGTCGCGGCGGAGAAGCTGTCCTCATGCCGCCCGTCACATCCTCACCACTTTCATCCCCTTGCTCACTTCAAAAGTGACATCTGTCATCACTAAGAAGCTTGGAAGCACAGTGTTCCTGCGATGTGCTGCTTTGATGGTGATTTGGCCCCAGGCATTTGTCATACATAACTTAGGTAGAGAACAATGTGAAATCACACTTGGATTTTAAAGGAGAAAAAGAGTCTAAGTACACTACAGGCAGAGAAAATCAAAATGGCTCTAACCACATGAGGGAGCGAATCAAAGTAAAGCATGAGCTGGTAGAAGTATCGTTCATTTCTCGTATCACAGTCTTGTCAGTTTTCTTCATGTTCAGCTCGTTACTGTGTCCCCATCTGCACAATGAAGTAGCTGCCAATGGCGACGATCAGCTTAGCCTGCTGGTGAAACTATTTGGCATTTGAAAAAATACGTTGTCATCTGCTTGAGGCACAGCACTGCAATCGAAAGCAATGTTATCACCTGCAACAGGACAGTTTGTCAACAGGGTTCCCTGCCTAGGCTGCAGTCAGACACTTAGTTGTCTGGGTTAAGGAGGTGTGTTTTGGATGCTGTGGAATGTTGACTGTAGTGTGTTTGTCTCTGAAGAAAAAGTGAAAATGGATGGTTATGTTTTTCCGCGCATAGTTTAGTGTGTTGGGTTGATGTTTGTGAGGAGCTGTGCAAATGTGTGTGTGGTTAGTCGTGTTTGCTGCATTGTAGTTGTTTGTATAGCTGCGTCTGTGTGCATGTGGCTATTTGTAAAGCTGAGTTATGATGAACCTCAACACTTTTCACCAGAGCTGTCAAAAACATGCCTCTACTGACCTTGTTTTGCCGTCTGTGATACTTGACCCCTATCTTTAGCAATACCCAAATCTACCTCTATACTTCATTCCATCTATGTACCCTTTAAACCTGTGCCACTGTATTTCTCAACCTCTGTCTCTCATTTTTGTTCTCTTGTTTTTGTCTGTCTCTTCCTTGCCATTGCCTCTCTCATCTTCTATGTCCCTCTTGCTGGGGTTAACCCAGAGTTCAGCAATGCCTCTTTCTCACCTCTCTGTGACTGACAGGCCTGTCTTCCAGATGGCTGCCAGATTGCCAAGCTCCTTGTCAGTTCATATTAAGCTTTGTTTGATTAATGCATAATTTAAGGGCCTGTTAACTTTTCTTCCACTCATAAGTGTATATATTTCGAGCTGTTAGACTACGTGATGTTACTACTTAACTATTTTTTTTTTCTAGCTTTTTCTCTGCATATAGAGTCTGCAGGTACAATCTTTGACCCATTATGTTTTTTTATTTTTTCCTAGTCTGTTAACATAAAATGTCAACTTGGAACAGGTTCCTGTTTTGAGATATACACACACAAATTTGGTGTAGACTAAACATTTTGCCTATGTGTATTTATGTGTGCAGATGCATTTACATTGTGCATGTGAGTGTTTTACAGCCCTCAAGTAATTTATACAAAACCTGGAGCTTGAACCATTTACTTAGGCTGTTTTGTTTTCTCTTTTCATCCTTCATACAGCTCTACAAACGAATAGGACAAAAAGTGATTTTGTTGTGACAAATGGATGTTAAATAGCACTTTGAACCAATAAACCCTGGGGACAATTGCACTTTTTAAAGCTTTTATTAAACAATACAGTAGCATCAATACAGATCAATTTTCATCAATTCATTTTCGGTAAGCAAGCTGCACAATTGTATAGCATAACACACTAGCAAAATATTCTTAGTTAAAAATTAAATGGCTGAATTGGAAGATCAGAAGTACATTTCTTATTTCTTGCTCACAAAAAATATCAGATGTCAGGTTTCACATTGTGTGCTGAGGTCGGGTATGTGTAGTCTCATCTGATTTCTAACATAGTATTCATATACTGAAATGGAATATGCCACAGTAAGGATAGGTTTAATTTGACTTCAAGTGATTCTGCTTACTGTACAAAATACACATCTATGCTGTAACTCTGTCTCCCAAAATACAGGTAGATGCATAACTCAGAAACACTCTATATTGGATTGTTACCAAATCACTAGCTTCATTGTATAATTGCCTGTGATATTGTTAGCCAAACTGTGATGTCTGTTTAAAATAAAGCAGTGGTGTTAGGAGAGTAAAATCATGCAGAAGTAACAATTTGGGCAAAAATATGACTTAGGGAATTGTGCTATGAGGCTAAAAAAATGATAAACGCTATTATAGCATTTGGAATAGATCATTGGAAAACATACAGGTAAATAGGGAAAAACAGAAAACATTTATTTATGAATAGGGGCTGGTTTAGTGAAGGTCTATTGTGTATCCAGGTGACTGCAGGAAGATGAGAGTGAGGGGACCAAAGCGAGGCTTGGCACAGCGCCCCTGGGCTGACAACGTACTGGTATCTGGTCAGGGGAGAACAGCCTGCAGGTACAAAGGGGAGCAAAACACTACCTGAACCATCACACAAAAACACATACACACTGACCGGTTTTTCTTTGTTTCTTCCAGTCATTCCCTACCATTCAAATAGACACTTATGTCAGATGCATCTTTGTCATAAAGTACCTTTTTAAGGATAAAGTGATGAGTACCGCAGGGCATCAGTTTACATATGAAAAGAAATTCTGTAATCATACTGTGAAAATAAAGCGTCATCTGTTTGTAGCATCTGCTTTTCTATGCTTTTCAAGCTGCAGTGCTTGATATTTCTTGGCATTTCTGAACAAGAAATCCATAATTACCTCTTAGCATATTGTAATTCAAAGAGTCTGAGAGGAGACAACAATTCTACGCATTTTTGTGTTTTCAGGCTGTAAAAAATAAAGCAACTCGGTAACACAGACTTCAGCTAATCACAAATGCTTTCAGGCAGGTAAGGGGTTAAATATGTGACTGACAGCTGTAATTACTGATCACTGATGATATTCAGTCAAATATGGTTTCTTCTGCTGTACTCCGTACATCAACAAAGACTCTTTTTCACTGAGCTGTGAAGCAGTGCGCTTGAAGTTTAGACAGAGAGGACAGACAGCTGTAGGGGTGGGCAATATGGGTAATTAATTAATTCATTTCCAGATAATGATAAAGATAATGTGACAATATCCTTTAAAGTGTGAATATGTTGTTGTTTTTTTTTTTTTTTAAATCAACAAAAAATGCTGTAAAACTCTACTTGCTTACCAGGACATCTATGGATAGACACAGGGTTTCAGAATGACAGCTCTTTGTTTCTAAAGTGCTTCGTACATCATTTGCAAAAACATGTGGTGGGGGGGTTATGTACGTAGGGTAGGGGCAGTAGTTGTATACATGGGTGTGCAGGCCATAACTAACTAACACGGGTGAAACCTATCTGATTCGCGGCTCCTATGCCTCTATTGTACAGCGGACGTTACACGAAATTTTCGCAACTTCTAACCTATACCCACTAGACTGAACTGCTCTGTGGGCCCCCCACAAATGCTGGGTCTCATGGATTTGTCACTTTTGCCACGGGTGACTCCTGCATATTTCCTCCATGAGAGACTATGTTGTCTTTTGGATGCCGCTGAGTCACCACGAGACTGATTCCTGTCTGCTGATTGGCTTCTCAGGCACGCATTCAGCCAATCTGCACCTCTCTTTTACCGTCTATGGACTGTCCATTTGTTTTCTTTTCGAGACAGTATGAATACTTGATGATATAAAATTGCACATCAACATTTACAATGTTATCATAGGCGATATATATCACTCACCTCTAGACAGTTGCAGAGGGAAGCTTTGTGTTTTCAGATTCTGCCATTGTTTTCCCTCTGATTCACCTCCTGCAATTTTAAGATTTACATCTTTTTTTTTTTTGTTATATTTTCAGTATAACAATAATTTCACCTTAAATGTGTTGTGAACAAATAATTGTAACAAAAAGCTGGCAGTTCCCAAATTTAAAAAAGTGAAAGTAAACCACATATTTCAAGGAAATACTTTCAGTTCTATACTAAAGCAATACTTTGCACAGTGCTGCTATATCTTAAACAGTATGTAACAGAAAATAAAGACACCACATAAAATAACCCTAAAAAGGATATTTGTTGGCGTGATTTATGCCTTATTCTAAATTTTTGATGCGCTAGTTTAGAAGTACATTACAGCTGATCTTCTGTTATTTACTTAGAACTGCTCTTACCCTGTGTTTCCACCGGACGCGATTTTTTTGCGCGATGAGATTACATACAAAGTCAATGTGATTACGTGATTGCCGCTTCATCTTGAGTGGTGAGCGTTTCCAGCGAAAAATTGCTTGCCGCTCGCCGCTCAAGTTGAAATAATTGAACTTTTCAATCGAATTCGCTTGTTGACGCACCAGGACAGCCCATCAGCATGGAGGTCGTCGACATAGGGCATGCAGGGCTGAGACCACGCAGATAGCAGATGGAAAGGTGCTCCACAGCTGGAATGGAGCGCCAGTAGTTGGTATCCTGGCACCAACCCTAGTTAGCAGGTCTTCAAACTGGGCAACACTTAGCCTGAAGTAACGCTGGAACCGGCCGTCGTCCAGGCACAGCTCCTGCAGGAGACGGTGGATCTCACCAAACTCATACTGCCTCCGTAGGGTCGCATGCATCCAAAAACGATGGCGGCGCCTCACCCGCAGCCGAAGCTGACTTCTCCATGTTAAGTGCAGAGCAGTGATGGTGGTAGTCGGAGCCATGGTCGACGGTGAAATGACGCGATGCTGCGGCAAGCGTTTTTTGCATATTTGTACCAGCGACAAAACTCGAGCGTCTAGCGCGGCGCAATTTCATTTGTCGCGCAAATTCATTCGCGTTCAATGCTTCTGGTGGAAACACAGGGTTATGTTGCTGATTTGTATTTAGGTAATGTTGAAGCTGTAGTAATTAATAACTTTGCTCTTTTTTTTAGCTTCATTGGAGAAACTTCCACAATTACTTCTGTATTTACTCTTTGCCTGTTTTCAGGCTGTAAAAATAATAATAGTATTCAGATTTTGTCCAATCAGGTGTTTTCAGACATGTAGGGTTTACGTATGTGTTTGGTGGCTGTAGTTACCAATCCCTGATCATATTCTGTCAGATGTTACCTGGACTCTCTACTCAGTGTCTCCACATGGAAGCTTGGAAATGTGGCTTCACTATTACCAGAATTACAGCTACAGAATGAAAAGGCGTCAGGGTCTTTTATGTTTAGTCTTTTGATTCAGACTGAGAGGTGAGAGCTGCACAGGGAAGGTGCACATTTTCCAATTCTAGAATTTTCTTTTCCTGCTGATTTCTACTCCTGTAGCTTTCAGAACTCAATTGTAATTTGACTCATATAATCACACTGGATGAAGACAGTTATAAAGTCAAAATAAACCTAGTGTGTGTGTGTGTGTGTGTGTGTGTGTGTGTGTGAGACATATAATCAAATGACAGATCTATAATGCCCCATCATCTTTCTGCAGCATAAAAGTAAATACATTTATCCTTCATGCGGTGGCTGAATGTAAACGTCACATTCCTGACTCTTGGCTCATCAAGTTCAGTCGTTGGTACGTGAGGGAGGCAGGGGCCCACTTCAGACCCGGCCTCACTGAGTTCTGATGAGAGAATCCCCTCGTTGGCACAAGCTGCAACTTTCATTTGTTTAGCAAGAGTGCTGACAGATCTATCAGTCATAAATATCCGGGAGAAATATCCTGGAGAGAGTGATGGAGCCGAGAGGAGAGAAGAAGAAATGAGGGAATAACAGAGATGGGGGAGAGTGAGACCTTCAGACATTTATAGCTCTGTGCTTGCCCGTGTGTGTGTGTCTGTGTGTTCCTGTTCATTAAAACAGCACAGCTGCTTGTCAGTGCCTGGATCAGTCAGTGTATCTCCGGTAGCTGTCATTTCGATGTGGCCTTAAGAATGAGTTGCACACCCACACACTCTTATCACAGTTGCCATTATAAAATTCATTTGTACGTATACATATATTGCGAGAAAACCACACACATACATCCCTCTATTTTTCACCCCCACATCGTCATGCCAACTACATAAAGCAGAGTGCTGTGGTGTCAGTTGTACGCACCATGCATTAATGATTGTTCATCTTCAGAGCAAAATATTAATCAATGACTTAAAAAAAACCCCCCAGAAACATTAGTTTGCACTAATCATCAACACTGTGTTTGATGTATCCACAGCTTTAATCTTATCTTATGTGGACAGAGCTACAATTGAGCACGGCTAGCATTGTTGTAGGTGCATCACAGCCCTCTTAGCTGAAGACAAGTTTACACTGATTGTTTCATGTATCTAGGCCTCGGCTCCTGACGCCTGCAATGCTTTTGAACCTGGCCTTTTGTGTCCTCCAACAGAGCTTTTGTTCTAGATGAAACAGACTATGTATGGTCAGCGCTGTGCTCTTGTACAACCAAGTGTCAACTCCACCATACGCACATGTACACACACACACACACACACACACACACACACACACACACACACACACACACACACACACACACATACATACACACACACACACGCATTCATAGAGATGAAGGCAAAGACACATGAAAACATCCTGCATAGAGGCATGTTGCATGTAATTCGTATTTACAACATGTAAACCTATGCATACACATATTTATGGTGTGTATGTGAGTGTGTGTGGGGGTTGGACGGGGGCATCTGTTTTTCTTCAGCAGTGCGACATCCTACAAGAGCAATCTCAATTACAAGAAAGACATCAGAATTAAAGTTTCATCTTACTGTAACACCATGGCCTCTTCCAGGCACATCAGAGCACTGCTGTTTTCTTTTTTAACAACCCCAGCATGTTTGTGCTCTCTGAAGGATTAAGTTTACTTTTATTTGAAAAGAAATTTAAAGTAGGGAGGAACTTGCTGAATATGCAGTATATTCAGTTGTCCACACAAACAACAAGGGTTATATGTATAGTTGCTACTCAAATTCACAGTGATGGAGGCGAAAACTACTGTTATTTAAATGTTTTGTTTTTCACTGAATCAGTCTGACTTTTAATATACGTTTGCGAACAGTGGAGAAATTTGATAAGGTCACAGCGAGTCACCAGAAATGTGAAATAAAGTAAGACCCGAAGAGAGAGAAAGAAAGAAAGATTGATGTCAAATTTATTGCAATGAAATAATTGTAGTGGGAATCCAAGGGTATCCAAACATTCCAGATAAACTAACATCTGCATACAATTTAAGTGTTTATGTTTATGAGTAAAAAGATGTTTCTTTAAGTCAATTGAACCTATTCTATGTCAAATACTACGACAGCGGTGATTTACAACTTTAGGTTTTGTGCTTTTTTTTTTTTTTTTAGTCTATTTTTTTTTTTTTTTTTACCAGACTGAATCAGGAATCATGGAAAGAGAATTTCAGCTGCCTGGAACACTAGAAACACTATCCCAAAATAAGTATATGTTGCCCTAAAAATCTTTCTTTTTTTTCAAAACTCCATGAATGACAGCGACAATGCAGACCTTTGGTTGGTGTCTCTTTACATTTGAGTCTTGGTTGCACTTGTTCTAATGTTAATGTAACCAAAGCAAATACCAGAAGTCTTTGTGCTCAGATGTGTTCGAAATAAAGACAGGAAAAGGGGGACAGCAGGATTCTCTCCTCAAATGCAAGGGGGTGGTGCATGAAAAAGTAAATGAGCATCCTAATATCGGGGTCTGTTAATTTTTCAGCAGACTTGATGAAGTGAGTTTTGACTGATGTTTTCTGAAAGTGGCAACACGTGTCCCTCTTACTCGGCTGGTGCAGTCCTCTCGTCTACAGATGTGTCGCTTGATGTACCCATCGAATGGCACACTGCCACTTAATAAAATATCACTCCTGCTTTGACAGGAAGCCTTAATTGAGTCCCTTGTCAGTTTTATCAAACTGTGTGTTATCATCGTTTGAAACTTTTTTCCTCTCTTTCTCCCTCAGTCTCTCTCTTGCTCTTATGGAATATGCTAGCAGATGAGTGTTCAGTAACCAAGAGAGGAGGAGAGCGGGGTTGAGAAAAAGGAAAAAGTGAAAGAGAACAACTCTGGGATTGAAAGTGGAATGAAAAACAAGAGTAAAAGTGAGAGAGAGCCTGAAAGAGAGAGACGGGGAGAAATAGCCAAGAGAGATGGTACGGAGAAAGAGTCTTCAGAGGCTATCTTGTCATTGGATTCATAATTCAGGTTCATGATTTTAATTTCCCTCTGTTCTTATCAAAGACCTGTGGAGCAGCAGGGGGAAGGCTGGTAGTTAGCTGGATAACTGCATATGAGATGAGCTGCAGAGCTCCGTCACAATGCCCGGACGACATAATAGGGATGGAAATGTGCAGGAAAGAACAGAGTATCCTGTCACTCATAGTGAATATCCGCTTTTAACAAGGAAAAACCCACACGCATGTGTTGTTTACAAAACACTTTATTGTTATTTCTGTACATCATCTCCCCCCTATTTTCTCAGAAGTCACAGCAACCCCTCTCTCCCAAAGTATAGTCAATCATACACATGGTGAAAGATAGCAAGACCCACTAAAGCTTTTTTCTTCTTTCTCTGCTTGAGTAAATCCTCATGAAAGAGCTGCAGATAAATTATGAATTTTGTTTGTATTTAGCTTGCATCTTCTGATTTGATAATATTCTTGACTGTCTATTATTATAACTATTTAGTGCATTGTACAAATATTAGCCCAGTCTGATGGAGCACTATTTTGAGCTGGCAGCGTTTGGATATGTATAGGACTTCAGGAACAGCAGACTGACAGATGCACATCCTGTAATAAGGTCACAGCACACCAGTGCGTTGTGTGTGATGCGCAAATTTGTGGACACTGGTGCTACTGAAATACACAATCTCATCTCTCTTATCTTTGAACACACACTGCACCATGTGCACATGAATGGGCACGCTCGCACATACACTACACTTCACTCACTTACTATTGAATGTGTTTTGATGTCAGTTTCTTTTCTAACTTTTACTTCCTTCCTTTTCTTATTATCTCCCTCTTTGGTACTTTCCGACTCCTTCCCCCCTCTCTCTCTTGCTCTCTCTCTCTTATTTCTTTGGTTTTGGTGCTTACAGGACTCAGTAGTGCCACTGTACTTCTTCTCAGTGAGACATTTGATCATTAATTTATCACAGTTCCACCAGTTTGTTTGACAGGTGCAAGAACTTTCATCTCAGTAGTGCTATGCAATACTACGTGAAAAAGGTAAGCCAGACCAGTAAGGTGAGGCCTGTCTGTAGAATGAGACAGAATACCAACATTGGCCTTCGTGCTAAATAGACAAGTGAGCTTGTAACCTAAGTGTTGGGTTGGACAGCAGCGTGTTGAATCCAGCAGTAGAGAGTATGGCCTGTTCGAAACATGCATTAACATCCATGCGGACAAATGTGATCCATCCTATTCAGTCATTATCAAATATTTAATGGCATCTGATTTTTTTTTCCCCCATAAGCTTCCAAAGATGTATTACTGTTGTTTAATATGCGTGTTGCTATGTAACCATAACTGAATGATGTTCCACATTAGCCACTTTAGTTTTTTCCAATGTGAGGTGATGTGGGTTGAAATTCATAAACATGTTTTAGGTGTTTGACAGGGTTTCCACGGGGCCTTAAAAAGTTTTAAAAGTCTTGAATTTACAAATTTGCATTTAATACCTGTAAAAAAAGCTTTTAAAAGGTATTAAATTTGATATGGTAGGTTGTAAGTTATGTTGCCATGAATTTATTCACTGTATTGTGCTAAAATGTGTCTCGGAAATGTCCAATCTGCAAAGAATGTAATTTTTTCCTACCCTGATCATTTATTTTAACCATTTTATATTTATATTAGGAACCAATTATCGCTAACTTTGAAGCCCCTGGTGAGGAATGACTTGGAACGCTGGGAATCAAGTTGGAGTAAATAAATGCATTTCCCTAAATTCTAGGCACCACAAATTTTTTGCCATATGGTCATAAAACAGGTGTTAAATTCTGTTCTAAGTAGTCTTATAAAGGTCTTAAAAAGTCTTCTATTAACTTGTAGAAACCTGCAGGAACCCTGATTTGAAAATTAATTCATTGCCAAAGCGTATGTCCTTTAAGAGAGTCTACAAAAATCAATGTTATGGAAAGTTGTATCCAAAGTTGTTGGAATGATATTTAAGGCGTACTGATTGATTCTCTTATGACATGAGTAACACACAGAAAACACTCGGCATTTGAAACTGCAGCCAGTACCCTTTGCGCAGCAAGGTGAGCTCATTTTTGCAAAGAAACATTGTAAAACTAGTGTGCACAGTCTATGTTTTAGGCTATAGATGTGCTTCATTATTAGCAGATCAAGCAAAAACTTCAGCTCTTGTTAGAAATGATCATTCACATCTGCTGTTACTTTCTGATTTCTTAATCTAATCTAAGGTGTTTAGATGTAAATTCAGTGTCTCGATATGTCCAAAGTGCCTGCCCCTCCCTCACTTTATTAAGACATCTTAAGACCCTAAAGTGTCCTTACATCCTTGTTTTATTGTGAGCCACCCCCACTGTTGTCATCTGAGTATTACCTGAGTGTCAGCATGTCATTTAAGAGAAAACGATCTGTATCTTACAACCATATCAAATATACGCGTCTCCATGGATTTAGATATTTAACCCCCCTGCTGTGTTTCTCTTTCTCCCTGTCTGTGTTTTTCTTTCCTATTCCTGCTCTGATTATATGAAGTACTAGTACTGTGTATGTGTGTGATACATATAGAGTGAATGAAATCTACAAACTAAAGACCTCAGAGAAGTTCAGTGCTGACTCTCTTATAAATATCTGAAGTTCTTAAAAGTGAATAATTATCTGCTGGTCAGTGTTGCTGCATTTCCCTCAAACGATTTGCAATACAACACTTTGTTAAAGAACCAATAAATGTTTAGAAGCCTGTGCATTCCGCCTTTTCTTCTAAAACTCCAGATTCCCATGTTTTCTTTTACCCTGACCTTTTTTTCTTTCTTCTCCCTCTATCCATAGAATCAGGGCCTGCTGGAGCATATTTAAGACAGAGGCTTCCCGGACTATTTTGGTATCAAAGCTTTGAGGCAGAAAGAGACATGCTCTCTGAAGTTGACATGTAAGGAGAGGAGGGCCTTTCTCACTGGTTTGTAGGGGCGAGTGGAGGGGCGGGATGTGGTGGGGGGGCACTCAATAGCCTTGCCAGGAGTGATCTCTACAGGGGATATGCACCTCAAATGTTCCCCTTCAAGTCCAGACAGTCATTGGCCATTGGGGAGCCTTGCATTTGGTGTTTTGTGCCCAGTTGACTCTTAAAAGTTGTGTGATGTTTAGTTGTATGTGGATAAATGCATGCGTTTGTGTTTACGTATGCTTTTGTAACATGACACAGAGCACTGTAATTCCCTGTCAGAGCTGAGAACTATTTTCTTCAGTTTATTTAAATGAAATTAAAAAAAGAAAAACTTTCTTCAGTACTTTTGCATGAGCAAATAGTAGCAGAAGACAACTTCTTTATTTTAATCTGGACTTCAGCACATTCTGAAAATGAATAAATATTCATTCAATATCAAAGTAAAAAATAAAATTAAAGTAGTATTAAAGTGAATATTTAGTTCTAAAATTCTGACTTCATCAACACCGCCCTGTGCACTTTAACTTTGGAGGGGCATGCCTAGTTTAAGTCTCTCAAATAAGAATGGGATTTTTGTCTTTCTGCGGTTCAACAGGCGGATTAGATGTATTTTTACAGAAAAATCTTGCTTGCAGCTTTGATGTGATTTTAACTAGGTCCAGCCCTACGTGGTAAATGTCCAGACGACCTCTTCTTTTTTTCCTCCACACTGAGGAAGTCCAGCCTACAGAGGATCTGACTGTGGATCTGTCTGACCTGGCTAGTCTTTCTACCAACACGCTGCTTCCTGATTCATCTGCTGCCAACCCCTTCAAGTTATTCATCTGGAAGAAATATGCATTCATCATTGTATTTTTAATCACACCAAATAGATAGACAAAGAGAATGCCTTGGGGAGAGAGGGAGCAATTTACAATTCCCAGAGCTCAGATGGTATTCCTGCCCTGCATCACCAAACATTCCCTAAATTGACTCTGAATGAATTTATTTTTAATGTGTGGAAGATGCTCTACCACAGAGAATAGAGATGGTGTGTGTGTGTGTGTGTGTGTGTGTGTGTGTGTGTGTGTGTGTGTGTGTGTGTGTGTGTGTGTGTGTGTGTGTGAGTGAGACTTCTCGTGTGTTTGTGTTCTTGTCTGTCTGCAGTGAAATAACATGTTTCAGTGTGTTGTGCCTCTGACTTTGTGCAACTCTATATGCACGTATCAGTAATGCAATTTTACCTGCATTTGTATCTGAGTACAAGTGCATGTGTCCACCTTGTGCTTGTGGTTATAAACAGATGTGTTTGAAAAGATTACACAGGGAAACGCTAACTACTTTGCATAAGTCTAATGTAAAACACCTAATAGTGACCCAGTATACAAACTTTTTTGACTCCTTGCATAATCTGAGTATGACCCATCAGCTTTTCCAATTTAAGATAGGTATTACTATGCTGTTTGTCCTAGCCAGCCCTAAACAAATAGGCAAGTTCATTCCTCCGTTCTCCATTGCATTGTATTCATTAATAAATTAATTTATCAGTTCGTCTTGGTTCCAGCCTAATTGAGTCCCATTGCAGCCTTCTAAGTAGGACACGTACATATCCGACATCCGACAAATGGAATGGTATGAGGCCCTCAGTCCTTTGGGCTATGCCTTGGCCCTACTCTGAAACACACTGCTTTGTTAGATTCTCTGTGCATGTATCTGTGTGAGTGTGGATAGATCTGAGACTGTTTTCATCTGCTTTGAGCTATCTGTTGATTATCTCAGTGCTGTACGGTCTTACTATGCGTTAGCTGGGACAGATTGGAAGGTGGGGGTCGCTTTGGGAAGATAGGAAGAGACAGAGAAGAGTAGTGGGAGGAAGGGGCCTTCCTGTTGCCCCATCAGAAATTAGTCCTCTCACTGTTTTGTCTCTGCATACACACGTAGCCAAATGCAAGTGTGTATGTGCACACACTGCAAACAGATGTGAGACTGCAGAAGAGGGAGGGTCTTCTATAGCTTAATGCCATTACATTAAATTTTAAATAATGTTATGCAAATCAGAAATGACAGGAGATTATCTCCTTGGGACCTTGAAAGGGATTCGTCAGTTCTTATTCCAATAGCCCTGGAAAATAGCCCAGACATCCTGAGTGGAGAAATATGGCAGGGCGTGACGGAGCCTGGAGGCTGTGAGAAAAGGCCCCAAGTGTTGGCTATTAAAATCAATTTACCCAGGAAGTCAATGAAGAGAAATCCCTTCGTAAAGGCACCTCCCAGGACAGCTCAGGGGTCCTGGAAGAGGAGCATATGCAAGAATAGATGATGTGATTGCTGCATGCCAAGGTGAAACTAACACAAGCCAGGGGAAAGAGGAGGAGATATGGAGAGCCAGGGAGAGTGAGGACCTGTCTTTCATGTTTTCCTCTCGTGTCTGTTTTATCTCGACAGCCCTGCCTTATGTGAAGATAGTCTAAAGAGCTAGGCCTGGCGTGGATACTTCCTGCCTGCAGTGCTTTACATGGTGACGGCGAAGTTCTTTGTTGTAGGAGCTGGATGTGGAGGGCGAACACTTAGTTTACAGTGCTGTTACAGAAGGATGGTGACCTCTAGTTTGTAACGGCTAGTGCCAATCTGTAGTGAAATAATGTTCGGAGTGCAGTGCTCGCCATATGACTCCTCCACTTTCCTCCACTTCTGTCTACATCTCTCTCCCTCTTCTTTTCCTCTCACTGCAGGCCAGAAGTGTGCAGCCATGCTCGCACAACAGCCAGTCTCAATATTGTGTTAGGGACAGAGCCATCCATTACTGAGCAAGCAAACTCTTGTCTGTCTCCAGTGCTTTGGGCCAACAATTAAAGACATCGCGCCAGCACTGGGGCACTGGAGGGGTGGGGTGACGAAGGCCTTACCAGAGCCATTCCATCAAATATTGATGAACCTAATTGAGGTTTTTAGGCACTACAAAGCATGATGAAGAGTATCTGTTTTTATAGCAAAGTACAGTCGTGGTCTATCGGAGCAGACGGGGAGAAGGATGCAGTCTTGTGTGTAAATTGCATGTTATGTAGACTAACTGCAGGAAATTGCATGTTATTGAGAGGAAAGATGAGGCAGAAACTTAAACCAATGAAATTCTTCTCCCATGAATGGAAAGTATGTCAACACCGAGTTATTGTACTAGACACTTTATTATGTTATATCGCAAAGACAAATGTATAAGGAACATTTGAAATTGTGATCATTTCATGATATTTTTATTCTTCTTTTTGAATATTCTTCCTTATTCTGTTAGAAAACAGAAATAGCATCTGGGCTCCCTTTTGGTGTATATATTTTCTCATCTCTCTTACTCATTCTCTCTCTCTCTCTCTCTCTCTCTCTCTCTCTCTCTCTCTCTCTCTCTCTCTCTCTCTCTCTCTCATTCA
>JAQQZY010000019.1:45919069-45972603 GCA_030068375.1 Ostorhinchus rueppellii | reverse complement strand
ACACACACACACACACACACACACACACACACACACACACACACACACACACACACACACACAGGCCCCTTGGCTTTTATAATATAGATAGTTGTTCATGCTGAAGATTCAAGCATTTTATACCAATTGCAGCATGATTATACAGTTTTCACTTTCATTTCTGATATTTTCTTTAATATTTTTTTATTTCTGGCCTTGAAATCATTTGAATGCATCACTTTGGGTTGTGGAAAATTAAGAGATTCAGAAGACATTTTCGAAATAAAATGATCAATTATGGAAATGTATCATTTTATTTACAGTTGTGTCCAAGTGTTCAAATGCTTCAAATTCAAAACAGATACTGTCAAATGATTTTTTAAGATTCCATTCCCAGTTACTGAGATAAACAGTAGTGGTACAAGTATTCTGATATGTTTCTATGGCAAATGTGTATAAATAACACAATATTGCTCTCCAACTAAAAGTTCTATAATAAACATCTAAGGAATGTATAACACATTATTAGTAACATATAAATATGAAAGATCAAAATAGTAACTGTTCAGTAAAATGATCTCTGGCTGTGTTTTACCTTCAGATCTGATGGTTTTGGTTTCATTTTAACTGCATGAATGTGTACTGCTGTACATTTTTAAGGTTGAGATCATTTGAACTATGTACAGTATATCCTGCTGGGTAGTTTAATTTACAGTGACTGCGTCATATTTTATAATTTCACCATGTTTGTATATTTATTTGTCCTGTAAGAACCACATGACAGGAAGACAAACGAGGATATTGTGACAATAAATCCAACAGGGTTTATAAATGTTTCATGTGGGTTTTCAGGTGCTTTTACTTTTGTTCCAGTGGTAATCAGCACCTTCTAGTGGCTGAGTGGTCCCTATGTGCTCCAAAAATGAGCATTGTGTAAAGATCTTGAAATTGTTCAAAATGTGTTCTAGATAGTTGCTAAGACTCCATAAAGTTTTTCCTGTGGGTTTTTGGGCCAATTAAAATCTTTGCTCCAACAGTGTTCAGCGCCCCAGATGGCTGAGTAGAAAGTACTATGTACTTTAAAACTGATCATTTTGGACAAATCACCAAATGTGCACAAAATGTGTTCTAGACAGTTACTAAGGGCCCCTAGCATGTTTGAAGGTGTTTGAAGTCTTTATTCCAACGGTACTCAGCGTCCCCCAGTTGGTGAATGGTAAGGTTAAAATATGTGCTCCAAAATTACAATTTTGGACAGATCTTCACATTTGCCCCACATATGTTCTAGATAAATACTAATTGGTCGCTGATATTTTTCAAGGTGTTTGAAGCCTTTATTCAAATAATAATCATCACGCTCATGTGATTGAGTAATACGGCTACACTATATGCTCCAAAAATAAACATAGTGTAAAAGTCTTGAAATTATTCAAAATGTGTTCTTGATAATTGCTGTGATTTTCCTGTAGGTTTTGTGGCCATTTTAAACCTTTATTCCAACAGTGCTCAGCACCCTCCAGCGGTTCAGTATAAAGGCTTTATTAAAAGTTTTTAGCTTCAAAGGAACAACTCAACCCATAAAGGAAACATGTCATCACTGGGTATATCAATTATAATCTGTGGAAAGGACCAAGCACATTAGAAGGAGTGATGCAGATATAAGAGGTAATGTAATAGAAATGAAAAGTTCCTTGCATCTCAAATTTGTACTCAAATACAATACTTAAGTGAAAGTACTTAGTTACAAATATTTCACCAATGCATTTAAGAACTGTCTTGTTAATTGCGAACCTCAGCAACGTATCTAGTACCAGTTGTTAACCGTGTCTCCGTACCTGTCCATTACAGTTCTCAGGGCTCGTTCAATGTTCATGCGATGTCCCACTCGTGTTACACCCAAATCCAGATAATCTTCCTTAGTCAGGGAGGGCAGGTGTGTGCCGTCAATCTCATTGTCCAGGAAGCGCTCTCTGTGCTCACCCAGGTTCAGGTATCCAAGCCAATCTGCAACGTCATACTTGGTCCAGTAGGGTAACGGCTTGGAGGCAAAAGGCTTGGTAGGGGAAGGGGGTGGTAGATGAGGATAACTGAGGCAGGGAGGTGGAGGGAGAGGGTGCAGCGGTGGCGATGATGTCCCAGACAGGAAGTGAGTAGGGGAAAGAGAGCGGGAAACAACTAATGTGGAGTTTGGAGGAGGAGGGGCACCTGAGGGGGCAAACAGGGGAGGAGAGGGGGAGAAGTAAGGATCTCCAAGAGGGTTCCCAGGTGACGGGGGTGTGATTGAACCTCTGAGGTCATAGATGGCACTGTACAGGGGAGAGGTGGGGAGAAGTGGAAGGGATGAGGGGCGTGGCGGACCCAGCTTGGGCCTCTCTGATGGGGATATAAGGGGGCTGGGGGCTCGTCTTCGCTGTAACATGTGTGATTCTGCTTTCCGGGACTCACGACTTGGGATGAACTGAAATTCCAGTGCTTTGGTCCGGTAGACAGGTCTGTGTTTAGGAGAGGTGGGATATGGAGAGTAAGATGTTGGGGACAGTGGGGAATGTGAACGTGGAGGCTGAGAAGCAGCAGGAGGCTGAGGAGACGGGGATCGTCCCCAGTTTGGGTACTGGGATGCAGGGGTCGGGGACGGTGATAAAGATGGCTGTGATAATGAGATCGGAGACGGAGACTGAGATCGAGCTGATGGGGGGCTCAGAGCTGAGGCTGAATCTTCTGAAAATCTGTGAACAGAGTGAGAAATTAAGAGAATTTAACATGATAGAAACAAGAAACTGAGGTGGAATAAACATGCATGTGCTAAAGTAAATGTTTTTAAACCCTGTCCAGGTATTTAAAGGGTTTTTAACATTGTGATTGTGTATAATTAGAAGTCAAGTTAAAACTCCAACGCTGGGATACACCACCAAAGATACATTTGAACTGTGATGGAATCTTGGTTGAACTTTGATGCTGCTGTTAAATGTCTTTAGTTTTTGCCAATTTAAATGAAATCCTGTTATACCGCATCAAAACTCCCATTTTAACTTTAAACTTAAAGACATTTCATCATTTAAAACGGCAGCCTTTTGAGATGGATAGTTAAGTTTAACGGGACAGACTTTTTAAAAATCTTCATTTTTTGGTCATACTGCACCGTTAATTTGGTCAACAAGTTTATCTCAAAAGTGAGTAGTAAAAGAAATATGTAGGCTAGTAAATGACATTAGCAGTTAATGAAGCAACTAAGGCAGCAGAAACAGATTCTTTCTTATACATACTCCATCCTGACTGTAAGTAAATTCCTAATAATTATTTTTTCTATTTATTTCAATTTAAATATGCAATTAAATTTAGGTTTACATCAACTTTGATTGACACAATGGTGAGCTCTGTTTAATTTAAAATCTGGATTAATTTATTTTAAACCTATTAGTGGTAAAGTAAGGTCATCTTGGTGCAACTTAGTTTACAAGTTGAATGTCTCCTCTCCCTCATTACTGTTTAAAATAGAGTGTGGATGGCTCCATTACCTGTTTCTGCTTCAGAGCGACAAACATGGACAAAGTTAAAAAAAAAAAAAAGAAAAAAAAAAGAAAAGAAAGGATCGATTTACATAGTATTGACACAACACTTGCACAAGATGTAACCAGACACTGTACTATTTTTCACAGGGTTGAACAGCAATGGGAGGAGCAACTGAGAGACACGCTCACTCAGGAAAGACACACAGAATGACAACACATGAACAACAAAAAACCCTGCTGTTGATGTATACCTGTGTCTGCTCAGTGGCCTCTGGCTGCTCCAGCTGTCTTTGCTTCTTTGCTGCAGTTTGTTGCTCAGCTCATTTATGATGCTGGGCTTCATACTGGATGCAGGAGGGTAAATCTTCCTTCCCTCTAAAAGTGTCCCAGACTGGCCACCTCCTTCACTGGACATCTGCCCCTCAGCCCACATAGGCTTCATTTCTGGTGTGCGTGGGCGTTCAAAATATGGTGAACTGGGACGACCCAGATTCTGCATATCCCTCATGCTGTACCCGTCTGGGCCGCTTTCATCCTCAGCCACTCCTTCCTCAGTCTCGTCATCATCCTGTTCATCCCTTCGTCTGTGAGAGTGGAAGGCTGCAGGAGCAGTGCTGGTCTGTCTGTGCAGATCACCAGCACGGATTCCCTCTCTGAAGCGGTTGGTTTTGGGGTAGGTGGAGGCTGCTGCTGTTGCATTCTGCATCTCAAAACTTTGTCCATCCAGGTAGCTCATGTACGATTCCAGAAAGTCTCCTCCTCTGTCCGATTCACCTGTGCCAATTCCACCTGTCATCCTACTTCCAGCTCCTCGTTCTCCTCTGTCCAGTCTGTCTCCTCGGACACCGGCTCCACTTAGAGCCAAGATACTGTCTAGGTGGTGGTCACTGCTGCTGCGGCTGTCCAGCTCTTCAATCCCAGAATCTACCACTGTCTCCTGAGACTCTCCTTTCTTGGCAGTGGGGTGGGGACGGTGGTGTTCCCCTGTCCGTCGACTGCTTGTGATGGTGGTTTGTGAAGTGTGTGTTCGCTCATGGTAGAGCTGTGTGGAGGTGCTTGTTGTGATGGCAGCAGTGGTGGTTGTAGTGGCACAGCTAGCGGTCGTGGCATGGGAAGTGATACCCTGGTGTTGAGCAGAGGTGGCAACAGAGGAAGAGGAGGCTCGTGGACCACGATAGGCTGGGGGTGGTGCAACACTATGTGGGGGAGGCGTAGGGGACGAGCGACCAGGAGCATGAGTGCTGTTATAAAGGTGGTGGGAATGTGACATAGAGAAAGGTCTGTGGTAAGAGCCAGGGGGAGGGGGCGGTGAGACCGATGGAGGAGGCGGAGGTCCTGCCATTGAGCTGGGTTGTAATGTTGAGGGTGAGGAAGGGGGCGGAGGATTGGGTGATGTCTGAGAGGGAGAAGGAACAGATTGAGTCAGGTTAGCCACCTCACTGTCATAAGACGTCAGACTGGAGGCTGTGGAGTCCCCTGCTTGTGGAGAGGGTAGGGGTGTATGAGCAGGAAACCCACTTGCAAACGGTTCTTTTTGGGGGGGTGGAGGAGGTGGTGGTGGGGGAGGAGGAGGAGGTGGAGGGGGTGGAGCCTGTTGTTTGCGGGTGTTCAGACTGTTGGGGAGCATTCCACGTTGTGAGTAGCTCAATCCTCTGTCAAAGCTGTTGGCAAACTCTACTGGAGGTGGGAGAGGGTCTGCGTAGACAAACTCATCATCAGCATCCACTGAGGGGGCAGGGGGAGGAAGAACCATGAGCCCAGATCCAGTGTTCCCACTTGTACTTGTTGGCTGTTGAGTACTTGTAGGTGGAGGAGATGGAGGGGTGAGGGACAAAATATATGCATCAGCTTGACTTTCCATCCTGAGAAAAGAAGGCCTCCGGGGTGGTTGTGACTGGGACACTTGCTGTCCAGTACTGTCGGTGGCTGCTGTACTTGTCTGCTCCACCCTCCTCACGTAACTCTCTCTCTCCTTGTCCCTCTCTCTGTCTCTTGACAAATCCCTCTCACGTTCCCTCGATCTCTCTCGCTCTCTCTCTTTGTATGTTGGTTGATACGGCTGAGACTGGTAGTGGTGTGTATGTACCGTTTTGTCCTCAGAGAAGCGAACTCTCAGCCCCTCACGAGCACCTCCTCCTTCCCGTTCCCTTTCACCTCCACCACTCTCCTCACCCCACACACCCCTGAGGATTCTGGGTGAAGGTGGGCGGCCAACAGTGGGGGTGGTGGCAGCTAGAGAAGAGGAGGTCACCAGATAGGAGGAACTAGAGGACTGGGCAGCAGAAGACACAGGCTGAGAGGTGACAGCGGAAGAAGGAAATACCACGCTTGACATTTGGCGGGTGAAATGATGCTCAGGACCTCTCCTTAATCTGGTATCGTCCCTCAAAGCACGTTCTCTGGCAGCTAGGGCAAGACCTAGTGGTGAGGTGGGGTCAAGAGCTTTTCCTGTTAGAGGGTGAATGAAGGTGGTGGTAGACTGTAATGCCTGCCTGCCTGCTGCTGTGTAGAGGTCTGTAGGGACAGACTTAGGCTGATAGTCCAGGGCAGCTGAGGAGTATTCAGGTAGGCCAAAGGCGGGAGGCATACTCCGAGTGTGGTGGATAAAGGTGTCTCCAGAGAACATGCCCTCATCAATAGACTTGGATGGGCGGAGCCGTGTTGATGAGCTTTCAGCCTGTGTGCTAAGCTGCTGCTGTGACACCTGAGTCCTTGTTGCTCCTCCTAATCCATCACTCACCCCCCCAAGACCCACATCTTCCTCAGCAGACATGAATAAGGAGGCACTCTTTCTGCGTGCTTCGTGAAACCGTTCCCTATCTCGGCGGGCTGCCCCAACAATTGCAGCCCCAAACTGGCTGGTATAGTCCAGGTTGTCCTGGGCTCGCATTGAGGGTAAAGACGGAGGTGGTGGCGCAGGGATGGAAGGGGGGGCAGGAGGCTGGGGAGCAGGAGTAGAGGGAGGAGGACCATGAGGTGTTTTGACTTCATCTGTCTCCCCTGATGCAGGAGCATCAGCCTCCACACTGCTGCCCTGGCTGCTGCGGCCACTGCTGCTGGTTGAAGGGGCCTTCACAATAATAGTTGGGATTGGGATAGAGCTTTTCTCCATTGAGCCTTTGCCTCCCAGTGTACCCTGGCCAATTCGCAGGTCCTCCACTTTGGACTGCTTCACCAGTGGGCCTTTACCTCTCCGGGCACCACCTTTAGGTCCACCTGCTCCAGTTCCTGCTACACCACGGTCTGTTCGCTGGGGTTGACTCTGGGTGGTCTGTTGTTGCTGGGGGATGACAGTGGCAATGCTGGATGGAGGCACGGCAGTGCTGTAGCCTCTCCTAAGACCTGCTGCCTTTGCCCCTACACCAGCACTCATGCCAGCTCCAACAGGCTCCCCAGTATAGGCAACCTTTCGCGAAGCAGTCCTGCTTTGAGTAGTGTGGGCAGAAGCATGTGCATATGAAGTTGTGTGGTCCATGGCTCCACCACTGGTACTAATGCTGGCTCCACCTGCTCTCTCCCTCCCCCCATGAGTGAAGTGCACCGCCTGGGAGTAGGGCTGGTAGTGTGCAGAGGTGGCTGTGGACTGGGACACAGAGACAGAGGGCTGCTGCGATGATTTGGCTCTCCAACCTAGTGGTGGCGCGGAGGAGAATGGTGGATCAGGTGGAGCAGTGGTGGGAGGAGGGGGGATGTCATCTGGACCGGGCACTGACAAACTACGAGCGAACTTCATGGCTGGGGGATGCAGGAACTGCTTCTCCTCCTCAGGCACCCCTGCAGTACAGCATTCACAAACAGACAGAAAATAAATGGGCTAAAATAGGGTGGCACAGGTGGTGTTGAGTGACAGTAAGAGCAGCATGTGAACTACAGTGCAGCCCCATGAACTTTGGCTCCTTTTAATAAGAAATTAGCTCTCCTGAAAACATGACTTGTTAAATCTTGGGGGAAGTCTAAAATATAGTTGTTGGATTTTTTGTTTTGTTTTGTTTTTTTCTGTATCTTTGTCATCAAGAATAATGCATCTGTTATTGATGTGCGATACATGTATGAAGGTTAAGATAAACTACACACTTTATAAATATACAGTACCTGCTGTTCTTGAGACATAAATTGATTGAAAATCCACAAAAGAAAATAATTTTTCATTTTCCTGGTCAGAAATGACAAATACAACTCCTATGTAAATTCAGATCTTTAATTTAAAAAAAAAAAAAAGATATTGATACTACTGAAATAAACAGCCTCTCTGTCTCTCTCCATGCCTTCATATTGCAAAAAAAATGCTCTGCAGGTAGCAACAACTATTTTTTTTATCTGTTTTCTTATTTTTATTGTTAAAAAATTGAAGTTGTTTCTAAATGTATCTGCCATTTTTGACCATGAAAAAGTGAAAGCAACTGAAATCCCCCAAGAGCCATAGTAGTTTACGTAAGTGAGGCTGATGAACAAGGAAGAAGAAATGCATTAACAGTAAAAAAGAAGAAGTGAGGATAATTTGAGAGTGTCTGTCTACATCTACCCGCCCATCTTCTTGCCAGCAAGTCTGTCCTCCAATCTGTTTGTTAGTATGTAAGTCAGTTAGTGCTATATATTCCACAAACAAGCAGCAACTGGGCAGTATTACACAATTGCATTATTTCAGCCAACAGGGACCAACTATTTCAGTTAGTTATCTAAGCCTTAGTCAGCAACAAACCAGAAAATAAGCCTTCATAATAAACCAACTCGCTTAGTGGCACTACCAAACAGAAGAGTGAGGTGAGTTCAAAACCTCTTATTTCTTCATTAAAGCACAGGTATAGCAAATCGAACATTTTAGAGAGCAGTAACAAATACATTACAAAGTGTGTACAGTTTGGCCACAGACAAGACATTATTGGGCACAGACGAACAGGTGAGCACAGCATAGACTTTGATTGGCCTAGAGGACAGACAGACAGCCGGACAGAAGGGCAGATGGAAAAAAACAGACAGCCTCACCGATGGATTTCTGCCGCAGCATACCGTGGTGTGGGCCGTGACCTGAGGTGTACTGTCCACGGTCGTAACCCAGGCCCAGTCCTGAAGGCATCATCCCCATCCCAGACTGATCTCCGTAATTAGGCTAAAATGACAAAAATGTGTAACATGCAGCGATGCAGATTAATTGACAGACAAGGAAATCAGAAAAGAGACAAAAAGCTGCCAAGATGAATTAATGCTCAGTGGTTTAAGGCACTGTGAGTTAACTCTGATGAATTTTAATGTTAAACTATTACATGGCACTTGTCAATATTCTTGTCAATGTTCCTCTAACTGGAAATGAAGTTTTTCTCTGTTACACTTCTTTGGTTTTGTTTAACTTAAATACTTAGTTTTAAATTTTACTGCAGGCATTAGCACCCTAAACTAGAGAAGCACTTGGAGAGCACAGACCTCCGCCAAGGCAGTGTTTGTACTTTCATCCACTAGATGGTGCTGAATGTACAGATCACCACCAAAATCTAATCATCTGTAGGATACCCCATTTCTGACAATCTGTGAAAATTTCATCAAAATCCGTCCATAACTTTTTGAGTTATCTTGCTAAAAGACAGACAGACAGACAGACAGACAGACAGACAGACACCGACAAAAACATAGCCTCCTTGGCGGAGGTAATAATTCTGCTAGATACGAACATGTCATGCCTATATGAGCTGTTGTACAATAAGTAACTAGTGACAAGTAAAAGTTATGTCATTAAAACCTTGTGTTAAGTAATGTGTGTATTATTAGCAAAATGGATTTAATGTATGAAAAGTAAAAGTAGTTATTAGATGCTTTAGCATTTACCCTCAAATATCGCAAATATAACTTGCACATTAAAATTTACCTAATGGAAAAACAACATTTTCACCAAAACTCTCATTTTTCGATTAAAAGTTTTTGCACTGGCAAGAGGTGGTTTTTCAAGCGTTGCGAAATTGGTAAATTACACAAAATTCCAATGGAAAGACCTTTTTTCACAAATAGAGTCATGTGAATAATAATAATAATAAAAAAAAAACAGATGTGGACGAACATCAATACATGCATACCTACATACTTACATGATTAAGTAAGGAATAGAGGGGTAATACAGAATAATAATAATAATGAATATATCTGTAAATAAACACTATATTTACATTCGTTGCCATATTTATTGAATGACTTCTCGTGTCATCTCTTGATAATAAAAAACAAATCATCACATTTGTGATTTAATGGAAAAACCGACATAATGCACTTCTGGGTTTTTTTCAACATTTAGTAAATATTGGGAAAGTGACTATTGTGGAATAAAACGACCCCTTTATACATGATATTTCTAGATTAGTATTACTGTAACATTAATGTGTGTGTTGCATTTTGCTGCTGAAGATGTTGTAAGTTACGTTCATTCAAACTACTGTATAAACTTATAATAGGTTTAGTACTAATACCTCTATTTTCTATGTAACTGCAGTACTTGAGTACTTGCACATAGTTACATGCAAACACTGCAGGCCACATAACAATACATACTACAATTTAGTGCAAGACACTGCATGTTTTTAATAGTTTTGTATCAGTGTAAAGTATGTATCACTTAACACAAACTTTTTGACTTCAACTTTTGGAAAGAGTGAGAATTCTACCTAAATTTTTACCACATACAGTTTTCCAGGTCAGAGGTGTAATTATGCTGTAGGATGCTCAGTACCTCATTGCCATAGAAACTTCTTCCCCTGTCTCTTTTTGGCCCCTGTCCCCGTGTCCCTGGTGCCTCATTGGTGTTGATTGTCTGCTGAGCTGCTGCAAGAATTTCATCGAGTTTATCTGAGAGTAAAAAAGAGAGAGAAAGAGACACACAGAGAGACAGAAAGAAAGCAAGAGAGAGAGAGAAAGGGACATACAGCAATGAAACAGAAAAATGGACAGAAACAAAATGAAGGAAACATTATGTGGAAAGAGACACACTTGATGAAGGTGGATGAGAAAGAGAAGGAGAGATTCAGGAAACATCCACTGACAAACATGAGCTTCCTTACTCAAAGCCATCTGATAGACTGTCCTCTTCTTCTCTGTAACTTGTGAGGATTCGAATTCTACAAGAAAAGAAACAAGTGCGCAATGAGTGCCAAGTCATTTTGGCCAAACATAAATACAATGCCTTAAATATACCACAGCGTACCTGATTTTTTTTTCCAAGGGGTAGCAGCTGGAAGGAGGACAAAAGGAGACTTAAGTTTTGGCAGGAGTGAAAGTGCAATAGCGTTGTTACAGTGAATACTAATCATATTCCCCGGAGCCTGACAAACTGAGTCACCTCGCCAGCCTTTTCGATCTTCGATGTAAAAGAACACACCCGCGCTTCAAGACAACTGAAGCATGCACATTTATATTACAGTAAATATGGTGCACAGTACACACATAGAGTACAGTGTGCTGCTCGCTACAGTTCTCTCCAAAAAATTATTACAGCACACATAAAAATGTGGAATTAATCTAAAAATGAATCCCACCTCTTTCCACTGATAAATGGTTAAGATCCCGTGAGCAGTGAAGAGAAGACAAAGCAGACAAAGAAAGGACAGAGTTAGTATTTTAACTACAGGAGACAAGTCCATGGGAAGGTAAGAGGAGAAATTAATGTGAGTAGCACGTGTGCATGGATCAAACAGGGATAAATAGAGATCTGCAGATGTTAATACAAACATGGACAATATGTAGTTTGAGATTAATTTAAATTAAAGTGAATTATATAGTCAGATGGTTAAATCACACAGATGGCAGATTTTTGTATCTGTGTTTATTTAATGTCTCACTACTTTACAAAAAACATTTTCTTCTATCCTAATATACTTAAAGAGTACATGTATGAAATCAATTTCAGAAAAACAACAGCAACATGACAACTTAAGTTTACTGCAGGATAATTTCCATTTTAATGTCCTTGTTATCTTACTGCATGACTTCTAGGTGAACTGGGACACTGCACCAATCACAGAGGTGAGATAGTTTAATAGGCGTCACAGCTAAATGAATTCTAATGCATTAGAATAAGCATATGGCTGGTGCTGACATGGTTTTATCACACATTGTGCTCCTGTCACCTTGATCCAGAAGGAGGAACAAGCAAGTTGTTTAATAGAATACAAAACCATCAACATTTCAGGAAACTCAAGATTTGCATCAATTAGTAAACCAAGTACTGCCATTAAAAACTTTAGCAGTGTTTAACGTGGAATTGACACATCAGTATAACTGGCCTTAACAAAAATTAAAACAGATCACATGTTCCAGTTCCAAACACTAAAATAAATAAATATAAACCTAAAATAATTTATTTAAATAATCCAGCCATAGCTACTTTTCATAGGTTTAATTTCTTCGTTTTTTTTTTCAAAGTATAAAGCATGTTCCGCTCAATTCAATGGCAAAATGCTCTTTTTATTGACAATATAAAAATGTTTTAAAATAATGTGATTTTGATTGTGATAATCATGTGCAGTTCAGCACTTTTCTATTCATAGCAGTGTTACTGTCTGTATTGACATTATACATATAGTATCACTGTATACAGTGCTAGTGGTACAATGAAAGTACACAGCAGGGACTGGATTATAGGTGGTGGTGGGGAGGTGGCTTGAGGGTACCTCTGTTTCAGAGTTCATGCTTTGTGCTGGTCAGGTCACACCACACAGGTGAGGGGAGGATATGGAGGAGGAATAAAGCGAGGGCTTGACCTTTACTGCCACCGTGAAATGTAACCCACCCTGACTAACACAATAACTACGATCAAAAAGCACTGAAAATATTCAAATCTGAGAGCAGCTAACAACCCTGCAGATTCCTCTCCAGGAGCTCCACATGTCATCATCACCCCTTCAGTGGGCATGCTTAGATGAAAACAGCACTGACAGCTACAGTGATGACACAGACCAATCTTAAATATTTAGGAGATATAATCTCCTAAAAACACAGGCTAATGTTCTGATCTACAAATGGGGGCGTTGACCCTCACAATGAACTCTCCTCCCACTATTTTGCCTCAAATAGAGATGGCATAAGTGTAACCACACATAATACCGTTACCATAGCAACAGACCTGGAACAAAGTTGTTTTTTGTCAAAAATTACTCATCTCAATAATTTTATCCTGGGTGTGATTTCTTTCAAATGAATCAAATGAATTTTTAACAAAAAAACATGAACAAATAAAGGTCATATTTTGCAAATTGCTCACTAATGGAGTCCCATCAGACCCTTACAGTGATGTTTGTGGCACCCTGAAACTCTTCTCAAGTGACGCCCATTCCCTGCAGTGTTACCTTGGCAACAATTACTTTCTGAGTTTCAGTGTGTGTGTGTGTGTGTGTGTGTGTGTGTGTGTGTGTGTGTGTGATTAGCTGAGGGGCTGCTCTGTGGGTGCTGGGGTTAAAGCTGTGGGCGGGCCAGGGATCAGTGGGGGATGCAGGGAGGTAAGAGGTAAGAAGAGCCAGGTAGTGAGAGGAGGAATACAGGGAGGATGGCAACACTTTTTCTGGGTGGGGTTACCTGTAGTGGGGGTGCTGGAAGTGACAGTGTGGAACCTCTGAAAGAACAGTGAAATGCATTGAGATCCACGGCGGCAGCCAGTGTTCTTCTTCCTTTCCCTCTTGTCTCTATCAGTAACTACACTCTCTCCATCTCTACTTTCTTGCTGTCTAAATTTAGCCCCTGCTCAACTCCCCTTCACACTTTCAGCATCTTTAGCAACCCCCAACACTGCGATTTCACACTGTTTCTATCATTCTTCATCACCTCAATCTATTTATGCTCATAACTTTTGTTCTCCTGCTTTTCAGCTTTCAAGAGCTTTCCTTTTTGCCTCCCTACCAGTCTTCAATCTTTTTAATCCTTCTCTTTTCATTCCACAAAAGTTTATCTTGTCTATTTCTTACCCATCTCCTCCAGCTCTGAAGTCATGGATTTGGATCGTAGGGCAATAGCCGGAGTGCTGAGCCTCTTGCTTTGCTGGGGGACTAGAGGGAAAGAAAAAAAGGGAGCACTGCTCGGTCAAAATGTTCAAGAAGCTGCAGTTTCAAATGCTTTCAAAATAAATACAACATTCTTACTTTTCTTCCTTGATCCTTCCTCCATGTCAGGGTTTCGCGTAACCATGACAACTTTTACCATAAGGCTGTTACCACCCTGCCGGATCATGTTGACGACCTGCCGGTGACCAACCTTTACCACATTCTGACCATTGACCTGGGTTAGAGATGGAGCCAAAGAGACATAGTTTATAACTTTTTACCAATTTATCACTGGTTTTAATTCTGTTGTACAATATTGAATCATAACAGTACCTCTATTAGAAAATCCCCCATCCTGAGGCCGGCTCTCCAGGCCACACCCCCCTCATCCACAGACTCCAGGTACTGCAAGGCAGGGAAGGCTGGCGTGGGCGTAAATTCCTCAATAGGAGTTTGAGCTGGAAACGGCATGAAATTACAATAGAGGAAGTTTAGTCCAAAATCAAAACAACTACATGAAAAGGGCCAGTATGTGAAACGAGTGATAAAAATGGGATATTTGTGGTTATAGATACATTCCATTACCTTTGGCCCCTCTCAGCACAAAGCCAAAGCCTTCACTGTCTTTCTTCTGTAGAAGCACTGTCTTCTCCTTGATTATGTAGTCACTATAAAAAAGCCAACAAAAAAGAGACAGACATTAAAAAGTTACAAATATACTATTGACACTTCCACAACTGCATTCACACCACATGATTAGGATTAATCATAGGCAATGAGAGGTGATACCTTGAATTTTTAAATACAATTACTTTGATTAATCTTCCCACTATCTCTCACTTTTTTCCCCTCCAGCTCCACCTCCTGTGGCCACTTTTGACACAATCACACCAATACTGGACAGAAACGGACCTTGTGAATAGTCCTTTTTTTTTTTTTTTTTTTTTTTAGAAAGGTTCCTTACTAAGTGAAATGACCTGGAAGTATCTAAATGTCAGCCATTATAGACCAATGCAAAGTCTAAGTCAATACTAAGGAAATTACCATAGTTCTTTTTGTGTCTCCTTTTGCATAGGATACACAAGATCATGCTTTGCAAAAGGAAAGGAGACAACGCCGTCCCACAATTCACTCCACTATGTTCACAACAAAATTATCAACATGGCACATAAGACATGAATTTTCCCTCTTATGTTATAACTTGCTATTATACTTATATACTTTGGACTTTAAATAATGATAACAGCAATGAATAACAACAGAACTGACGCTTACCCTGCATCAGTCATTTCTCATTCGGAGCGATAGTTGATTGAAGCCCTTATGAATAGGATTCATTTTTTAAGTTCCTTCAGTCACAGATATCTTCATAAAACTAAAATGTAAAGAGTGTACTGTATACTGGCTCTTTAGTGGGAAGATAAATGCAGCCAAATCAGGCAAGGAAGTAGTTTATTTGTAGGTTAAAATTTCATTATAAATGTAAGAAGATGATGTTTGGAATTCAACATTTAATGCTAAGAATGAGTGTCTACAGAGGATTATATTTGTAGACCTGATTTGTAGAGTTTCACACAATCAGACTTCTTTCAACATGTGTAGCAGAATATATTTGGCCTTAGTCTGGTTTTTCAACAGGTTTTCTATGTCTATAGCTTCCATCAAAACAACATGACAAGAGTACATTTCTTCAGGAACACATATGTATTCACATGCCCATCATCAGAACATTTTAGTTTAACTCTCTTGATTCTCTGAGCACTACAGTTATCTTTGTCCTCATGAACTGTTCTTCATATTCATGATGTTTTCCATTAGGGACAAGAAAAAGGGGGTAATTTTTTAGATTTTTCAAACGGAACCCCAGACTTTTTAATATTGTACTGACTGCAGATTTATTTACGGGACAAGACATACCTGTGAGTGTCTTCTACCGCTAATTTAAAATTTTATATTTGTATTTATATAATTTTACATTGAAATGAATAAATTATAGTGCGTGCCATGTTCTGTTAGTGTTTAGTGTACAAGTCTTACTTGTAAGGTTAAAGATGTTCATTTTGTCTTCTGTTACAGTAATTATATTTCACTTTTTTCTTTTGTTCAGACAAGGTATAGTTTTAGATGTTACCTGCTTGACAGGTACACAGTCGAAACTGTCAAGCAGGTAACATCTAAAAACTATACCTTGTCTGAACAAAAGAAAAAAGCAAAATAAAAGTCTTGTAGCCCTGAAGCAACAGACATTTTTCTAATGTTTCAGTATAAAAATTAAATATAAATTAAAAAAAAAAATCAGTTAAAAATGAATGAAAACAGTCTAAAAACCCAAATCACCATCAGCTGTAATTTACACCCCAATCCCTTCAGTTTAATGGTGACTTAAAAAACTTTTTGTCATGATTCACTTTCCTGCATGTTTGTGACAGGAAGCCCATAACTGGTTTCTACCAAAACCTTTGCTGATGCTATATACAGTATGATGGCGCTTCTTGTTGCCTCAGCAACAGCTAGAACTGGACGCAGAGAAACTTGCTCGGGTAGGTCTACACCAGAGCCAAGCCATGTAATGGTATGCTATTAGTCACTGACAGCAGAGAGCAGGTGGAGCCTTATAGTGTAGTTAACATTCTGTTGGCTTCTGTGGACAAACAGATGGGAAATATGCAATCATATGTACATAAGTGACAATGGTTAAACTTATACATTTAAACTAACCTATAGTTTATGGAAAAAAACTAGTGCAGAGCTACATACCTTGTCCAAAAGTATATGTAGTCTGTGCCATCAGTAACAAGTTAATGTTGTCTCAGTACCATTTTACTCAAATTGTTTTGGCCCAGCTGCGTCCAAGGTGTAATACTGTCTCTTGGACCTTCAATCTACTAAAAATCTTCTACAACTTCTGTGTTGCAAAATGAAAAAAAGTCAAAACAAACAGTCAGTCAATAAGTTAGTAATTCAGAGATGTAGACACATATACAATGTCAGCTGTAACCTACAGAAAATCCCATTACAAAACATACTGTCAGTGCTCTCCATCTTGTGGTTCAAACACGTTCTATATATTTATGATATCACCTGGTATTACCCTGTTTCTCACTTCAACACCTTCAAGTCATGTAACAGCGTTCCATTGTAATTGCCCCGCCTCTTTTGTACCTCCCATTCTCTGCATGGGCTTCTTTTTCCTGTTCTCCAAACTTCTAATTATACACTAATTTTTCCAAATCACATTTCCTCCATGATCTTTTTTTTATTAAGTCCACTGAGTGCACTCTCCACAGTGTAACCCTGTCTGTCTCTGCCAACCCTCTCTCTTTGTTATTCTTGTCCTCTTCTGTCCATCTCTGCTGCCGAGCCTAGACCTCAAACACTCTGGGGGACCAAATGAATAAATGAATACATACATACAAACAAACAAATATTGAGGTACCGATGAGTGGCGAATGTTAATTACTCTAGGGGATAAGATACAAAGTAATGCTGATATACTATAATTTCTAAAAAAGAACAGACAATACAGTATATCAGCATGTTTGTTGACACACAGACATTTAAGTCAAACAACTTCTGTTGCAGATGAAAACACTTTCTCTGAATGGTTGAATCCAAAACTGGCAAATGTAGACACATTTCAAGCCCTCACAGGTATGCCTGCTCTGTCTCTGCAAGAGGCACAAGCAACAGGTCACTCACTGAAATGACTGATGGATATTCAGCTTTCTGAGCAGACTGCAATCATCCATTCAGGAAACACAACCATCAACAGTAGATGATATTTCTCCATTTGCTTCCCAATTATTGTGATCAAGTTCAATGGCCATAGTAAACAGGTTCATTACTACAATGCCACACTTCCGAGTTATACTCAACTTTCATTTATAGGAAGTATTACACAGATCTCAAAGGTTAATAAGGTAATAGTCATTTGCTTTTCTCTTTATTTTAAACCAATGATAGTGAGCTATGCCATACCAAAGTAGCAGCAACCTAGCATTCGTCCATTTAAAACTTTGATGTCCATTTCAATAGGTGCCTCCTGTTTGATCAAAAACCAGTATGAACAGAAAAGATATTTGCAACTTTCAAATGTCTATTATTATTATTATTATTTATTATTAAGGGGATTATATAGTCTTCAGAGGAAATCAGCTCAACAGTTAGGTATGTACACTGTATGTTAAACTTCTTATAGTGTTTTCATCCCAGGTGTCCTTGTGTGGCCTTCTGCACAACTAGCAACAATATTTTAACTACATGTAGTCACTACCAACAACTATTTCAGACTCTACTGTCTTCAATGATATTATTCAATTTATGTGATATTAGATACATCTCAGTTGAGTGGATCCAAACTCTGAAGTAACAATTTCTACCCAAATACTTTAGGTCAAAAGTTCCTTTCAGATGGTGTTTACTTTTACCCATATCTTTTGTAGCTTAGTTTCCTGAATGTGTTATGCACTGTTCAGTTTTAGGCAGTAACATGATGTATCACATAATGGGATCATGTGTAACAGGTGTTTGTGTTCATTACTCAACCATCAGCAAGCCCACACTGAATCTGTGCCAGCAGAAATCTGCAGCAAAATGCACTGATTTCTCACAGAACAAAGACAATTTTAACACATCTTCACACCCCTAGCATATGTGCAACAATTTCTATGGGGTAACATTAACATTAAAATTGTATAAATAGAACAAAATGTCTCTTTTTTCATGAAAAAAAAAAAGTGTAACAAATGTTCTAGTAAAACACCTATTAAAAAGCACACTTATGATCATTGATAATCATTTGGATGGACTGCATACACCCATAATTTCTGAAAACAGTATTATTATTATTATTTTTTTTTTTTTTTATTTATTTTTTTTATTTTTTATTTTTTTGGATAGAAAAACATCACTGTTGAATCCTGCAGATTTTTGTTCTGAATTGAGACGAAAATCTCCGACTTTTTGGTTTTCAGTTAGTATTTGTTTTCAGTTTGGTCAAGTTAAAAGGGGTGTAAGTCCATAATGTCTCTAAAAAAAACTTGCATTGTAGATTTTCAATCATTTTGCACATTTTGTGATACTCTTGAACTGAAAAGACCTTTTTATGGGATTTCACACCCAGCCTTGGATGCAGTCTATGTGTCACTTACCATTTAGAACTCAATGCATATGCAGTGCATATGCTGTAAGCAACTGAGCTGGGTAATTCAGAACAACATATTACATGATGTCACATACAGATTGGGTTTGGAGCTGTGGTATTGAATAGGTTTGGCCAAGCAGGCTTCCATAGAGGTGTCAGAAAGAGGCAAGAACTTGTCATGCATGCTGCATCGTTAAAACTCCCTCACCAGGCGCTGTTTCCATTCACTTGGTAGTCTCCCTCCCTCCCTCCCTCTCTCTCTCTCTCTCTCTCTCTCTCTCTCTCTCTCTCTCTCTCTCTCTCTCTCTCTCTCTCTCGCGTTAACTAACAATCCTTCTCATTCTCTATTTCTCTATTTTTTCCTCTTTAACAAGGTTCGCTGCAGTAAGTCTCATGCGCGCCTGGCAGCCCCCCTTTGGATGGCGACATCATGCGAGTCTGTCAACTCCCAACTTTCTTCTTTCTTTTCCAAAAACGAAGCCGTCACTTTCACACTTGATCAATAACAAATCGGCAGTTGTTATGCCAGGATATGGGCTTGCAAGATACCAGCAGGAATTAAAAAGGCGCTCCACTGCTGTGCACTCTTTTTGTATTCTTTCTTTGTGAGTAAAAAAAGTCGTCATTTTAAATATGTGCGTTAAATCAACAGACTGATGCTCCGTGGTCTGTCTCTCTCTATCTCTCCGTGCGTCTTGAGTTGCAAATGGATTACTATTGTGCAGGTCGACTTTCTAACGCAAGACGCACATTGGTAAGATTTACGCCAAATGCTAAGAAAAAGTAAGATGGCGCAAAAAAAAAGACTCTTAAGGAAAAGTTGCTTTCTCTAAAACAAATCCTGTCTTGTCAGCGGCGGTCATGTGTTGTACTTATGCGGCGTTTTCTCTTAGCTGTCACTTATTTTAGACCGATTACGGCGACGGCTAAAAAAGAGTTTTGTAATATATCCTGGAATAAACCGTTCAGATACACATACACTGAAAGTCATAAACCCTCGAGCCAGGGCAGATCAGTAGCAAGTACACAAAATCCTCCAGGACCACCGGATATAATCGCATTTGATCACTGCAGATATTTTTCTTTGCTGAAATATTGAAGAGCACAGATTTATTTATGCCACTTTTATTGACAGTTGGTTTTTATATTTAATAGCATGTGACGCCTACGCGCAAAAGCAATCGATTACGCGGTACGGAGTTATTATTATTATTAGTATTATTATTTTGTGGGTGTGTGTGTAATTTACAAATATTAAAATTGCCAAATTATTGAGTGAAATCAATTTTTTTCGCTAGCTGTTAGAATTAATATCCATTTTGTTTTACAGATCTAAAAGCTATTTTCATTCTGTGGATTGACTTTCCAGTTCAAGTCTCAGATAAGCCGAAAGGGATCGCTGTAGGCGCTGCTAAAGAGTGTGTGCACACACTGTCACGTGTTTTTTTACGCTCTGAAAACCTCTAGAGAGCAAAGAGCGATGACGCTGGTACAGTGGGGGCCGACGGAGGCTTGAAGAAGGGACAAAAAAAGAAAGAAAGACAGAAGGATGGATGGATACGGTACACAAAGCGAGCCTTCAGTAAAGCCTAATCAGATGACAATGATATGATGAGACCTCGTTCCACAGCCTCCTGTAGTGTTTCCACAATTAACTAATCAATGTAACTTTTCTCACGACGGCTGCTGGAACAAGCACCAGCTGATCCGCAGCTACTGACGATGTAAAAACATACAGATAGCCTTACGCATGGTGATTATCCTGTCAGGATTTAAAGGGAAAGTAATGGCTGTAACGTATCTCATGAGAGAAGCAAGCATTAAAGAAAAAAAGTTTCAGAATAGTTCGTACGTAATTGCGCCACATCCTAAGACGCGGTGCTTTTATTACTATTTATTTCCTAGAATAAAAAAGTAAAAGTGAAAGTTTGCAGTACAGACATCCGAGGCTGCTGTGTGTGTGTGTGTGTGTGTGTGTGTGTGTGTGTGTCTCCTTGGTGCGTTTTGCTTTAGAGCCGCTCTGTGAAGTAGGAGGAGGACACATTATTTGAGATCACGGAGCCTATAATAGGAGCAGGTTGTGGCACCTCTCACCACCTTTCAGCAACTGCACCGGTAGAGGAGCAGGTAGGTGAGTAACCTGGAGTTTTACTCACTTTTACTGCAGGAAGATGCGCCTATGGTTTACTATTGAGCGCCACTTGCTTATGCGTAAAATTGGCTTTCTTTACGCACGATTCCAAATCTATACGCACGTTGTTTTATTTATTTCTTTACTTATTACATTTTTTCTTAGTTTCCAACTTCATCATCGCTCTCTCTCTCTCTCTCTCTCTTTTTTCCCCTGCGTGAGCGACCTCGGTTTTGACGCATGAAAACGGCTTTACGTGGCAAAGAAGAAGTGAATGAAAGATGATGCACGCCACTTAAAATGCCTGAGGGAGCAAGTGTAATCTAAATTGGATATAGAGGCTATTATTACACAACATTATGCGTTGTGGCGGACTAATTGCGTGGCTGGGTGAGTTAAACAGTCAGTTAATGTCGAGTGGCGGACAGGTTTCTGGAGCGCACAAGGTCAGCCGTACTGCTCCCAAGCCTTTAGTGGTACAGAAAAATGCTTGAAGTGGGATTTTTAACCATTCTAAATCTGTGTCCTAAACCGATTAGTTGACACCAATTTTTCTTTGATGTATTAGCTGAGGGCTTTTGCCACTTGGAAGCCAATTGAAATTCAAAACAGTTTTCGCTCCAAATGCTTTGGGGAGATCTGCCGCAAATAATGGATGTAATTTATTTTTGACCTTGCATTTTTTTCCTTCTTTTTTTTAAGGGAATGGAGGGTATTAAATGATTAAACATATGTGCACTATACTAGACTAAACAACTGGGATCACGCACAGCTGTGATGAACTATTATTGTGTTTATTATTTATTTTAAATAATATATATTTTGAATTAAATCCGTACTTTTCTGTGTTTTGTTTATGTCACTACACGAGTTGGTACTGCTCCTCGAGTGTGTTTAACTGATATCACTGTCATTATATTATATATGCATTAAAATGTAACATTTCCTGTGTTTTGTCTTTGTTTATATGTGTTAAGGTCTATGCTGAGGATGGCTTCATGTGTCACCAAGCAGTCAGAAATGCAGCTCTACCTCCCACACACACACAGACACACACTTTGTTTATTTATTTATTTATTTTTAAAGGATGATTTTTAGAAATATTCTTCCACATTTTGTCATATGCATGTTTTTTTTGTACCTTTAGTTTCTCCATAATTGTTTGTGTTTTTTACTAAAGAAAAAAAAAGTCACAATCTGCATAAAGCATAAGCAGGCTCTCATGACCCCCCACACCCCTTCTCATGATCTCTTTTTTTTCTTTTATTGACCTGAATGAAGATGTATGGAACCAGTGTGTGTTCGGTTTACTCGTTATGGGCTCTGTCTGCCCCCTCCTCCTTACACCCCATGATCCCCTCCAGGCTGAATGGCAGGGCTCTGGATTGGCTAAGTGATGAAATGATGACCCTATTATGAGAAGCGATTCCAAAATGAGAGGTATCAGACAAAGATTGCTCCCTTCTCTCACTGCCACGCCGTCCTCCTGCTCCACACTGCCAGCACTGCAGATGATGATTGATTCGCTCTAGATGGATCACAGGAAGCACCCATTGATTTTTCAGTGTTTTATCAAAAATATTTATTTACAGTTGTATCCAAAGGGTGAAGCCAGACTCACCCCTTACCCCCTTTTCTAAATGGGGGATGGTATAAAAAGGATAATTCTCCCTACTCCATGACAAGACAAATGACCTGTAATATTATTTCAGAAATGAGTCAATAGGCTCAGTGACTAAACGAATATTGATTGGATATAATGAAGCCTGAGTGTGAATATGAGCTCTTTCAGGAGCCCTGCTGCAGTTTCCACTGTCAGCATCTATAGCGGTGATGCCAGACCTCTCCAGTTGAGTGTTTTGCACACATTACAGATCTGCTACTACAGCTGGGACAAAATAAACCTCATGTTAGTGGATATCACAGATGGTGCACCCACATATTTAACAGTCCCCTATTCCACTCACTGGTGTGTACCTGTATATTGTGATTCATGATCTGAGGGATTCCGTGCCTAACTGTTGTCTAACAGACCTTCGGCTAAATAGCATGTTTGTTTTGAGGGAGGTATAGGTGCCATATGGTAATCGTCTAAATCCCATACTACTTTAAAGCTCTCGAGGCATGTAGGAGGTGCTCCTGCAATGCCTTCATGAAGGTAAAGTGATACAATGTACAAATCAAATGACTACCAGAATGCTAAAACCACAGTGTGGGAGCTTTGCCCTAGATATTTGCACTGACTTAATCCAATAGAAATAGTATGAGTGAGTTGCAGGGGCTCCCAGGTCTGTTGCTTGCTTATGTATGTGATGCATAATAGAAGTTGACGAGGTTGGTGATAGATCACAGCCCAGGTAATGTAAACACATTAATCCCTCAGGGTTCATGTGCATGTTCTTTCTCTCTTTCTCCCTTTCTCATCCTCCTTTCTGTTTCTATGAGCCTCTCTTGCTCGTTGATCCACACCCTCCTACCCCCCACCCACCCCCATGTTCATCATCTTCCTTAAATGCGTTAGTGAAGCACAAACCAGAAGCAGCCTTAATCTGTCAACATGCCCTTTAATTGGAGGGAGAAAACAACACGTGCTTCTGGTTGTGCCATTCCTAAGTGCACATGCCAAAGAAACACAGAGTTCATGGAAGAAGTGATCCCGGGAGAGTAGGGCATAATTAAAAGTATCTTTTAATAGGCTTGTAATGCTGAGCCTGACTCTTGTTGCCTTAAGTAGAGGGCAAACTCTGTGGCTGGAGACGGACATGCGAGGGGCTTCTGCTGAGGAAGCCTGTAAACGATACATTGCCTCGCCATCATCAGACATGCAGTCTCTGCCTCAGTCACCACACTCAGGACAACAACCGCTTCGCACTCCTGCTGCGGACATCGCTGCAAACCCGTTCCCATGTTCTTTTGTTCCCCAAATTAAGGATTATCCTCCACAACATCACCTCTTCTCCTCTCCTCCCAGGCCACTTTGGCAACTTGTGTTCTACCTCCTACTCGCAGCACCAGAGGGGAGTGAGAAATGGGACTAAGGGGTTGATTTGGGGCCTGCTGCACTGTAATCAAATGAGACTGCTTAGGGGAGAGGAGAAGGAGGAGGTGGAGTATTATGTTCTGCCGTGCATTCCAGTGCAGCATTGTTGCTTTTTTGTTTTTGTCAGGGCAGACTTTGATGCTGTATCCCCTTACCTTTGTAGTCCCGGCAGCCATGTTTCATAAACACAGAATGGGAAACATCCTCAGCATTAGAAATTTAGATTGCCACTTTTCCTCCTGCCGTTCTGCATTCTGCACGTGCCCAGTTGCGCTCCCTTTCTCCCAGTTCTGAGGTATTAAGTTTCCCCTCGTATGCCTCTGATGCATTTAAACGTCTCACAGTCCGCCCATTTTTATTTGGTGTGTCATGTATAATCTGTGGCAACAACAATGCCAACATGGCTCTATGTTTCTTTCCCTCTCTTGGCACTGAAGTACTCTGCTGCTGTTGCTTTGTTTCAGCACAATTGCACATGTAAAATGCCTTCTTGCTTAAAATTGAGAAGGTGCCAGGTGTTCAATTCAAGCCATGTCTTTACAATTCAGAGCAATATATTAATAGAAAGATAAATGTTCTTCGTTGTGTATTATCAGATGGGGAGTAGGCAGTGCTCAGTTGTCTTTGTAGTTAACAGAAAATCTCAATGGAATACAGTCTAATGTTATTCTAAAGCTAACTTAACTCATTAAAACATATAGGGTTCAGCTCGGCTTGCATTATTTTATTGTTTAACTGCCGCTTTTACAATATACTGCATTCTCTGTAGACTAATTTCACCTGTAATTGAATGTTTAAATGTCAGACACTGATGAGAATCATGGTTGAATAATGATATTATTCCTGCAAAAGGCCGTTATTATTAGACGTGATTTTAATCTTGTCATCAGAAACTTCACTTTTGTGTTCTCCGCTGAGCCCCAGGTCCTCCACCTCTCTTTGGTTGAGAGTATCCGTTTTGTCCAACATCTGACACTGTGCTCTCAGTGATTGAGCCAGACGTGGAAAGCCAAAGCGGAGATGCTCTCCTTAATGCCTTACACCTGGTGCAGATTTGGAAGGGATTGTGCTACAGGTACTATCTTACCTCTTCCTCAATCCCAGAAAGTCCCTGAGGTATTTCCTCTTCTGTCCGCACTGGTGTTTGTTTCTCCTGCGCTTTGCCACCCAACTCTCCTCTGTCCAAGTTGATCCTTATGTTGGGATTAAGGTGGGAAGATGTTAAAATAGGAGACTTATCATGAGTTTAATATATTATTCAGATTTAAGATATTATTTTACTCAGTGAGAGATATCAGTAGTATTAAAACCTATTATAAGTGCATTTCAAGTTTTTAACAAGGCTCTAGAATACTGTCCGTTTCAAGTAATTGTTACACATGTTCCATAGATCTTAACTCAGTTGAATAACATGGTCTTTTCTTCCAAAGTAAAGAAGTTGGATACTAAAATATTTCTTATGCTAACATGCCGGAAATCTACATGTTTGCATCTGAATATTTAGGCCTCCTCTTGCCCCCCCCATCACACTCTCTGTCAGGGTCTGCTTTACAACCAGCCACATTATCCAGGAGTGCTGCTCACCTTACAGCTTGCAGGCACATCTGCAGGCTGTGCCGGGACAGCGTGGCCAGCCAACATAAACACAGCAAGGACATCAAAGGCTGTCATCCAGGGCCGCACCACCTGAGCATGTTGACTGCAACGCACCGCAGTGTCACCTGACCTGGGAATGCTGATGATTCTGTTGTGCCAAGCTGAGGTATTATAATCCAGGAAGTGGTAAACAAGCCAAGGTGTACGGAGTTTAAAGCAATATATTTAAAGATCAAAGATTTGTGGAGAAACAATATGTTGTGTATAAAGATGTCTGAAGCATACAGTAGGTTTTTGAGGATGTGTAAATTCAGTTTGAGCAAATCCTACCAATATATCAATTGCATCTAATATTTGGATGGCAAAAATGTCAACAACTGCAACCACAATGATCACAGAAGATATTTTTCAAACGTACAATGTGTTCATGATACGATAGTGAAGGATTTTTGGGGTACCACTGAAATACGTACTTGGAGAGCTTCATAGGCAGACTGTTTATGTTGACACATGCAACTCTCCTCCTGATGCAAATGCAATCTAAACATTAGGCAAAGGGAAGGCAAGCGTAGCCCATAAAGGCTGTGAGCTCCAAACACTTTGAACAGACAACTATCACTAATCACTCCCAGAGCAGTGCGGCGTGTAATTACTCTGCCAAACGTTTGCCTTTCACAGCTTAGCACCGGGAGCCCTGACCCTGCGCTTCCCTGTCTTTCCTCACCACCCTGCATGTGGAAAGGGAGGACCCCCCCCACCCACTCCCCTCCTTCCTGTTCTTCTTACCGAGGGGGTAGGCAAGCTGAGCTACCTCTCAATATTTAGAGAAAGAGTGGAGGAGGAAAGAGAGAGGGAAAAAGACGGGGAGGGAGAGGACTGAGGTTGCTGCTTCCGGCTTTGTGGGAGCCCTTTTAAACAGGCTTTGAAACCCTAGCCATCCGGAGATCAGAAATAGCCTTATTGACTGCATGGGCCCAGAAGTGACTGAGCACACGGGGTTCTTGGAGTTCACCCTTATTGGCCACCTACAACAGCAGGGGGTCATTGGAAGATAGGGCCATCTACAAAGACTCCAAACATTAATTTTACATCAGGAGAAAAATAATATTGCTGAGACTATTTTTAGCGTCACAAGCTTGTATCACCACAGTTGTGCTGTTATAATGCCTTTGTTTTTTGTTTTTTTCTTGATACAGAGCATCTCATTTCCCTCACTCTCCTCTCACCCAGTCTTATGTACTGATATTAGTGATGCAGCTGTCACTCTGCAGTGTGATCTCGTCTCTGTCTGGGTAAATGCTGATAAGATGACACAATGCAAATATGAAGTGTGAAGGAGCCACCTTGGCAAGCAGGTATGGTGTGCAGAGACTGGGATGTCATAATGACTGTTAGCTGGATTTCACAGCCTCTTTCTGATCTCCTGCAATGACAGGGGCCTTTATAAGTGGAAGGGTGTGCCCCTACCCGTCTTATTAACTTGCACATATGTAGGAACATATGCAACCAAAGACGGCACACACAATGGAGGAAAATGCATAGGAGTCCTTTTAGTATATTATATGAATTTTAATGCAGTGTGATACATCTCGAAATGTTGTCAAAACGGGTCCTTTTTTCATCAGAAAAATGTAAAAGCTGTTAAAAAAATGTAATTTGCTTTCATCCTGTTATGAATGAGACAACATTTTTTCACTTTCAGCTGGTCCACAGAACTTTTTAGAGCAAAATGATCATTTCAGCATATTATGGGCACAATGTTTTCTTATCTTAATTTCAGTACTAGTCATCTTTGGCATATTTTCACGCACCTCACTGCTGTTATACAAGTTCATTTAGACTGGCAGTAGCTTAAAGAACTCTCTTGGTTGCTGCATGATCTTGTAAAGGCTTTTCAGAGAGGCCCATTTTATCACTGATGTAGTAATTTCACTTCATCAGTCAGTTGTGACTAAAAATACATCAGGGATTAGCTTCATGGCCAGACTATCTCACTAGGCTTTGATAACATAATGGGGGCTGGTTGCTCTTGGTTACAGTCATCTGATATGTAGGTTCATAACATTTAAAACTACACATATAATACTATGGGGTTTTTGAAAAAGAATGATAGAGTATGATCTGTCTAAACTGTAATGAAAATTATGTGTCTTCCCTTTTAATTCCTTTGTAGGAGCATTTTGCAAAGATGAAAACAGCGCCCACCCCCACTCCTTCCCCTTTCCCTTTTCTATTCCACACAAATTAGCTATGGTCCTGGAGGGCAAAATGACAAGAGGTTACTGGAAGACTATGTGTTTAATTAATTGAAAAATGCTTAAATTGCTTTTACAGTTGTTATGTGGAGTGAAAAAAGGGAATCCTTGTTGCCAGTACTCAACCATAATTAGCACCCACGGGAATTAAATATTTAGCATTAGCTGTGTTGCAGCACTTAGGACACAAATTTCTATTTTAACTATGAAAGCGAGCCTGTCTTAAGTGCATGAGTCTGTGTGGACAGCTGTGCTAAGGGGAGTAGCACAGGATATTTCAGCGAAACACCCCAGTGGCATTCCGGGTCCTTCCACATCACATGTGTAAGAGATATGGCAGTTGTATTCCCAGGGGTTAGGCATTACTCAGAGTATTTAGTTTTCTAATTAGGCTGAGGGCCTTCGTCCATGCCTGCCACCACCATGGGAGCCAATGAGAATTTCCTCTCTTATGTGTCAACTCTCTCTCTGAGACACAGAGAGAAAAAAGAAACAGAGAGAGGGAAAGAAAGAGAAAGCATGTGTGAAAATGAGAGAGAGATACGCACATGGTTGAGGGAGAAACAAAAGACCTGGGGAAAAGCCTTTGTTTATTCTAACTTTAATTACACATTGCCTTTAATGACTCCACTGGTGAGTTTGAGGCTAGAGAGAGCGAGGCTGTGGAGCCTTAATGATCTGTAGCAGTGGATGTCAGCCGAGCCGTTGGAGACTTAAAGCCCATTTTTAACAGTCCCTTTTGGTTTGGGCCTAGAGGCGACAGTGCAAATGGGGTTCACGCTAAGCCGCACTAGACTAGACTCGGGGAGTACTTCAGCGTCTGGTCAACCTCTTTTGTAGAGGGGCCGGCCCATTTTGGAGGCATCAGCAGCTGACCGCAGCAACTGTTGGACTTGTCAGTGTGCATCAGGTTACCCACTAATGAGAAGTAATAAGGGCTATCCCAACTTTTTAAGACTTAGATCTTTGTGTACTGTGGGATTTAGACACAGAACTGGGGAAGGTATGCTGGGGTTGGAACTGCAATTTGACCCCCATTTTAAGTGCGTATTGAGGAAAGCTAAGAAAAAGCAACACAGAGGCAATTAAAAGCGCTAACTTGGGAGATTGGGTGACCGTTTTGGAGTGGAACATATTGTAAACCTGACCAAAATGAATATTTTGGATTAGTCACCCATGGGAGAGGGACACAAGAGATAACCGCCAGACTGGAAGATTGTCCAAAATCACAGGGAAACACGGCTGCTGTCAAAATACAATATACCATAAGGACCGCCAGAAACATAATTTATCTTTCCACATTTTGATTTCGCTCTGGGAAAGAAACATGAAGCCAAAAAAAGAAACTGCAGTGGATTAAATCACTGTATCATGTTCAATTAACACAACAGAACATGTACCCCTTTGAAAAGCTATGTTATTTGTTTTGACACACAGTTCTGTAAAATTCAACCACCTCAGCTGCAGCGAAGAATGTTAAAAACCCTTGTTCTGTAAAACAAATTCTCCGGATTATTCAAAGCTTTGAGAATTAGGATGGAAAAATCCATGCGTAAAATTACCGTCCATTCAACTTCAGGCAATATTTTCCTCTGGAGGCAAATATGTTAATTGGGCTTCCTAAAGTAGCTCAATCCTCAGGTTATTTAATTTCCCCAAAAGCCTTAGCTGTGCTGAATTCAGACGGAATATGGGTGTTAAACTCTTCACACCAGCATGATGGCTGTCAAGGGAAAATGCTGTAGCAGGGAAAGAACGGCGAAATATCTGTGTTGCATTTAAGTGATGTTAAAAAAGAAATCTATTTACATATAAAAGATCTTTTATATGGTGCAATCCACTGACTTTAGGGGTATGTTAGCGTAGCAGCAAACCACTAAATTCCTTATTTGCTAAAATGCACTGAACGCGGTAGTAAATAAAGCCGAGCTCCTGCCAAAGAATCATCATCTTTATGACTTTCATGTTATCTAATTGCTTGTGTGTGTTTTTCCCAGGGCTCGGTCACAAGCCCTTAGTGCTCCAGCAGCCTGGTCAGAAAGACATGCTGGCAGGGTCCCAGGGTGGATGCATCGCCCACGCACGCCGCCCTCGCCAGCTCCCAGAAGTCTTTGTGGTGAACCACTGACCGTGCTGCTCCCTATTTTCCACCAGCCCAGCAAATAATGTGTCAGAAAAAGATTATTGATAGCCCATAAAAAGAAGAGCCAGAATGTTGTTGCCTCTCTGCTCCAACTTTAAAGAACAAAACAAGTGCTAAACCATCAATTTGGATGCTGCGCTGCCCCTGAAAGAGCACAGGATTTATATTTGTCATTGTTGTTCAGGTTGAGGAAAAAAATGAGCTACAACTGGAACATGAACAGACAACAATAACTTTCATTTGTTTAAAATGCTGCTACATTTTCCTTTACATTTGCAAGCCTTGTAGTGAGGCAGACAGCGTTGTTCTGCGCCTTTTCAAAAGCAAAATTAGATTCCCCAAAAGGAACATTTAATTTTTTTTTTTCTCCTTTCCGCACTGTTGAGTCATTCACAGTTTTTGTCCATTTCACCAGACCTTGGTGAAGCTGTTGCTCATCTGGCCTAAATGTGGCTTGAGTGGGTGATTCTCAGACACATGAGGGAAGCTATATTTACAGAATTAACGACACACTCCATCCGCCACACAACAGCTGCCCGCTACACTTAGCTGATTGAGACTACAGGCCGGATCCCATTTGCAAAGCATCGTGATTGAACAGTTGGGGCAGCTTTATGTGTTTTGCTCTCCTGATGCTAGAAATCAACACTGACACTCCCATGCAAAAGCAAACACTTGTTCAGGCAGATTGACTGTGTTGGGACTACTTGTGAGAAGTCCGCCCCTTTGTTCAGTGTTTCACTTTTAATGTTGATCATCCATCTTATCCACATTGTCGTTTTCTGGGAGGCGGTGCGTGGTGTTTTGCAGAAATGCAGTGTGGTTTGGCTAAGCCGCGATGCTCCTAAATGAGTGAAAGATTTGAGTTTATGTCTACATAGAAGTCTGTTTTTATGTAAAATACGTGTTTATGCTCACTTCGGGCATAATTAACAGGCCTCCAGACCCAGCTACTCAATGGGAGAACAAAAGAAATCTAAAAATGCCAAATAAACCACACGTCTAGATACTATTTATACAAGAACTGTGGAAGTGTTTAAAGTTTCATGTCATAGCTAAATGTTATTTCACACTCTACATAATGTTCATAGCTATAGTGTATCCTCAGTCAAATCCAGATGTCAGTAACTTATACAAAGCCAGACATAAGCAGGGTATCATAACGTATAATGGGAATAATGGCGCTTTGATTTTTGGATTTCCTATTGGAACACCTGTCACTTTTTGGCAAGGGCACACCCCAGCGCCAGGTCTCCTTTGGTAGAGCTGGGGGAGGAGAGTGTGTGTGTGTGAGAGAGAGAGAGAGTAAGAGAGAGAAAGAAAGAGAGAGAGTGGAAGATGAAACAGCCGCCGAGGAGGCAGTGATCACACAGACAGACGGGGTGAGTGACAGACAATACCTGCTGTAAAATTCCCTCACATCTCCCCTGATCTGTATTCATAGATCTCGGCTGCTACGCACTGCAAACCGTAGCCCACACCAACGGGCTCTTTTGGCGCACCGCCCTGCTCACTTTCACTCTTGCAACTCACTACGCAGACCCCTTTCCCCCCCCTCTCCTTCCCAAAATATTTGCTGTCTTTTATTCTTTGTCTAAATGATGCCTCTGATCATGAGCTGAAAGGAGCTCTGTGACAAATATGGACTTTTTCCCATCGCATCTAATCGCGCCTAATTCCAGTCCCTCAAATATTGGACTTGTGAGCGCGTTCTTTGAATTTAATACGTTGAAGATAGTTGCTTTTTTTTTTTTGGCTATTTATGGAAAGGGTTGTTTTTGTTCAGCATCACAAATGAAAATATTAATATTAAATGTTTGTTTTGCCTCCTCCTCCTCCTACATACTACACTTATTGTTCTCCACTGACTCACACCACTTTCTAGTAATGGCTTCAGAGTTTCAGGGCAGTATTTATACACAGTGGAAGTCCCTCCAAAGGATTAAGCGTGACCATTGTCAGCGCCATCAGAGCCCTTGTTTTTGCAAAACGTTACATTCCCCCCCGACGACTGAATCCAGGCCTAAAACTTCCTGAAACCTAAGCTTTGCTACAAGAGAAACACACGCACTCCAAGGACACCACAACACAGAGGCTGTTCAAACTGGATTAGGTTTGTTGTGGCAGATCTAGGTTTCAGGTTTGACTTGAGTAATGTGTCGTTTAATTTCTTCGGGAATTGTTTTGACAAAACAAGTTAGCGTAAAGTCGGAAATGTCGTCTAAAACAAAAAGGGTGTGTGTAGCGTGTATGTTTTTTTTTTTCCTTCTCGTGCTCATGTGAAGCATATGTCAGTCATCAGCGAAGTGTTACAGTGGAAGTGACATCAGAACCCTGGAGGGCTTGCACTGTGAGAGAAGCTTTTTGATATGATTTCTGAGAACAGAGAGTTTAGTGAGAAAAGAAAGGAGTTGCTCGAGTCTCTGTTGTTGGGGAAAAAAACTCTGTACAAACAGGGGAGATGAACTGGAAGGTGCTGTGCCACGCTTTTACTGAATCTTTATCATTGTTGCTGTCAGCAGAGGTAAATGCCATGATTTGTGTTGCTAAATTACACATTTAGTGTGACAAGGGTAATTATTGTGACGTTACTACACACAGATGGAGAAATGTTTGTCAGCCATGATTATAATTACACTCATTCTGTGATACTGAAACTGAATACTGTTGCGTTCGATTGACCTGCTTGTTACAACCAATTTATTGTGTGGCTTTACATTTTTTCTAACTTGCGAACATCTTGATAGGCAGCCCCGTAGAGTGCAAAATTACAAAAGAAACAAAGTAAGCAGGACTGAAAGGAGCTGTCTTCTCTCTGACCACAAGTGGACAGTTAGAGTGCAGTTTGGCCGGAGCTTACCAGGCCGATCTTTATCCTGGCTTGTCTCAGGCTGGAGGTGATGATGCCCACAGCAGCCAGAGATTGATGGGGGGCCAACACAAGCGGCGAGAATAAGCTCTGGCCTTTGAAATCGTCCACATGGAGGGAAATTGATATATCAGTTTAAGCCCTGGACCCTATTAAAGGAGCCCCCGTCAGGTTAATGTGATAGCCTCCGTGTTACCCCCAGACCCATTCAGGTCAGCCCTAATTCCTGCGCCTGCTCTCTCCAATCTCATTTTAGTTTCCCATCAGTAATGTTCTTCCCATCAGAAGAGCTCTGGTAGAGAGTATATCACACAGTCAAACACTGAACCATCTCTGTCCCAGAGTGATTTAAAGCTCCAGCCAGAACGTTAATCACCAGCCAAAGATTCCCATGGTTATTTGTACAGGTTGGACAGTCTTTAAAGTGGGGTACGTAGAGGTATGCGTCCCTATAGACAGCGCTCCTGTATCATCTCTTTACCCTCAGACACCTTCTCTATTGGCTTCCTTTCCTTCTAGTCAAGACTTTCTGAGGCCTCAGCTCCTCATCCCCGATGGTCAAACAGACAATCAGGGGCCCCGGGTCCACAGAGGTGAACGCTGTGATCATGAATTTTTAATTGCATGCAGAAATACATTTACATTAAAAATGTAGAGTGGTGTCTTTTTAATTCAAACACTGTGTATTTATTATTAAACCTTTATCTTGAAGGTCAACCCACAAGGAATCATCTGTCCATCAGATTCAGGTTGTTGAGTGAACCTTGGTCGACCACATCTTCCCCACATTTTCAACATGTCTGTTATTCACTTTGATTTCTTTCCTCTGTCATAAGTCATCAGGCTGGTCAGAAGCACAGCATCAAAAAGAGGTGTCGTGAGAACGGAATTAAACATGAATGACACTAATGGAGCAAAAGCAGTGTTACGATAGGACCGTTGACAGTGGTCAAAAGCTGCAAGAAATTTACAACTGCAGTGAGAGAACTTACTACAGTTGTGCAGATTTGTATCCATACACTTTAATAATGCCATCATATGTGGCTGCTGTGGATGTACTATTCTTACTTGCATGTTGTAACCTCACAATTAATGTTGAACTAAACTGTGCTACTGCATCCAGATTAAAACACTGTGAATGTCAAATAATTACTGTCACTCACACACAAATGTTAGTCTTAACAAATGCAAAAGAAAATGTTAAAATATTCTAATATATCGTTATGTAATTTATTATAGATCATTCATTTATCAGACAGGGCTAGTTGTTTGTTTACCTGCTTTACTAGTTAGTTTACTAGATAAATGAATGAACTACAATAACTGTAAGTGAAAGACAGTATGAAACTTTACCAGACAATATCTTTATCTCAAAAATAGATGTAATTTTAATGAAGCGTTCTATTTCTTTTGGATGGGATTACATATGGTGGGAATGTATATATATATTTTGTATATTACTATACCCCTTTCTTGTGGTTGTGTGTGTTTTGTGTTGAATTTTTCACAAGCCATAGCTGATTGATTTGCTTACAGTCGTGGAGTTTCAGTTCTCTAAATATACCTTCATCTCCTCATCTAAAAATATACATCCACATTTCTGCTGATATTACAGGTCCTGTATGTTTTACTATGTACTTCCTTGGGCCTTGCTTAAACCTTTGCACCACATTCTGTATTCGAAGCATCCGAGCAAAAAGGCAGAAGAAAGGAGAAAACTCTCAAACAAATTTGTTTATAACAACGTCTTTTTAGATCTGCGAGCCCATGCATATTTTGTCTCATCTGAGTCGAGACTGTTGAGATTAATCCCATGTTGTTCCTATTATTGGCCTCTCCTGAGACATTATGATGTGAATGACTGTCTAAGCGCCATCAGATCCATCAATTGGATTCAAAGAAATGTTATCCATTACTCTCACCAGCCCAGCAGATGTTGAGGTTTTTGTAAGTCGAATTCCTTTATTATGTTAATACCACTGTTTTGTCACATGCACCATTTCCATTTGAGTGGGGTGGAAAAATCATCAGATGGATTTGGCTCCCTCAATAAGAGATGTTTGACATTCAATGAGATGAGAAACATGAAAACACACATTTCAATGGCAAGTGGCATATGACAATCACAACAAGAAGACCCTTTGAATGAACAGAGGATCACAATATAATTGCGGCACCATGTTGTGTTTTTAAAACACCAGCTTGTATAAATTTCAACTTGATTATATTGTTTTGAAATTACAGATTACTATATAGGAAGACTGGGCTTCTTATGGATCAAATCTTACATCATAAAACCTAAAAAAAGACACAGTGCTCAGCGCAGTATTTGCTGGTTTTACTTCATGTATGTTAAATTAAAAGGCATGCAGCCGTACCTGTTCTAGACACATGCTTTTTGTGTTCACACCCTCTCGAGGTGTGGCAGGAAATGTTAAATGTATAAACGTAGAAATGAGCAGGAGTGTAAAAGCAGCTAATTGGTTGCACCAGTTTTTGGTTTTTTTTTTTTTTCTTTTCCAGCCGGTGTCATGAAGCATCCTGTAAATTTAGAAAAGGTAATCATACACCTATTTTAGTTTTATGAGCGGATTTTATTTTAATAGGAGACACATAAGTAGGGTTACACTTATGTTTATGTCTGGGAATATGAAGAGTGTGTTTGCTGTCTGAATGTGTGTATGCACGTGTACTCTATGTCTGGATGTCTGCATATCTGCAAGTGTGTGTGCATGTTAGTCGTCGGCTCAGAGGCATAGCGTGGGTCTGCATGAGGGAGTGTAGTGGCAGAGCACTCCTCTGATAGGCCAGATCCAGGGTGCACTGAAGCCTTTCGCATATATATGGAATTTTTGAATATCTAAACCATTATTTAGCATCCAAATCAGTTCTGCTTGTCTGACTGATGGACAATTTCACTGTGACCCCAGTCTTTTTGCATGTGACCTATACTGTCGGGATTCTTGCATATTGTTTGGATGTTCACGTTGACTCCTCTCCCGTTTTTCTCTTTGATCCTTTTAGCATGCTCTTTGTGCCGGAATTCATGAAATATTCATAGCTGGACTGTGGCTTTTCCATATCTTTATGTACAATTATTGGCAGCCGTCCTGTTATGTCGAGCCATCTTAATAGTAGGTATTGGGCTCGGTTAAGTGTGACTTGAGATTTTTCTGACAGTTTAGCTGATCTGTGTTATGAATTGATAAGGTGGGGCATTATATTTGCAGATTGTGCAGTGTGGTTGCCTTTTTAGCCTACCATTAATATTGATAAACACAAATAATATGTCTCACATGACAGAGGAAAGATCAGATATGTATTATTATTAGTAGTAGTATTAATATAATAATGATATTAATAATAATGCATATATTTATTTCACATTTTTATATCCTTGAAAATACAGTACATCAGATATAATAATAATTTCTGACTTTGGGCTTTTGTCTGTCTAATAATCACCTTCATTGTCACCTTAATAGAGTCCTGATTTGAGGTATGCTGGCTGTGTCGATAATGCTAACAGGGTTAATAGTGTGTTCCTCTCCATCATGTTCACTGCTATTGGCAGCAGGAGTAATTGGACAGAGGATGTCATTATCATGCCCCATGTGCAGCCAAGGATTTGCAGGACCACAGAGGCCCGCGGTGTGGCCCTTGCCAAACGCCGTGATGTCCTCAAGAGTTTCACATGTAAATACTGTCTATTCTCACAGCATTTAATAAATGTTTCTGGAGGTTTATTAATGTGCAAATGGGTGAAAGCGCTGCTCCCCCCGCACCAGCACAACGTGTGCACAGAGGCACAGAGCTGTTTAAGGAGAAGGGATTCACAAATCAGCCGGTGTGGAGCTAAGCCTGTGGCTCTCTCGACTAGGGAGCCACCAGGAGTATTTAATTCTCTCTCTTTTTGCCTCTCCCCCTCTCTTCGTATGTGTGGATGAGATCCATGTGTGTCAGCATACGTGTGCATGAGAGTCCATTACCGACCCAGGAGTCTTCATGTTTACTCATTTCTACCATTCTCCAAGAAGTTCTCTGTAGCCAGTGAATGGCAGCGGCCGTGTGAGTGAAACTGGGATGAAAGATGTGACAGACATCCAGATACTGGTATCGTGCATAGAGTTCCTGCACTCGGAGGGGCATTCAAACGGGTGAATCTAAGGATAAAGTCTCCCAGGATCCAGCTATAGTCATATGAATGCAAATAGGATTAAAGTGCCAGCTTTAGAGGCTGATATACAATTCACAGCTCTTATAGGAGTCTGGCTGCATCCAAACCTGGCACAACATACTCATCTCCTGAAAAATGAGAATATGTTTATGAAGATGACTGCCTTGTACCCCTCCGTTTTTTTGTTGGTTTTTTTTAGCCCTGTCTTGAAATTAGGCTCACTGTGATTAGCAGCCAGGAAGGCCCCTCTCATTAGCATTCACCGTCTCATCTTTCAGGTGTTTTTCAGTCAATATTAGTTTGATCTTTGTCTGGGGGATAAATGATTGGCTTGATGTAGCATGCATTTGTTTTTACAAACCCAACAGAGTGAACTACAAAGGGCTTTTCATTCAGGTTTAGACAGCACTCGAAAGGCTTTTTTCCCTCTATTTTTTTTCTAACTTGGCTGATTTAACAAGCGTTTAAACCAACTGATCTCTAAAAGAAAAAAAAGGAGAGGAAAAAAAATGTGTTTCATGCTGTGGCTGGCTCTCTCTGTTTCACAAAATAGTTAGTGAATGCAGTCAGGGCCTCTGTGTCCATAACCTTTCAATGACTGTTGATCGCAATAAATATTATTTGACGTTTGGCTGCCGTTTTTCTTGTCAGGGGAGAGTATAACAAGGGCCATTCTGCTTCATATATTTTCACTCATTAGGTTCTCTTTGAGAAACTAAGCCCTGTCTTCCTCTCTCTGTCTTGCTTTCTTTCTCTTTGCTCCCCCCTCCCTACACCGTTAGTTGGGCTCTGTCAAAACCAAGGCCTGCTTTATCTCCATCCATGAAGTTAAGAAAGCTGGCAAAGCTGTAAATTTGGACGCCCTTCGTTAGAGGAGCTCCCCCGGCTGTAATTCATCTCAATCCTCAGCGGTCTTTAGTTCCCTTTCAGGGGCCGTAAAGTACTGCCTAACACTCACTGGGAGCCGGGGGAGATGGGGGGTACCGAGGGCCCAGGGGTTACCAGAGAAGGGCTCATGTTTGAGGGGACAGTCTGAGGTCTGTGACACATCGGGGTCAGGTGACAGACTTGAAGATGATATATGGACGCTCGTGTGACTGAGTGCTAACAAGACTGGCTTTTTTTTTTTTTTTTAACAATGGGTTTCATTTTCCTTTTTTCCCCGTTTCCCTTTCTTCCTCTCTTCCGTTCTTTTTTCACTTTCTGTGGTCTCTTGTAACAGCGTTCGATGCTTTAAAAATCTTTGGTTATGACAGGGTTTGTGGGCCTGGAAATATAATGTCAGTTCCATTTTTTTTGGTATACATTCAGCAACTAAATTGGTCCTAAAATGAAGAGGGTTGAAGAAGCTTCTGGTTTTCTTAGTGAATATGGCCAGATGGATGTGACAGGGGCCGAGGGGTTAAAGCAGCCCCTCATATGGTATTATTATATGAAATCCTGGATCAGCCATAACTTAAATTGCTGTTTGAATCTTTGAAAACAAGCCTACAAATTTCAGATTCCATAGCCTTTACACATGATAAAATAAACCAGGGCTCCTTGTTTTCTTTTTATCTTTTACCGGAAGGTCAAGTAGCCAAGGTATACAGGTGGCTACAATATGTTTTGAAACAGCAGCTAAAAGCTAATTTAGTTTTTGAAGAGATGACCTGGCACATATGTGTGTAATACCAGAGTGTGAACTTTGTGTAACTATGCGCTCTATTCTTGTAGGCACAGGATGAACATCCAGTAAAATGCATATTGGCTTGATGGCAGCCAGGCTTTATTTAGGGACGATCCTCTGGAGAAGGAATAGAGCTCGCTGCGTCCATGAGGGGGAGTTTGTTTTAAGATGCATCTGATGGGGAGTCAGGAAAACAGGTGTGGGTTAAGAGTGTGTGTGTGTGTTTCTGGGCTACGAGGGGGCTTAGAAATAGCTCTGGGACCTAAGTTCTTACGTCCCAACTATCCACCCACTGCCAGTCAGCCATGCACTCAGCCAGCAAGACAGGAAGAGAGGCCGGTGTCTGCCTTCCTCTGCCCACATTCCAACTCGGATCCAATTGCAAGGCAAACATGGCATCTCTCCTCAGATCCCTTGGTAAACAGTTTCTGAACCAGAGGGAAATAAAAAGGCTGTGAAAATCTAATGAGTTAATGATTATAATCTAAGGCACTCAGCTGATCACAGTCACATTTTCCGACTTTTTTCCAACTCTTCAGACATGTAATGTCATTTTTAATTGCAGCCTCATGTAACTTGCAGTGTTGTTTTTCCTATCGGCCTACTTGTGTGTTAAAGAACTCAAAAACAAACCCCTTAAATTTGGAACTTTATTACTGTTACGCTCCAGAGTCAGAAACTGATATCGTTTGACGTTCATGTAGGTTAGATGGCTCCAGTGTTTTATTGTACCAGCAACATCTGGGCCCACAGTCATGAGGTTAAAACAGAGGGCTGCTGCTTTAGGTCAAAACCTAAAAATAGGACAGTCTTTAGAAGCTGTGCCACAGGCAGCCAGGAAATGCTTTGATTTCTCTAGCCCCCTTCCTTTTTTTTATTTTATAAGAATATTCAATAAAGCCTCTGGATCTGGCGAACAGGTGGCAGGGCTTAGGTTCCCCCACAGTGCTAAAGCAAACTTCCTCTACATATTTTACCATCACAAAGCCCTGTAACACATGCAAAATAGTCCTCATCTGTTACTTACTGTATGGTGAAAATGTACTATCAAAGCATTACATTTTTGCTCTGATGAAATGTGTAAATTTGGCCAAATTAGCCACTAATGACATTAATAATGAAACAAGCAGAGTAAGGCGACGGTATTAAATAAGCCAAGGATAAATGAATCAGGGTTTCTGTAATTTAGTGTGTGTATTAATGTGTGTGTTTGGGAGTAGTGACGCACATTATGGCTCGTCTAAGTAACCTGAAGCCAGGCTTAACGGCCCACCTGTCTCTAGTTGTGGACAGATGAGGCCTGGCTGCCAGGCACTCCATTCATCTCTATTGCTAATGCTAATACTAATGCTAACATTAGTGCTAACATTAGCTACTGTTCTTGTTTCACTCTGTCAGCCTCATGCCATTCCCCTGATCTGAGCCAAAAGAGAGACTGATAGCCCACTTCTGCGTAAGGCCTCACTCTACACCCATTATACTCAGGCTTTAGGAATAACATTACACAAAATGTATTTTAAATATATTTTCACTTAGTCACAGTAGTTATTAAACATGTACTATTTTACCATGAGGGAGAAATTAATTTCTAATTTAAGTGGCTATGGTGGAAGGTAAATATTTCCAACAGCTTTTTTTTTTTTTGCCTCTGTTTTAACATATAACTGCTGTCTTGTTACAGCAAAAATAAGTATAGTAGTGTTTGTCCAGGTCTATTGTTTTGTGAAGTGTCTGCAGTGGAGAGACATCTGTGGATTCTGCTTTATATTTTATCCATTTTCCATTTTGGTTAGCATAAGCTACATGGATTTGACTATAGCACCATGGCCAACAATAAAGCCTTGGTCAAATATTTCCATAGACTGTACTCCAAATATTTTTTTTCTTTTATCTAAAACTGAGTTAAAACCTGAATACACTGAATATAAACTTCTTCAACTCAACGCCAATAATTAAATGTATTTGGTTAAAACTTCCCAAAGTGTTAGAGGGAAATAGTAATAAAGAAGAGAATAATTATCTCTCTTCCTCTGTATAATCTATACTTATATGTTAATAGTTGTTTTTTTTTATCGCAATTTTGTTATGGCGTCATCACATTGCGTGTGTGTGTGTGTGTGTGTGTGTGTGTGTGTGTGTGTGTGTGTGTGTGTGTGTGTGTGTATCCATGCAACAAATGCAATATAGTCTAATATGGAATATAGGAAGTAAGATTCTTTCTAGAGATGAATAAAATATATTATGTATATTATTTTCTTCAATTTTTGCAGAGATGCTTTTGAGAGATTTATGTTGTATTTTGTACATACTTAACACTGAAGGTTTAAAGAAGTTAGTAAGTGGACCTATAGTCTAGCATTAGTTGTTAGACTTGTATATGTATATTTCCAGCTTTGACAACCAGTTTATATAGATGCATAAAAGGACATAGATATAGGCCTATTGACCCTGTGCTGCAAATTACAGGAGTGATAAAAATGCATTTAAAGCAGCCTGGCTTTGTACAACGTATATTTCTCGTAAAAACCGAACTAATCTGGGGTTAAAATTACAGACTTATTGTGAGATAAATATGAAGTAAATTAAGTGTTCAGTGCAACAACATATGCTTTAATTTGCCAGGAAAATGGGTTGTAGCGAGCCTCGGTTATGTCTAAGAGTGTTACTTTAGCGTGTACTGTTTTTTTTCCCTGTGTAATTACAGCGTGTTTTCCTTTGGCAACATGCATCCTGGAATTAGCAAATGAATGTTTTAACCCTGGTGAACTTCCTCAGTGTTTTATGAACTCCCCTGCCCATTACATTGCATAGCTTTGGAAATGAACACAGCCGCTAATGACCTTTAGCATCACTGGCAGGTTTTAAGTGTGATCAGTGGGTATATGTTTAAACGTGTTGTCCTGTGCCTCAAGAGATTACAGTAACGATACCAATTAGCCCAATCTCATTAGCCAGCAAAACTCCACCGAGTCACACAAATTAAGGACCCTCTTTAATCTGACAGTCGGTGCCCTCTGTGTGTGTGCGCAAATGTACAAAAGAGACAAAGCGTGTGGTCTTTTGTTAACTGTGGGTTGTATGACCTGTTAACTCTGAACGTGTGTGTTAGTGGGCAATCAGAGTGTGTGTGCAAGCAAGTGTGTAAAGCTATAAGCTTAATTACCAGTCAGTCAGACTCTATACGTACAGCCCCCCTGCTTTTGCACACACGCATACACACACAAGCATCATCCAACTTTCATGTGTTTGGACGTTTTCACTGCCTAGTGATTAATTTATGACTCCTTGAAAGATGGAAGCTGCGCCCGATCTCAGGTTTAAAAGCCTCATGTTTTCTTCTACATCTGACATAGACACACATTTTCTTTTTCTCTCTCCGTCTGTGATTTTGTCAGTGTGATACTTGCTGGAGGTTTTAAATATTTGTGTATTGAAAAGAATTGCTGAGAAACGCAGCAGACGTGAGAGAAAATATATTATTTTCCTAGTAGCATTTTTCGCTAATTGAATCAACTATACATTCATAAATATTAACAAACTCACTGAAATGTCTCTCTTTCTCCTCCTCTGTCCAGGTCCACATCTGATTAGTGTCTATTAAAGATCAGACGGGTGAGAAGGAAGCGCCCTGCTGATCTGGGTGCTGAGTGCTGTGTTATCTTTGGATGAGCTGAGCTGCCCTGCTGGTAGACCACAGCACACAGTACCTTATTATGGTGTTTCAGAGTTTATAAGAGCACCCTTACAACAGGTTAGTTTTTGAACCGAGGCAACATGGAAAAACTACTTTTAAGGGAGTTTGGGTCATAACAAACATAAATATGGATGAATAAATGTGTCAGTACGACCACTTGAATAAAATACGACTCTAACGCAGTGGCAAATGAAAACGAATCTAATCTATCCTTTAAAAATGTTATGGAGCAAAGATGTTTTTGGCTTTGAGAGTTGTTAATCTCAAACAAATAGAAGTCAGACTTTTGATCACAATATTTTCTCAGGTAAAAATAAACAGTCATTTAATAAAGATTGGATCTAATAAGGAATTCTAGTGAAAGAAATAGTGTCTTTGTTGAGCCCATAAAAGGTGTTTGTTTATAATGTTCAAACATTTCAAGACTCAAAGGGATTGTTTGGATTTTTGGAAATCGGACAGCTTCAGCTTTTAATTCTGGCCTGCACAGTTGATCAAACGTGAGGTACACAAGGGCGCTTCTCCGTGAGAATACATTCCACAGTTGAGAAAACGTAGCACCAAAAGAAAGGTCACAGTGACGGCAAAGTCAAATGGTGAATATTTACTTAAAATAGTGCGTTTTATTTTTTTTTTAGGGAAGCCTCCACCATGTGAGTAAAACACAGATTTTGTTTCTGGGTCTGTCCTCATCAGTGCGTCACTTAGCTTCTGTGCTTCTTTAAGATGAGGCTGTGTGGATATGATGCAGATAATATGCTGTGTATGGAAATAAATACCTCACACAACCCCATTTCAGAAAATCTGAACTTTCACTTTAACGTCCTGAGTTCATAGAAAATCTAACATGTGCAGTGTAGAACTATTAGACCTGATTGTATCCTGTGGTCAGGATCCAGTTACTTCTGCCACTGTTTCTGAAGACCCTGAAGATGAGTAGCGTGTCATGTATGTGTAGCATCAATGTACAAAACTCATCAAATTCACTTATAACATGTAATAACAGCTGTGGATAGCTTTGTTTCCTCGTGTCCATTTGATTTAGACATCTTTCTCTTTTTTGTCTAAGGCTTAATCTGCATGTTTTCTTTTCATGGTACTAAACTACTGTACGTCACTATTACTGACTTGACATTACATTATACAGATGTTAGAGAAACTATTATAATTTACCCTTTAAGAAAGCTTATACCAGTTCAGTAAATCCCACTAATGCCATTTAACCCTGTGTTTCTCCTTCTCTTATGCTTGGTCTCATTAGGTCAGGATTAACAGGGGATTACTGTAGCCATGGGCTACTTGCTCTTTAACACTAATATCTCGAAGAGATGCGCTATAATTTCATTTTGAATGCCTCAAATGACTTGAAAAAGGCGGGGGTATCTGGGCTTTGGCAGCTAATCAAAGAAAATAACTCGGGGATGGCTTTGATAGCAGAGCACTTTCCACTTGAGCCTTCGTCGAAACCATGTTTATTTATTGTCCTCAGAGGCAGGAAATTAAAGCTGGCGTGTTTCGTGTAATTGGTCATTTTGTGTTATTCACATATCAGCAGGCCTCTGCAGATTAACACTACCTGTTACTGAAGAAAGTCATTTCTTTCAGCCAGACTTGACTTGAGGGATAAAGGATTATTATTCTGCCTTCCCACTCATTCTTTCCATTTGTCTCTCTCTCCGGTTTTATTTACAGCTTGGTTTTCCAGGCCAGAGATGGGAGATGAGTGAACAGCAGGACTTGCAAGGTGTGTATGAAGAACATCAAACTGAATTGATGAACACATAAGCCACGTGCTTCAAGGGCCTGTGACAATCATGACATTCAATGCGTGAATTCTGTGATACACACACCTGCATACACACTGACCTGCACACAGAGTCTGTCACACAGACTTAATATGATGTTCTCGGGAAACCTTTTGGTGTTGTTGTAAGTCGAGTTGCTGCAGCAGCTGTTGCTGTTTGTGCTGTTGTTTAGGTGAGATCTGTACCTGGTAAGAACTAAGCAACATCCACAAAATGTCTGTGACTGATCACTGTATTCTGCCATCACACCCTGTCATCTCATTCGGATGGCGAAAATCAAAACACTTTGCTTTCAAAATTCTCAAATATGGAGAACAGTGTGTGGAAGTAAATTGGCATCCTTTTGGTTTGTTTGTGCCTTGTAACTCTACCTAACAGCCAGCAGGCCACAAGACAACAGAGGAGTGATTTCAGTTACACATCAGAAGTCAAGCAGCGATATAACACTGCCTGCCAAAATGACACTCAAGTGAGCTGTAATGACTACATTGTTTTTACTCCCTCTCTCTCCAACCTTCTTCTAAGCAGCAGGCAAACGCACCGTCGTAAGCTAGCGGCACACCGAAGTCTGTGTGCTCTGAGAACTTAAGGAGTTTTGAAAGTTAAAAGAGGGCTTTTCTTCTCCCTGATCCTGTTGTGATGTTTCCCTGGCTGTCTTTTGTGTTGGAGTGCACTAGATGATGCTATTATGTTAGAGGTAAAGTAATATGACTGTGACAGGCTTCAGTATCCATTTGAAAAGCACGTTTGGAAGACAGCCTCGTGTAGTGCAATGCCTTCCTTTAAGAAATGCACTTTTCCCTCATGCACACTTTCAAGAATCTTGTTAAACACAAACGGAGCAGCACCTGCTTCTGTGGGACGGAGTGGGGGGAAAAAAGAGAAAGGAGAAAATAACTTTCAAAAAATATATTATAAATGTGCTTGCCAGGTATATGAATGTCGAGTTGAATTTGGTGCAAAGCCTGAAACAGTGCAGTTAAAGAGCTTAAAGGCTGACCTTGAAAAGTCTGCCGTCAGAATCGTGTTAGTAGACCTGCTTCTCGCCTGTCAAGGTACGGTAGAATCACGACATTGTTTATTCACTTTGATTTGTCAGGGATGCATGCAAGAGTATTGACAAAAGATCTCTCCTCACTGCACCTCCTGCTTGTGTATCCCTGTATATTTCCATCCCACCGTCACCATGCCTGGTGCCATGTGCACCACAGTCCTGCCCACGCGCCGGCCTTTATTGATGTCCCACCCTAATTATGTACCTCTGCTCGTGGCACTTAGGAAAACACTGATGAAATGTTTTTTTTTAAGGGTCAGCGGCGCCCATTAGAATTAGCACCGACATAAGCTAAGGCGTTTGTCATGCGTGTCACACACACCACCCTCTCTTCTAGCCCCTACCTCCCCCTCGTGCACTCCATCTGGGGGGGGGGGGGTGGGTTGATGGGGGGTGCTGTCCATACGGGGGCTGTGGTCCTCTCAGTGTGGCACATCAAACTCTATAAAGGGAATCATTTATGTGCCACTCCCTATTACTGAACAGCATGGAGACAGCTAATGAGGGCCAAGGCAAAAGGAATATATCCACCACTTTGCTGTTAGACAGACTCTGGCAGGGAAAGAAAACCAGGAGTCTTTGGGGAATGATTGTTTTCAGGAAAAAAAGGGAAGAACAAAAGGAATATGTGTGTGTATGTGTGTGTGTGTTTCTCACACACCCGCTTCATCTATCAGTTTATTTATTTATTTCTTCACCCACTACCATTGTACTTAAGGTACGGTAACAGCTTGAGGTGAAGATTCTGCAAAACACACATCGCTTTGCGTGTGTTGCTGCGTGTGCATTTTTTCCCCCTCCACCACTGGATTTATGATTGGTGATTATGTGAGTAAATATGTGTGTTAATGTGTAAATAAATGTATACCCTGGCCGTGTGTGTGTGTGTGTGTGTGTGTGTGTGTGCTAATGGACACCTCGGCATCACCATGTATTTTTGCAGCGCATGTGTATATGTGCACATGTACGTGTACGTGAATTCACACATGCACAAAGAGGTCTAGTGGTGCTGATAAAAAGGTAGCTGTGACATTTCCAATTTGCCATGCACCAGCCCACTCCATTTTCTTCCCTGCTGCCTCTTACATGGTAGAGTAAGCCTCTAGGATTGACAATAATTACAGCCTGCATAAAATGAAGAGGGTAATATGAACACAGCTTTGCCATAATTGCCTTTTCATTATTTGCTAACAGTGAGCTATTCAGTCATAAGAAAGAGATTGCATAGTAATTGGCTGACAATGGGAGGCTGAGGCTCTGTTCAGAGGCTGTGGTAATTTTTGTGTTGCTGTAAAGGTTTTTTGAGGGGCTTTTTTTATTAAAAATCTGAAGCATTAAACTGTAATTTAAAACTACAATTTCCAGCATGAATGAAAATCTGGGTCTTAACATGAGCTCCTATTTAGAGTGGAACATCCTATTAGCAGTATTAGCACTATTTGGTAACTTTCCATATGGGCCGCCTCTCAGCCCAAATGGGATTTGAGACAGCTTTGTTTCTCTCTTAGTCAGTCTCACACATCAACAACGTAGCGTTGTTTACACTGGTGGAAATTTCCTGTGTAACGTCTGTATATGCAAGTGTGTTTGTGGTAATTGAGGGTCAGGAAAAAAAAGTCTGACAGTCTGTGGCACGCAAACGCATACAGACAGAGTCAGGATGCACATGTTCACTACACATATGACACGAAAACACGGTTTTACATACACATTATACACAGTGTAATGTATTGTGATTTGTGCGGAGATGTAAGCAAGTGGACATTACTTATTCTATTAGAAATACTTTGGAAACATAAGCATAGATGGCACTTACATCCAGTAATGTTCTTTTTTTCTAAAGCAGGCCATCTCGTATATTACATCACACACCTTTTGCTGCGCTGCAACTGGAGTCCTCATGTTAATTTAGCTAAACAGGATTTTAGGTTATGCCATGGTCTCTGGAGATGCTGCTACAGTGTAATGTCAAGGACAATGAAAGAAGGCAAGCTGTTTGTGTGTGTGAGTAGAGACAGGAGGATGGTTCAGTAGTGATTCTATATAAACAGGGCCCTCATTTGTCAGGCACAGTTTAGGTCATGTCATATTGTTCCTTTTATACAGTAGTCTGACTAAGACAAATAGAGCTTTTCTTAGTCATAGTACTCTTCTAAACCCAGTCCAGTGTTTTTCAACCTTGGGGTCGGGACCTCACATGGGGTCGCCTGGAATTCAAATTGGGTCACCTGAAATTTCTAGTAATGGATAAAAATAAAAATAAAACTTACTAATAAACAATATATGGGGAGTTGAAAGAGACAACCCCAGTTCATAAAGGACATGACAGACTCTGAAGCTGAAACTGAAGCACTGTGGTCCTGTTTATCTGTCACATGTTCACTGTGGTCAGCTTCAGATGCTGCAGCTCTTTCATAATTCATAGTTTGAGTTATTGTTTGTTCAGTATTAATTATCAGCCTGTAAATCCAAGCTGGACTGACTGTACATATCATGACCAAGGAAAATAAAATTCTCACTTTGTCCAGAAATCTCAACCTTTTGTGCCTGTCCATAAAAATTTACATTATATAGCCTAACTGTAGTTTAAAATCAATGTTTATTTGCAACATGACATGATCAAAAACACATTTGGAAAAAAAGTGTTTTGAATGTCTGGGTCACCAGAAATTTGTGATGTTAAAATGGGGTCACAAGCCAAAAAAAGACCTAGTCCACTGGTTAATAAGTGTAATTAATAAGTAAATATTGAAATCTTTATTGAACTGTTAATATTGAAATGTAATATTTTAATACTAAAATGGCATGAGTCATATACTGTGGGTAGAAAATGCTATAAACAGCATTATGTAATGTGGTGATATATTTAAATATACATTTTTAAATAGGTTTCACCTTTAATATGCTGAATGTGAATTTACTGTGATGTATTGGATTACCTGATTCTACTCTTTAGATTCATGCAGCCCACTTACAAATGAAGTGTTAGTAATTAGCCTACATCCATACAGAGGACAGGCATGCTTGTCAGCAAGCTCTTAGCTCAGTGCTGCTAAACAGACAGCAGGAAAATTAATAGCAAATGATGGGAGAGAGAGAGAGGGAGGGAGAGAGAGAGAGGAAGGAAGGAAGTAGGTTTGGATCGGAGAGCTTGGAATTCCTATAAAATGGTCATTTGTGTTGGAGCCAGATTGAGCCAGCTTCTTCTTTATTTGGAACAAGCCTGGTTGGCACAAGAAAACTCAACACTCCCCACCTCCCCTCTCATCTTTATAGACATGTCTTCTCACTCAGACCTTATTCTTCACTGTAGCTAACAAACCCTCCAGTCAATCAATATTTATCTTATATAGTGTGCCGCTCCTCAGTAGCCATAATCGTTTAGCTCAAGTGCTTGCATGAGTGAGAAATAAATTACATTTACAGTGCTATCATTGAGGGCCTGATGTTTCCCAGGCATTAGCCGATATTTAGAGATGGCCAAACGTGGTAGGACATTAAAGAACAAGGCTGAAGGAGATTGATTAGATGAGCAAACAACAGGCCAAGCTGATGTAGGGAGTAAGTGGAGGTTAATACGATTGCTGAACTAAAGAATTATCCATCTAAGTCACTTAAGCTTATACTGACTCTTAAGTTTTTATTTTACTGAAAAATAAGTGATGTAATTCACTCAGGGTTGTGTCCAGTGCGAGTCGACTTTTTGGAATTGTTTTTTAATGCGCTTTATTTTCAATACAGCAGCCTGAACTGGAATACAGTGTATTTTTTAACTCCTGCATTTTGTAGTTGTTTATAAAATACATTATTGAAATAAAAATCAAGAATAAAGAATTCTGAGAATTTTGTTTTTCTGTTTCACACAAGAAATAAAAATTCACAGGTGAATTTACCCACCTGGTGCATGATTTTGTGGATGTTAAAGATAAGATTGTTTTAATGGGTAAAAACTGTTGTACATTCCTGCATGTGCTGCTCTGCTGAGGCCAGTGACTCCCCATGTGAGTCCACTTGGTCTCCCAGTCTTTACTTCATTCTTGTCTCCCTTGTGATCATAAGATCCACGGTGCACCAGCCAGCCAGGGGCTCTGTGCGTTTGAGGTGCAAGTTGGTGTCATAATTATCTAACATAACGGGGTTGCTGCTCTTATTAGTAATTAGCTCCTACCAAAACTGATTGGTATGGGTTCCTCCGCTCATCCCTTTTAATGTTTAAACATTTACTTTGTGCTTGAAGGATTTGTTTGTATATATCTTGTGTGTGATGAGCGCTTTTCAAGTAATTGGCTCCTAGGGGACAACACTTTCTAACAGTTAAAGAATAATTACAGCCCTATGAAATGTTAAACTGCCCCGACTGTCTTTTCGCAGGGGCTTAATTGCATGCAACAAGTAAGGCAGGCTTTTCATTTTGTTCCATCACAGGAACGGACTGAACTCTCATGGAAACACACAGAAATTTTGTTGAGTCGTAAATAGCTTCTCATATGGTAATTTTGTAGGACACCAAAGCAGTTTGAAAGGCGTAGATTTCATTGAAAGTGATGCCGGTAGATTTTTTTTCATGTTGTGGAAAGGGGAAGCGAGGGCTTAGTGTCTGTGTTTTTATGCTCTAATGGACTTTTGCATATATTCATTATAAGAGAATCTTTAAAGCAGGAAAGACAGGATAAAATACCTACACTTACTGAGAATTTGCTGCTAGTGAATGCATGGTTGAAGAGGTTTGTTTATGTCTGTCCATTGTTGATACATCAAAATTGTACACAATAACAAATGAATGTGTAACATATAGCTCACTTTTTATGATCCTCACTGTTTTATCTCATTTTCAAAAACAGAATGCACTGAGATATGAGCTCTGTGTTTTTATAAATTGTAACAGAATGTGGACAGAAGAGTGAGTGTTTGTGACGGTGTGCACATACTGTGTTTGTATGTTTCTGCACTCATGTAAGCTTTTCCATAGAATGACAATTGTGCATATCAGAAATCACAAATTTCCATTGCTGATAAAAAAAAAAAAAATTCAGGGTGTCCATATATTTTTCAGTTAACACATTTCCCATTAAAATTGAGACAACAATGCAAAAAATGACATTTTTAGGTGAATCGTCTTCAGGGATTTTCATGTTGGTTGTTCATAGCACCAGATAAATGATGTGGTTCTTCTAAGCCCCCAAGGGTGCAGTAGGTCAACCTATAGGTGATATTTTCACACTTGCATAAAGTGGAGATTATTCAGATAAGCTGTCAGTACACAGCAACAATGAATATGAATGGAGTCATATATTTTCATATATTGTGCTATTGTGCATTCATTGTAATCCACATGTGCAAACTCATATATATGGTGTGCTTGCATGTAATGCAAAGCACAAGGTACTGGTGTTCATCATATTTATTATTATTCTGACTTACTGTTATCACAAAATTAAAAAAAAAAAAAAAAAAAAGTTGCCCACAGCATTGGAAATAGACCCAAACCCATTATTGCAAAAATGTGCAGCCTGGTCTCAAAAGATGTGCTATTACTCGTATTCACATTCCAAGTCATGGATTTCATTAAAGTTGCGAAAAACCAGTCAAATTTGTGCAACCGAAATTAATTGGGCCATTTTCAAATGGCTACCATTCCCACACATTTTATCCTAAAATTCTTATCTAATACAACAAATGTGCAGCCCAGCCCAAATATTATATTTGTGACGGGTTGTAAGAATATCAAATAGGGTTTTCACACAACGAAGCGATACAGTACACCAAACCACATACATACACAGGGAACAGAATGCTGACAGCTGATTGGCTGAAATCTTCTCACTCTGACTTAGAGGTTTGGGTTTTATGTTAGAAAATCTAGAAACAACTCTTCAGACCTCTCACATTTATGGGATTTCAGCAACAATTTATACATCAAAATGTTGGAAAATCTCTTTTCTTTCAAATACATTTAGTTTTCGAGCTACAGGCCTCTGAGCACAAAGAGGGCCCATTTTTCTCTAATTCACTCCCTTGTTAAATTTCTGTCACTAAAATGTGTGACTAACTATATTCCCATAATCACTTCTTACTCAGTTCTGACTTTTTCCCTTTTATTTATTTATTTATTTTATTTTTACATCAATGCATTCAGAAGATTCAACACAAGTCTTATGTGCAAGAATTTGTGAGATAGGATGTACAGTTATGGATGACATCAGTTTCTTTGAGAGGTGGTTTCTTAGTGAATTTAACACAGACACCCATGTCTATTCCATAAGGAGGAATGTTTAAAAACAGGTTTTCATTGACTGTGTGTTCTGTCTTTTCCAGCAAATTCCACAATGGCACATGGCAGAAGGGTGGACAAGAGATGGGCTGACTGTCAGTTATTGCTTGCAGCTTTAATTATTTATATATAGATTCAATGAATTCCCATCTTTTCAGTGTCATTTATTCTAGACACAGATCCCACAGTTGTTTTCTTTCTTGGTTGGATCGTGTCCACAGGTCATTAGTGGTTATCAAGTGCACCTGCCATGTTTCTCCTCACCTGACTGTCATTGGTTTGGTTTTTCAAAATAAAAAGGCCTGTGTGTGTGCTTGTGTACAGACATATTAACTGTTGAATTTTTCAAAATAAAAGCCTCATAAAAATGGCTAAATGAGCATTAATACACCCCCCCTCTCTTTTTTATGACTAAATGGATTGAAATTGTTTGAACAACTGACTGCGATGCAGGCCTGTGACTTCCACACTGAAATGCTGCTCATTGCTATCAGCTCCACCTTAAGGTCTCTGCTGAGGCCACATGTCCTCAACACATTGGACAAAAGCCCCAGAGACAGGTTGACCCAGATCTCTGCCAAGAACACCAACATGGGTACAGAACTGATATGCTGGAGGGTCAGGATGGACCCACAGGACCCCGGGGGGTGGAGACAGAATCCCAGGATGCCAGTGGGACAGGGACGATAAAGCAAGTATCAATCAGCTACTGATACGCACCTTTCCCCAGATATCAATAAGGTGATGATCAGTCTGAAGACAGAAGAATTTGGGGGGGGGCATCCAACCCAGTCTCTGCAGCCACTGATCCAGTGGATCAGAGACTTTGTCCAATACCTGTTGGCCAACTTGCCCAATCAGGTGAGAGCACGACAGCACCAATGAGAGCGCAGCTTCAAAGACTCACAGAGTGAGGAGAGGGCCTTTCCAGAGGACGGACACACACACACACACACACACACACACACACACAGAGCGAGAGTACAGTTTGTGAAATAAAAGCCCTCTGAAAAAATGTTAGTTTTAATAACTATATTTATATACTTAACTGCCAAAGTAAAAACATGCAGTGGAGGTGGAACCAGGGCAGAGCACAGGTCCTGACCAGTGCTGCATGTACCTGTGTGTTTGTGTATATATATGTGTATGTATATGTGTGTACGTGTTATTATTATTTTTCCGGTGAATTCCCATCTTTTCAGTGTCAGTAGTTCCAGACACAGATCCCACAGTTGTTTCTTTTCTCGGTTGGATCTTGTCCACAGGTCGTTAGTGGTTATCAGGTGCACCTGTCATGTTTCTGGTCACCTGGCTGTGATTGGTCAGTTAAAGTCTTTAAAAGGACATTGTTCCTCCCACCTCAGTTTGCCCAACCCCTATTCTGACCACTGACTCCCATTTTACTACTGTTGAAGGCCCATCTTTTTGTTTACCCATCTCTGTGGTGGACTCGGTGGGTGATTGTAAATTGTATTTTAAGTCTCCTTTTAGAACCCCTAAAAGCGCTAAATATTGGTTTTTACCCCTTTTCATGGTTTTTGGCATGTTTGATTTGTTGCTTGCCTAATTTGTGACCTCCGTCCATGAGTTATGTTTTGTGTGTGTGTTTGTGAGGAATGTAACACATTACATTAACCTTTTCAAAATTGTTCATGCATGTTACCCACAGAATACTTCACATACAGATCTAGATGTATGACTGAGGTTTTCTATAGAATCTGGAGCCCATGCTTGACTTCTATTGGTACAAGACTAGCTGCCATTGTGTTGAAGGACCTGGTGGACCATAAGTGAGAAAATACACTACGGATCACCCCATAGCAGGTTATCTGAGCTACTATGCACTTGATGCTAATGATGCTGCTCTGGTGGAATGTAAAAATTGGATGCTGGTTTTGGGGGGATTCCCCCCACTTATTTCAATGTATCGTATATGATTCTTTTGTTTATGTATGATATGGCCCCATCCCTTGTTGTTTTTGTTGTTTGGTTGTTTTTGTCTCAGACAGCACTGTTTGTTTGTTTATGTGCTTGTCTATGCTGGTTTGGGTTTATGTAGATTTGGCTATTCAAAATGACATGTTGTATATGTGAAGAAACAGAAATTGTACTTCTTTATTTTTGTTACACATGGCATAACCTTCAGTTTATGTGTCTCCCACCTTTTGCTTTATATTTGTATTTGTCCTTTA
>JAQQZY010000019.1:45902099-45916885 GCA_030068375.1 Ostorhinchus rueppellii | reverse complement strand
ATATATACGCCTAGTGCATAACAAACCTACATAATTAACCCTGATACTATAGGTCTGTTTGTATACTTATCCTCATTATAGATATAGCGAGGATAAATATATAAACACACCTATAGTGTTTAACATTGTTTAATCTAAGTTAATTATGTGGGTTTGTAATGCACTATATATTTGGGGATTCCACTGTTGTTGTGATGAATTTGGAAGATAGTGCTAACAGCCTGTGCCTGCTAGATTGAGCCCTATGATCCAGAGGGGAAGAAACACAGCCCATGGCTAAACAAATCCTCCTTTGTTTTGGGGTGTGCTGAGTGATCTCCATTGAGAGGAGGGGATGGGTAAACACTGCTAGCTCTATAGAGCTACACATTGTAAACACACAGCGCTCATTAACTATAATGAGATGTTATGAGGAACCCTTGAGCTCATTGTGTGGCTTCTACAGAAGAACTTGCCTGCTATTGTTGTTGTTGTTGTTTATGCAAAGCAAATCATGGCTTTAGGTAGAGAAAACGCTGCATTCCTCTCACAGCTTTCACCCACTAATCATCAACGCCAAAGGAGATGGTTTAGAAACACCTTGTCCTGTGATACAGGGTATATGTATATGTTTTTTAGAGTTGCCTTTTATGCCCTGTGTTCACACCGGCCTTTCAAGTCATATCCTCCTCTTTCTGGCAAACTTTTTTAGGTCATCGTGTTTTACATGTCTTTCCATGACCTTCTAAGGTATAGCAGTCATTCTCCTTTTGGTGTGATCTTAAAAGTAGTGTGTTGTTGTTGGGAGCATCTCCTCTATCCTTAGGCTTTAATGAGCTTGACATTAAACCCATGCTGGGTCACCATGACCTTTCTCCAGGTTCCACTCGCTGTAGAATTTCAACCAAAACTGCCCACTTGTTCATTCCATTATTAACCATAGGTCTATTTGTGTATGTGTTGTTACAGCACAGCCTAACCAACTTGCTCTTCACATGTCATTTAAGGCAACTCCAGGGCCACCGCCTTACAGTTCTGCTCTGCATATGCAGCCTAATTACAAAAGTGACATAGTAAGCTGGCAAAGTAATAGGCTAGGAGTCTAACATGTATGGTGAGCAAAGTATCTGTGACAACAATGAGTGGCTTTACGTTAGTTGTTAATTGCCCCCCACATGGGTCTCCGACTTCCAGTTGCTGGATCTTTTCCTGCCTTTTCTTCCCTTTTGGTCTCCCTGCTGATTGGGAGCGATCTGAATCGGCTGACAGTTGGCTGAGATTTCTCAGCCACATGCAGTCTGACACCCCCTAATTAGATGCTCCTATATGGCGGTTTACATTAGACAAACATTTGTGCAGGCCATGGGAGATGCCAGCTTTTGTTTGGAGAGCTCCAAACACACACACACGCACACACAGTATCGTTAGAAAAACTGGTGAGTTTGCTCATTTGTGCTTTTTTTTCCAGACTTCGTGTGTGTTGTGTGTCTGTCTGAACCAAAGCATGGATTTGGATAACTGTGCAGATAATGAATTTTAAATCCTATCCTAGAGATGGCACACTGGTAAGAAACCCTTAAAGTTAATTTGCTTCCTGAAAACCATTAACATATTCCCAGTTATTGGCATAATGGCTGCTGAGAAGCGTCACTGGTTGTTTTTGTTTTGTGCCTACAGCTTGCTAGTAGCAAAGTATGGATTCACAGCTACTGTCTGCCCTTTTCTTTCTTGCTGCAGAGATTCTTACTTGATAAGTGTCCTGCAATGATATGCTTAACACTAGTGCAGACATATTTCCATCAGGCCTGTCTTTTAATTTTCAGAATAAAAGCCACCCCTTCACACCCCCTTCACTTATCAGCTCCACAATCACTGGCCCTTTCAAAGCCAACAAACCAGGTTTCAAATAGTCTGTTCAGTCTGTGACAAGATGTAGCTCATTTCCCTCACAGACCCACAGCAAGGTCACCAATCTTTTAGATTCATTCTGTGGGAGGAAGAGAGAGAGGAGGGGAAGGGGAGGGAGCCACAGAACAAGGCCTTGTCCTCTGCCTGGAGGTCATTCCAAAAGCCAGTCATCATATTCAGCTGGATAAGGGAATTGGAGAGATAAGTGTGTGTGTGCGTGTGTGTGTGTGAGAGACCGCACACACCAACGTGAATATGCATACTGTACAAACTATCTTCAGATGTCTTTCTGTGTGTATATGTTTGTATTTGTTGTGCGTATGTACTGTACTTGAATCCCCAAATGTGTGTGTGTCTATAAGTGTTGCAGTTTGTGTGTGCCGGTGGATGTGTTGTAGACCTGATGGAGAGGTACTACATCATTACCATATCCCCACCGTTGGCTATTCTGGGGGATTTTCTATAATAAGAGGGCCTTTGTACTTTTGCCTGTCCTCTTGTGTGGCTGCTGGGCTTGTCAGCCTGATAGTTTAATCAGCCAACCTGTCATAACCAGTGCTGGAGTGGGACTTTGCCCTGTAAATGCAGATTTATATCTAAGTTACATCATTGAATTACATTTTCTGTCTAAATAGCAGAGAAGCTGGTTGAGGGATGTAATAAAGCTAATCTACATACAGCCCTGGGTGGATAATCACATCTAATAAGTGGGACTCACGCCCCTATTAGCAGGGAAACGATGGGGGGAGGACGGAGGACAATTCAAGGAGTCAGCTGTGCTTGCTAATTATCTCTTTGCAGTCCTGATGCCTGTGTGTGTTTGTGTAAGTGCTGTTGTGACGTGACAAGAGTGTGTGGATGTAGATTCCGGTGCTTGTGCAGCAGGTTTAGTTGCTCTACAGATGCTGTGTGTATTTGACAGGGTATTTTGGGTCAATGAGTGTGTGTTCATTGCAGGTTACATGCATTTCATTTGGAAGCTGCATTTGCCCTCAATCTGGAATGCCTTTTCTCAAGTAATGGTACAAATCATACGATGTAAGATAAACATCTGGTGCATGTTTTTGATCGACTACTTTTAGCACATCTGGCCCCGGTAAGAGTTGAGCCTTTGGTAGCCAAAGGGTGCTCGAGCTGCAGAGTTGTCAATGTCCTGACCTGTGCTTGGATTTTTTGTGTAAAGCCGTTCTCACAGTTTCCTTTTCTGATGCTCAATGCTTTGACAGAAAAGTAGAGAAAAGAAGGAGGAGAGGGGGGACTTTCAGTTTGAGGCTTCAGGGTTTGTGTCCAAACCCTCCGTGGTTTGGCTAAATTATAAGCGTACATGCCTAATAACTAGTCTATCTAGGGCCTGCCAGAGGCTGTAGCCCAAAAATAAGCCCTGACACATTAAGAAAAATGCCATCTGCTTTGAATGATGGCAGGCTTGGTCTCAGCATCCTCTCCTTGTGTGGGTGGAGGCCCTGAGGTGACAATCTCAACACTTCTTCTCCTTAATCTGCCTGTTACTCTGACCCACGGCGCTACCCTGTGCCATGGCCCTCTGGGCACCATTATCCAAAACTAAGGCCCTGTGTCAAGCCCAGCCCTGTAGCCATGTGTCCTCAAAACTCATATGAAAGACCTGCGTAGTGACAAATATGCAGGCATGGTTTGTTGGATAGGAAGTAAAATCATAGGAAACCATCGAATATTTATGTTTGGAACACCAGAGGAGGTAGGAGTATTTTGCAGGTCTGGATTTTGATAGTTTGACTCCTCTCCACTCCCCTAGGTGGAGCTGCTGAGAACGGGCCAACACTTCTATCCCTTCTCCCTCCTCCTCTGCCTCAGCTTCCTTCTTCTGATAACTGCTCTCTCCCATCACATCACATCATATCATATCATATCACATCATATCACACAGCAGTCAGTATATTTGTATAGGAAGTACAGTCTTCTCTTTACATATTTTTCCTCCCAACAGGGAAGACAGAAAACAGAGGATATCAAAACTGAATATGTTTTATTTGTGAACTCTAATCTCATTCTCATTCTCTTTTTTTATGAAGCGATTAGAGGCTTTATCTCCTTGACATTTGATTTACATATGATATTGCACATGGTTTGCTCTGAAACTGAATTATTCAGAGCTCTACTCACATCATTTTACATTAATGAAAATATAATATGAAATTAATGAAGCATTAGCCATTTATGATTTTTCCACCTTACTTATTAATACCACACCACATGTAAAAGTTGACTTTGTAATTGCTGGACAAGTATTTTAACCATGATTTTCAGCGCAGGCAGAAATATACCTCTTAATCACTGCTCGATCGTCATCTCATCAATTATTGAATGTGGTGTCAAATAAAGATATTTTAGCCAACACACAGTACCGTTCATTTCTGTATGTTCTTCATCATGGTGGGGGAGGGAGAAAGAGGGAAGGAGCTGAAAACAACAGCTTATGACACTTAACACAACCCTTTGCAGAGCCTTAGTTTAAAATGACATGTTTGGGTGAAATTCACAAAGACATTATCATCATCTCCCATAACTGTGCAATCTTGCGGCTCCTGTGTGTACCGCTGTGTGCTACTGGCTGTTGTTAGCCAAGCGGTTAAATGAACGTTGTTTTACCTTGATTGAACTGTCTGCGTAGCATGGAGCAGTAAAGGCCACTCAGCCAGCCTATTTAGAGTGGAGGCTCAGCCTGCCTTGCTGTCGCTGCACGCCAAAGTATTACCTCCCTAACTGGAGACTCCTGTTTCACCAGAGAGCTATCACATTTCATAACATGGAAAAATAACACTTTAGCAGGGGGGTCAGGTGGGGAAATGGCACCTCTAAATGAGGGTTAAGGCCATATCATTGTCTTCTCCGGCAGAGCCACCCCTGCCTCCAATAATTCTGCTGACCTTCGGTGCCATGCGACTGGTTCGACATGGAAGGGTGAGCTGCCGGTGAGACGATCCTTTTCACGCAGCCCGTTCTCCTCAAAATGGCTTTTTCTTCTCCCAGACAATCATCTGATACGGAGGCTGAATGAAATCACAGATTACATAAGAAAGGTCCTCTCTCTGCCGCCGATAAGGGCTGCACCTGAAGTGACTGCTCTCACCGCTCCCCTCTCATCTTCCTCTGCCTCATCTTCCTTCCCCTCTACACTTATCTGCTCTTTTCTCGTCTCGTCGTGCCTGCGCTTTCTCTTTTTCTTTAAAACTTGAGCTCTTGATTTAAAATATGTCGACTGCAGTGGCCAAAGCAGATTAATATGTTAATGTCTGTAAGCTTCTTAATTATATAAGATTAACTGTATTGCGGTATAATACTTGAGTGAGATGATGAATTCTACAGTCTATTGTCATTTCTCAGGTATGTAAGGCTCAATTTTTCAATACCTTCCAACCTAGTGTTTTCACTTTTATATCTTCTTCCTGTAATATAGGGACATCATCAGAGAAAATATTTCCCCTTTGTGGCACATACGGAATTGAACTTAGTATTAAATAAAGAATGATATCCATTATACATTTGAGGATGAAAAATAATGCTTTATTTCCCTTGTGTACATGCACTATATATGAGAGGAGAGGAGAGTTCTATTGATCTTGGGTTTCATTAGGTGAAAATGCCTCCCCCGGTGTACAACAGCAACTTTTCAAGCCCATTGGAGTCTAGGTAAATCTACAAGAGGGGGACACTATGAAAATATATTTCCCCACCTGAGATATTCTTCAAACAAGGCCACGGGAATGTAAATGAAGCAGCCTCTGTGATGGAAAGATTGTAATAGATTCAGAGGCATCCACAGCAATGAGGGTAGCTAGACGGAGCTTAATCAAACACATGAACACACAGGCTTCGTCTCACCCACACAAACACACACATGCACATTCTCCCATGCACAGACGTTTAATAGTGTGAAAAGTGGTGGTGGGGGGGACAGATGGTAGGTGCCAAAGGAGGGCTCATCTCAATCTGCATCGACTCAGTGCAGCAAACAAAGAGCAGAGCGCCACACTGTGGACTGGAGGGATATTGAAGCGAGCAGAGGAAATCAAATGCATCGATGGACTGTAATCCTGCAGATCACACAATCACATAATTGTAAGTGTTTGTCAAATACTGTAAACAAAGCAGTTTGTTTGTGTCAGAGGCTGTCCTATAAATAAGGCTTAGACAGAGAGAGGCGCATACACATACACTTTACTGTTATCTTCATTTCTTTCACACCACTTCTCTCACACACTGTTACAGCAAGAAGCAGAGACGGGGCTGGAGGGTTGAGACTAGGTTTAAATCAGTAATCAGTAATTAAACTTGAACATGGACCTGATGGTTTTCCTTCGTGTCCTGGGGATCTACTCAGTAAAATTAAATATTTTAGTGCTGGCGGGTAGGGGAAGAGGGGGGTGGTGGTGTATGTCACTAAATCCATCAGGGATGGAAATGGGCTTAGAGCTTTTGCATAGATTATCCAAATGCAGTTTTGTCTCTAGTTTTTTAATATTGTCTTGCTTTAAATTAACGTTAATAATAATCTTTAAAAATGAAAATGAAATTATTACAATAGATTATCATAGATTAAAACACGTCAATGTAATGGTTATATGACTGAGGGCTCTGTGATCACAGACTCGTGAGTGGAAAGTGTGGATAAGAAAAGTATTTTTGATGCAACTGCGAGCAAAGGAACACTTACAATGTTGTTTGGGGGGGTGGGAGCACGAGTTGTTGCAGTTTTCCTTGTTGTGATTAATCGGATATATTTACATCACAATCTTGAAAGACTTATTCATGCACAGAGTTTCTGGTATCAAGTGTGTGTGAGATAAGACGAGGAAGCCAGGTCTTGTCAATGGCTGTACTTATCTTGGGAAGAAGTGAGAGGCAGATTGCATTTCAATCCACATGTATTATCTTAGACGCTTTGAGGTATTTTGTATAAGAGCAACTTAGCTACTTAAGAATGCTTTCAGTGTTCATCTGGGGATGCACTTCAGAAAGTTTTCTGAAAACAAACATCTGCATGGATTAAAAAATTAAAAGATTTCTTGGGAGAAGTGACCTGAATATATAATCTACAAACAATACTTTGCAACAATTTCATTTATTTACTCACAACACTAGAATCTGATTGGCTTCTATAAATACAAAATTGCAAAGTAAACTATCTTACGGAGCAATGGCAGCTGCTCAAAATGAACACTGTCCCATATAGCTTAAAGGTTCACTTTTCCTCAGTCTTTGTGTAAGAAAATGTCTAAATCAGGCGTTGTTATCTTAAGCAGCTCCTCCTGATTACAAAATGAGTTTGTGAAACTCTTTCCAACTTATTTAGTCTGATTTGTTTATCTCTGAGTAAAGGGGGTAATTTTTTTCCGATAAGTATTCCCCTGTTGAAATCCTCTTTAATTCATTGGTTAAAAAGCACAAAGGAATGCCGACGGCTCTAATGCCGGGACAAACCCAGGCGACGGCAGAGTGCACATCCAAGACAATCCCAGTGCTACCTGTGCCATGAAGATTAGGCCATTGTGTGGGGGGAATGTTATCGTCTGTGTGCCAAGCGTCGACTGTGCACTGTAAAAGTCGCCAGTAAGGTGCTTAAGATATGCAGTTTTGTCCCAGGATTTATTGATACTGTTACAGAAAAAAGGTGACCTGGTATCTTGGATATAGTCTTCAGTAGAGCCCCTTTGTGGTTTTTATGCTCATATATATATTTTTACTCCTCCTCAGCAATGTTTGGGGACGGTATCACATTCGGCAAAGGCCCGACAATGTTCACTGGTTAAATTTTATCTGTATTCTACAGAGATCAGAAGCCTCAGCTCAGTGCTTTGCAAGTTGAGTGCTGCTGCCAGAGGAAGTGCAAGGCTCAGGGAACCATGAAGATCCCTCATCCCCCCACCCACCCATTTAGAACCTGGAACTGTTAAACCGCATTTGACTTCCACCACCCCACCAGTGCTACTGCAGCGACTGACTCATACTACTGTAAATCCATACGAAGCAACAAAAATCAAGTTAAAAGACTTTGAACTTAGTGTGTAAAAACACAACACACTAAAAGTAATGGCTTGCGAGACCATGAAAAAGCATTATGATCATATAACAATCGTCAAATATCTTAAGCAGACCTTATTAAAAAGACAAACAACCATTTGAAATGAGCCCTGAGCCTTGGAACCATCTGTAGACTGTTGAATGGACTCTGGACACCCCGGCCCCTGAGGCTGCTGGGATTGGTGAGAGCAATAAACAAATGAGGAGGATGGGAGTGGAGTGGCAGAACGTTGTGTATCAGAGCTCTGCTGTGTCGGCACTCTGATTTCGTTTGTGCTATTACATAATTAAATTTGGACTTGGATCATGCTTTTTAAGAGATTATGTGAGCATATGTTGCTTGAACATGTGCCAGCCTGTGAAATGGGCCTCCTTTCATGAGCACTGTATTAGGTTTAGAGAGTTTATTGAAAATCAGAATTACTTTGCTGCCAACAGTTAATGAATTGGTGTTATGATCTTAGTCCAAAGGATGCTAGCATGCTATAACTTAGGCTTGACGTCAGAATAAAGGAGAGAGAAGTCTGCTTTGCAAAGATTGTAAATTAAGATTTCCAACAAAGAAATTTATACACTGTAGTTTGAAAAAAACACTGTGTACTAAATGTAAGCTTGAGTCAGTGTGTAATTTTACTGTCGAGTTTTGTAGATAGCTATTAAATTGCGCAGGTCAGAGAATGTCTTATTTAACTTAAATCATCAATCGGGAAAAAAATACAGCATGTGTGCAACTGCGTCTTATTACGAATGACTAAATATGCTTGCCGAGAATGATTTTGACAATAGGAAATTGTTAAACCGCATCCTGCGTATTAGAATGCATTAGTCACAGGAAGAAAATAAAGTTTCTTCTTTTTCTTTCTTCTTGTCAGTTTTGTTTGTTCCCTTCTCATGTCTTCAGCCACATGCATCACTTCTGTCTTCACCGTCATCCACCCCTCTCTCCGGTGCTCCCTCTTGTGCATTCATCAGGATGGGAATGGACAAGCCAGTTAAAGAGACACACATATCAGGGTTCTCTCCTTTTGCATCTGTCATTTTACCTTCCGTTGAAACATGGCCCCTGTCAGTGCTCCGGCTGAATATATCACTCCCTCTCACTTTTTATTTCTGCCTTGCTCCTGCTGTCACGGCGACCATGCGACTGTGCAGGTCCGTAAAGGTTTAAGCAGTTATTCCAGTCATTATTGGCTGTTAAACCTGGTGATGATCGTAAAGGCCCTGCCTGTTCCCCTGTGCCTCAGAGGTCAGCTGATGGCCTGCTTTATGAGCTCGCAGCGACGTGCATCACTGCTGGGCCACCGTTTCATTCATGCCCCCTCCAAAACCGAGAGACAGGACGCACGGATAGGCAGACCACAGACCGGCATCTATTTGTCCCCATCTGCCGGGATAACCTGAGCCTCGAAAAAGGCCTCCGAAGTCCCATATTACTTCAGGGGGCCCTTAGTGATTTGTGGCTCTGGATTATATGAAGTGACGAGACTTGCATGGCCCACGAAATGAAAGCAACCATCATCATGGGGGATGGCAAGAGCAATTCTGAAAATTTATGGCACATTTCAAGAAATTGTCATTTTTTACAATCCCATAAGCGTGAAAGTGAGTTACTTGCACTCGTAAGTTGTGTCGTTTTCCCATGCCGTTTGTTACAGTGAAACTCCCCAGATTACCATTGAGTTTCAAAAAGTGAGTGACATCAATTTTATTTGACTTGTTTAAGGGCCTTTGCCTCATAATAAGCATTGTTATATGAGACTACTGCTCTAAACCGCGGTGCCACATCAGTTATGACTCAAGGAGAGGGGAGGACAACTTCTATCACTACCAGTGGTTTTATTGAGTGCTCATTCATCACATTGACACATTATTCTCTATAAAAATGAGTAAAGTTTTCAGAGAGAATAGAAGGTGGTCAGATATAGAGAGAAAATGAAACACCCACGTTTTTTTAAAATTTTTTATTTAAGAAATCCATTTACTCATTTGAACGTGTGTTCTTTTAAAGGAAAGTCACATTTGATGGCACTTCCACCAATAAGGGACATTGTTCTTGCTGTAGCTACTGTGTGTTGTAATAATTCATTGGCCTGCCAATTATTATTTCTCCCACAATGGGAGACAGGAAAGAGAAAAGAAGCCAGGAGTGAGAGGAAATACATTCTGCTCGCCTCTTGCTCAAGGACTGCCGATCAGGAGCCAAAGACACTTGGATGTTTTCCTCTTTCTTACCCTCTTCTTTCTTAAAGGGCTTTTTTTGGAGAGCTGCACACAGGCGTGCTGTCTTTACTGTGAAGTGCAGCCCCTTTATTACCAGGCCTCTGGTGACCTCACCCCGCTGAATGAAGTCATTGACTGAACTGCAGGAAGACAAACCAGCGTTCCGGGGAATTAATCAGGTCCATCAGCGGCAGAGCTGCCGGGCCCTGGACAGCGATGCTGGCTCGGTTGGCTCTGCTGCCCCTGGGAGCAATGCAGGGTAGTTACCGAGTTGACAGCGAGCTGATAGCCCTGCGTCCTTCATATTATGAGCACATCAAAGGCAGGCCTCCCGGATAAAGCGTCGGGGTTGAGGAGTGGAGAATGAGGCCTCTCACCACTGGCTGGATGAGTGCAGCATGACCTCATCCCTAACATACTCAGCCAGAGCTGGGATGATGGAGAGAACCGAGGGGCCGTTGGGAGGGGAGCAATTTGGATGTTTAGCCACCTGAAACTCCATTTTCTAAACATGTCTTTTCCCCACAGTGAATAAAATAATAATAATGATAATCATCCTCCTCCCTCCCCTCTGCTCTCACATTTCTTCCCTTGCTGTCAGTGGTGTCTGTTCTGTTGTGTTCCAGCCTGTCTGTCCATGTAATTTGCCTTGCGTGATGGCATGCCGCTCTGTCCAAAAATAAAGAGAAGACCCCCTTAGACATCACCAATTAGAGAGACAATTAGACTGAGCCAAACCACTTTAGACCGACGGAGGGCTCGCAAGGCAGTCCTGCGTGCTTAGTCCTTTTGTGTGTTTGTGTAATTGTGTCTGTTTTTATAATGCCTTTGGAGATCTATTAATTCTCACTGAAACATGTTTATTTCTTTTAGCCTTTTTTTTCTTTTTCTTTTTGCCTGTCAGTGTGTTGTGAATAGACCTTGAGCTTGACATTGGGATTTCCAGTACTGGAGTGTAGGAAGGTCAGGAGCAGAAGTAAGGTGTTGTTTCAGGCCACTTTATGAGGAGCACAGCAGTGAAAAGCTAGTGAGCTCCTTGTCACAGATGAAGAGCCATTAGCTCACCAGCCAATGCTTTGTTATGTTAAAAGTTCAGCACTCTATGCAGAAAATGACCCCTTTTTACCCTTTTTGAACAAAATAGACTTTATTTTATCATTTTATTGCCGTCTTTCTTGTCAGCGAAAGGCAGTCATTTGGTAATGTTTGATGATGTGAACGTGTTTGTGTGTGCCTGAAGAGAGGCGGGGGTGTTTTGTGTCTGAATTCCTGAGCTGTGTGAAAAGGATCGCTTTCTTTGGGGCTGAATTTAATGAGATGATCAATGACCCTCAAGATTCGTATTCACAACAGGGAAAGAAAAAGAATGAGAGAGCTGAAGACTCAATAGGTTTACTGCGATTGTATGTCAGCTGTGGTCCCCCTTTGAAAATGCGAATTGTTTTTGAAACATGAAATCCTTCTTTTTGATTGCTGAGAGTTGGATTTCCTTTGATGTAGCTGAGGCAGACAGAAACAGGTCTAGGATTCTTTTTCAAGTTAGTTTCTGTATTAGACGAGACATTGGTCAACCATAACTATGAGAGGCTGATTAGACAACATTGGGTTTTATGCATGTTGCTGGGGTAGAGGGGTCATAGTAAGGGGGTCATTCCACTAGCAGCAAATGGACTCTGATGTCTTTGCGTACTACAATGCTGTCGGACAATTTGTTCTGACTGATTTCAACTAATTGTACTCACCTTCCCCTCTCCTTCCCTTTGAACTGCAAAGGTAAGAAGGGAATCGGAGAGGTAGGCTGGAAACAGTACTGACAGATAGGACTGTGTTCTCACTTTGAATTATGAAGCACACAGTTGGCTGTCAGAATCTATCACTTTTGAGATCATACAACCCTAATATTTACCAACACTATGAGTGTACTTGTTGTGCTGTGCATATAAATTAGCCTGCAATCTATATTAATTATGTTAGGTGTTGCACTGGTATCAAGACAAAAAGTTTTACAGAGCATTGTGCTGTAGTCAGACAACCAAGCAAAATAGGTTTACTGGCATGAATCTGGTTCTCTTTCTGTTTGCATGTACAGAATTTCTTTACAGTATGTGCATGTCTGTAACTGATACGGGTTGCATGTCATGACAGAGGAAGGACACTGTACCCTGGTATGTTGTGCTGTGCCCTCTCCCTTAATTTGCCTATTGTGAGAGTAAAGGGGAGCCAAGGAGATGACATCATGCAGCAGGCTGTGTTTGAAGTGCCAGTCCTGAAGGAACCACTTATAGCAATTAGGATATCCTTGAACAAGCGTTTGCGAAACATTGGCTGGTTTTTGGCATTTGCCTCCCGTTCCTGCCTACTAACTAGCGAGGTTTGATCTCCCATAATTATCTACCCACCGGCTCCTCACTCCTGACAGCTCTCTCCCTGGAGACGGCTGAATGCCGGGGCTACTCACTGATTGCATCAAAGTGTCAGAAATTGCAACATCAAAAATAATAACTGATATTCCGGCGGCAGGCTGCTCTTTGAATATTTCCTTTAAAACGCTCTCTAATTTGTGTCTCGCATGGTGCCAATGTGTGTGTGACTGTGAGGGCTTAAAGCAAATAAAAGCAGGGGAAGTGCATTCATTATTGAACCCCTATTTACATATGGCAGACTATTCTGTCTGAACTGGCATGAAATAGATATGCGTTTATTCTGGTGCTGCTTTTACGCCATGCTGCACTTTTCAGCATCTGTCCCTTTTGCTTCCTTCTTCCTGATTTGAATTGTTTCTGCATTGCCCTACACAACATCACTGGCATCAACATCTTCAATTTCCCATCAGAAAAATGAGGGGAAATTTAGGTGACAGGAAAACGTGTAAAAGTAGCAAGGATGCCCATTGCAACCAGTGACCATTCCACACAGCACCACAGTAAGACAATATAAAGTCATATTGCGACTGGAAATTAAGCCTGAAATCATCTGTTATTTTTATATAAACCTTTCCTGAGAAATATTCATTCTAATATTGAAAAAATGGCAAACAAAAACTACTTTTCACAGGGTTCATTTTCACAAAATTGGATCTGAGTCATAGCTGTAAAAAAAAGTCCTTTATTTGTTAAATACCACAGTTCTGTTGGGTGCACGAGCAGCACAGCACTCCTTAGATTTTGGTAACAGAAGTGTAAGCCACTGTGCTGGCAAACACATAAATATTCTGTCAGGTAGTGTGTCCAGAGGGTCCACTTGCAGCAATGTTAGCGGGCTCTTTGAGGGTGACATCCATATTTCAACACCTATCTTGACTTCCCCGACCTTGCCGAGTTACGCATTAATAACACATTTATAATACATTATCTCTTTCTTGTTCTTAGCATGTACATTTTTCTGTTCAGTGCTGATGGCATTCGTTTTTAATTGTGGACATCAGAAGAATAATTTGCAATGTCTCACACGCTTTAGTGTTTTACTAAAGACCATTTGCATCACCTGCCCAGTGTGGATAGGGCTTAGCCTTGCTGGTGGTGAGTATTACTTCAATGAATTGAAAGGGACAATTGTGTGTTAAAGCAATGAATTGAGATAGACAGTTAGCCAAGGTTTTTGCAAGGATGAAATTAAAATCAGCGCAGCGGCGAATGGGGCTGCTTTACTGGAATAAATTAATGCCAGAAGTGAGGGGAGAAGCAGGTTTGCTTTGCAATGACAAATGTTGATTTCCCCCGAGGTATTTAAAGTGATTTGACCCAGTCATTCTTTTAAATCACAGACAGGAGATGATAAATGTGCTACTAATGAGGCCTCTGCATTTTATCTCTCACTCTCCCTCCTGCAGGATCTCCCAAGCTCTTAGAGGCGCCTGCTATGCCTTCACATGCTTCTAAAAGCACTGTTAGCCCGACTAAATCCTAACAATGCAGAGTACAGAAAAAAACATCTTCATGTATCCCTTACATGCTGTGAAAGATTGTCAGAAAATTAAAATCAAACACGCAATCGCATTGTTCTGCAAATGCACCTTTTTAAAAGCCCCGCTAATCTGAAAAAGAGTCACTGAAATTCAACCCTGTCAGCATTTGTAGACATTATGATAATCTTCCTTCCAAGGGCCCTGTTTTTTTCTGTCTCTTCTCTCCATCTAAAAGGTAAGCACTTTGCCTATATACACATGACAAAAACCAGAGCTGCAGGAGCTGTTAACAGCACGGTTCTCATTATCTGCAGCATTGAGCATGTTGTGGAAGGAGACGAAGGCTCTTTTCAGGTGCAGATGTAAAGCATCATTGATAGGGTGTGCTGCTTTCCTCTTTTACAGCCGGCCTCTGATCAATCAGTGCTGACAGGGCAGGGGCTTTGTGTGCCACATAGCGGGACAAATGTCTGCCAGGGAGCGGGGCACACCTGCAAAGAGGAAGCGACACACACCACACTGCTGCTCGCCTGCAGATTAGCCCCAGCCCGCTTTGATGGATTAGCATGTAGAAATATTGCTTGATTATTGATATGAAAATGTTTTGGGGGTTGAAAGAAGAAGAGGAGAGTCTCAGGCTGGTGTGTTTCTAAGGGATGTGTGCGCAGCGGTAGTGATTATCTGTACTGCTTCCCCTTCTTTCCCCTGGGGGGGG
>JAQQZY010000019.1:45884835-45902089 GCA_030068375.1 Ostorhinchus rueppellii | reverse complement strand
TTTCACCGGCCCCCCCCCCCCCCCCCGCTCTCAACCCCACTCTTGGAGAAAAGAGCGGTACAAAGGCGAGACGAGGACATGGGGAGGAGACAGAGTGAGCCAGGGCCCTCTCCAGGATAGACACATTCAGCCGCCCTTCATGAAATATTGTTCATCATCATATTAACAGGGCTGAACGCGGTGAGATAAGGCCTGTCTAAAAAAGTAAGCAGAATGTCCCTGTGAGATATTTCAATCCTTACCCCCCTTACATTCTTTATTCATTCATTCAGGGTGAATATGAAATGTAGCAGGACCTTTTTTGAGCCAAGAAAATGATGACATAATCACCTCCCCTTTAATTGCTTGATTTGTCAATCCCTCACAATCCTGCGCTGCTGTACTGTATGTCTCCTGTCTCCAGTACGATTTTACCGTCAAATATTACCCTCGGTGACAGAGGAAGACCTTGCATTTGCATAGTTCTGAATTCTGATGATTCCACAGTTCACACAGGATACAACACATGCAACAATGAGCCAAATTATACCACTTAAAATGCAAACATATACGTACCTCATGGCTTAAACCTAATCTGCCCTGGTGACTTGTAACAACAGGAAATACAAAAAGTAGGTAAAAGTGTTGCACCCTGTCTGTTTTTGTGACCTTTCATCGAGAGAGTGTTTGTTTTCCATAAAATATCTGCACTGACTTGACTCTAAACGTTTAATTTTAGCCTGTGAGTGAATGGATATGTAAAACCAACACCCCTCGCAGTATGTATCAAACTCAGTTTTACTCTACATCAACCAGAAAGCTTAATTAAATCCACTGTCAGATATCAGGTTTAAAATAAAATGGAAACTTTTTGACAGCTACCCTTTAATTTCATTGCAACATCTTCACACAGGAGCATGGTTATTTTGTAACTTTTGCAAATGGATTTCATAAAATTTGCTAAGAAATAAATATTCACCAAATAGCATAGACCATTTGCAAAACCTGTTTGGGCTGTAAAAGTTATTTAACGGGTCACATTTTTAGCCAACACAACATTCTGTCTGCAGCTGTCAAACACTCTGACAGGCAGAAGACGAGGATGAGCGATTTGTGAGAGCCATGTATTAACTTCTTGGTCACTGCTGTTCTGATCACAGGAAGTTGGACCCTGTCTGTTAAATGTCATCCATGACCGACAGACGGGATGCCGCTCTCTCACGGTCGGGGCCCATTACTGCAGACAGAGGCCTCTCGGAGGAGCGGTCCCTGACTAATGGAAACAGTGTGTGCACAGTCTGAACTCAAGAACTCTGGTGACAAACACAAGTAACGCAAAAAGCGTGTGTTTTACAACCCCCCCTGTAAAGGTGCAGTCGTAAACTAAGAATTTACGCCCTTCATTAGAGGTAATACAATGCACATAACTCTAACATATAACAATTGGGATAGCTATAAAGTAACCATTTTATACCTTCTCAAATCTGTGACTTGTAGGTGACCCTGGTAAAGGCAATGTTAGGGCAGCCAGATTTACAGTGACTGCATATTCCCACTGATAGGCCTCTGCGTTTTAGGGAATTAAAGGTGCCAAAATACAAAATGACTTAAATAATAACTTTATGTACCCTATCAGAAATATTAGTCTCTAAAGCATAATTTACAACTTGTAACCCGAGTTTTTTTATTCAAGGGGATTTCAAATTGATTCATGTCTAACTTTGGGTTTATAGCTGACCAGAGAAGGATAGAAACCCACCTCTGTTTTCCTGTTTTTTTCTCACCCTGAAGGCTCGCCCAGTCCTTCCATTAAAATGACATTTAAGGTGTAAAAATAGCTCAAGTTGAGGTATTTGAAATTAACACACTATTCATAGACATCTACAGAATTAAAATTTCTCTCTTGAGACTTGGTAGAGGGATCTTTTGTGTAACTTTAAAAATAAAGCTACAATTCATCAAACTGGGCATGTTTTGTACACGCCCATGAGTAGAAAATCACTGCTGTACTATATCAGTATCCACACTAGTTTCACAGCAGGCAAATAGAACTGAAATTCACTTTCAGTGTAGTCAAACTCATTAGTTTGGTTAAACCAGTGCAGAAGTATGTGTCTGTGCTCGAGCTACATCACGATGTGGCAGTTGTGAATGAAATCGTGAAAGCACTCAAGCTCCAGTCCATTCTTCTTCTCTGCAGCATGACACAGTCAGTCACCTGACTGCTATCAGTGTCAAAGGGTGGCACACACTCAGCGGGGGATCCTGAGTGGAGCCCATTGATGAGATGAAACAGGTTGACTTCTCCCTCAGTCTGAAGTGGAATGAAAAACAAATGTCATGGAGGGTGACAGAGAGCGTCTGTGTCTTATCAGCCCGGTCAATGTGAGTGATGGCTCTTATCTGGCCCCCTGCTCCGTGGCTGTTTATTATCCAAAGGTGGCAGGGCGGTGCTGGGAAGAGAAGAGGACTGGGAGCCCCTTCGTGATCCATCACTCCGGAGGTCTCCTTCCCCTCTTATCGGACCGCTACATGGATAACTGCAGCTCTTGTTTACAGACGCCAACCCATTTGAATGAGTAGCAGGCACAGGAAACGATTCCTTTGCTCTCTTTATCAGTCCAGGTGAGTTGGAGGTAGAATGGAGTGTGCCACATAATTTTGTTTATGCACCTACATGCACATGCGCACACAAAAAACCAGGTCAACATGCTTACAAAGACTCATGTACACTGGGATGCACACACACACACGCACATATAAACATACTATTCTTCGTCAGTACAAAATAAATGAATGTTGAAGGGAAAGGAGGCGAGAGATGGTGAATGTAAGGCAGCACTGCACACACAAGAGGATAAGCCTGTGTGTGGCCCAGTTTTATCTCTTTTCATGAATTACATTCATTTCTGTTATCATGTTTTTTTTTTCTTGGTTATCTGAGCCAGCATGTGTTGTCAGTGTATACAAGAGTGAGAGCTGATATGAGAGAAAGAAATGATCTATGCCTTTGGTGGTCAGTGGGTACTCTATTGAGGTTATAGCATTACCACACGTCACATCCTGAATGGGAAGTGTTGTTCCTATATTTACTTGTGTTTTTGAAAGGAAAACCTCAATAAAGATGGCTATATTTTTCTCTTGTTCCATTTCCTTTTGTCTCTCTGTTGGGATATTCCTGGTGCTCCCTGGCAGGGCAGAATGTGTTGGTTTCCATTTCAAACAGGGCTCTCGTGTCCATCACATCACCAGGGGTCTCTCCTAAAATACATACCTTCTGTCAAGGCACAGGGATGGAGGTTGAATGGAATGGCGCAATAGGTGGGAAGGAAAGAAGCAAGAGAGGTGTTTAAGGTTACCATCTCCCATTCCGGAGGGGCTCCGGCAGGCATGCCTCCCCTCAGATCCAAGTCCGCTTTCACTGAAACTGAAATAACCAAAGAGTTTGTTTAAATGTACAGAGGCAAAGAGTGGGGGCCCGGGGGCCACCGGCTGTGAACCAACACAGTAAATCTCAGTGAAATCCGTCCAACTGCCAACTCTGCCAACTAATAGTGACATGGCAAAGTTTGCACCGACTCCAATTTTAGTCTTGCGGAGCCAACAAAGCAGAACATCATGAAGGATGCTAATTGCCAACCACCAAAGATAGTCGGCCATCATAAGGGGAGGAGAGGGAATTGCAGAAGTGCCAAAGTTGGGAGTGGATGTGAAGAGGTGATGAGGGGGAAAAGGAAGAAAGGAATGTAAACAGAAAATCTTGTGCTCTCATTAAAGAGTTGCGAAAAGGCCTTGAGCTCATGTGCAGCATGCCAAGCTGTGCCAGCGGACATGCCATTCTAAAGATGAACAGCACTCTAACACATTGGCCAAGTTGTGCTCCAACACCAGTCTATAAAAAAGGCAGTGTAATAGGACAGCAAAGTGATTACAGGAGTAGCTTTTACAAACTATCCCCTTATCACTTTTACTCTATCTTATCACCTAGGTTCTCTCGTAGGTTACTTGGAAATCTAACAACTCATCGCATATAATACATGTGCATTACACACAAGGAAAAACATATTATTGACATTACACATCACATTCAGTACATCTCAGTGTCACGGATCTGTCAGAGGAGCCTTGACATCCATCCTGCTTGCAAAAAAGCAGATTCCTAACTATTACACTATGTTCTTTACTACTTGTTACAGATAAAAACGTACTATTACCGTAACATACCATCAAGTAACGCGTCACTGCTTCCTCACCTCCTACCCCTAAATATCATTTTCAGTACCTGCATCTGTTCACATGTAAATACCACGTATACACACAGTCTTTCTTACACACATGCTCTCTGCCCCCATCAACATCAAAACTGTATCTGACCAGGGCCTAAACTGTAGCAGTGCCTGGATTTATGTTTTACGTTACATGGTAAAGCAGAAACACAACTCACAGCTCATACTTCCCACTTCAAGTCGAAGAAAAATCGAAATGTCGTGGCCTGATGCTTACCAGAATGTGGTCTGTTGTTTCTCTCATGTCTGGATCCTGCACAGAGGCACTGCATAATGCTTACGTGTCCAGTCCGACATCAGCCAACTCTCTACATCATTCTTTATTAATATGTCACCAGAAATAATGAAGAAATAATACGTTTCCATATTTCTCGTGTTTCTATTATAGAGAATCCTACTAATACAAAAGCTTAGCGCCACCAAATAGTAATTTATTGTAATTTTGCCCGTGATTAATTTGTAGTATAAAAGCAGCATTTATAAACAGCCATGATTCACCTCAACTTAATAGTATTCAATTAATCACAGGCTGGGCCCAGTTGCCGCCAAAATAATGGCAATTTAATAACGCATTGCATATAGCAGAGCAGATTACCAAGTATTTATAAATGTCATTGGTTAGCCTGTAATACACACTGACAGGGAGACATGCGCTAGACCCAGCAGTGTCTGCTCCTATGTAATGCAACAAATGTACCATCCCCATAGCAAAGAGGCTATGAATAACTGTGATAATCACTGCACAATGGCTTCATTTATCAATGTATGAGAAGCGCAAACGGGGCGATTAGGCTGTCGCTTTTTTCCTTGCACTGAGTGGTTTGTTTTTGCTGGAGCATTGGACAGGCGTGTCTGCAGAATGATGTCACAGGTGACTCTTCAGCTGTTTGTGCTTGACCTCTGTTTTTTTGCTTTGTCGCTAAAACATGAAAACTCTTATGCTTACATGGTCATGAATTTGTGTGGCGTTTTGTTTGTTTGATGATGTTATATCGGGCCACACACTAACTGTAATCTATTACGTACAGAGAAAAATGAGAGTGCCCCTTCTATATGTTACTGGAAGATTATAATAAGCACAGAAATGAAATGATAGTAACGCCATTAAAATAAAAAAGTTGTCGTTGTAGGAGATATTCATTGGTAAATCTATAAAAGTGAGAGAAATCTTCAAAAACATTAGCAAATGACCTCAACATATGTGCCGAAGCTGTGGGTCAGTGTGAGTTCAAGTTTAATGATCCCAAAAGCAGCTTGTGTTTTATTCTGTAAAATTAGACTTAATAAAAATCTACAGGTATCAGCTGAAAATGACATTAGTGCACATAAATTCTGACTGTTCTCAACAATGTTTTTAGCACAGATTCCTCAGGAATCAGGATCAGGAATGAAAAACCAAAAAACCACTCTTACCCTGAGATTCCCTTAGTATCTATTTTTGATCTTTTGCAAATATCATGTATTTGTCATCAGCAGAATTTCGGAGTCCTGAGTCTGTGATGATAATTACACGCTGTCCAGATTGTTTAGGCATTGTTTTGGGAACTGTTACTTACGCCTAAAGATTAATGTAATATTCTGAATATAAATGGCTAAAGTTAGAGGGCGGGGTGTGTCTGTAGCGTGTCAGATGGTGAGAGGACATCTGGGTGACAAACAGCTTCCCAGTATTGTCACCAGACGAAAAAGTCATCACAAGTTTTAATGTGAAAGTAACATTTGGTAACTGAAAACAATACTAACAGACGCTAAGAATAGCTTGGGTGTTGGAAAGAGATGACTCCCATCCTGAGAGGAAAATTCATTGCAATTATAGCTTTATTTAGAGTTAGTTGGTGGTCCTTCATTTGATATTGAGTTGTTTATATGTAATTTTCTTACTATTCATCAGTTGCATATTAGTTACCAGTTTGCACTGTGTGCAATGCTAACATTTAAACTGGTATAAACAGCTGATGGGAAGATAGATGAGTTATGGAAATTTGATCCCTTTGTTAGTGGGGGGCTGTTCTGTCCTCTCTGGGTAGAAGTGCGAGATGGATAGGTTGACGAACGAAAAAAAAGAGAGGGAGAGACAGCAGTAGAGCGGAGGCTGCTCAGTGGGGATGTGAGAGGAAGGAGGTAGTGGTGGAGCTGACCGCCACTGGGACTGGAGAAAGGTCATGGTGAAATGGAAACTGATTCTCCACCCTGGCTCCCTGGGTAATATCCAGTAACTCTGCCTTTCTTCCCCCCTTCACGACAGCTTAGCTTTGCCTCCACAACCTGAAGTGTGTTTAGCCCAGGCCAGAGTGGTCTGAGCGTAGAAGAGTGCATGTCACCAAATCTATTTGGCTACATCCTTTATCTTAGCTAAAGGAAGGGCTGTGTCAGGGCGGGGGTGTAGTTGCAGAGCAAAGTGATCATTTCTGACAGCCTTTAAGCTAGAAATCCTGACTCTACTAGAGGTTCTGACCCAAGCTGCGTGATAAGAATGCAGCGTTCCACCTCTGATGGCCCGATTTCCTGCTTGCCTCTTCTAAATGCATGCAGAGTTTGTTTCAGCAGAACCTTCACATCAATTACCCTGAAGGAAACCAACCTGTGGTCTGACGCTGTGGGTGAAGGGAGATATTTATTGTTCGGATACACATAAGAGTAAAAAAAAAAACACAGCTACAGTTTGTAATGGTGTGTTAAGTGTGTCAAAGAGTGCTTGACATGAAAATACCGACCTGTAAAACCCTATCTTTGTATTTTTATCTTCACACTAAACCCCCCCTTTTTATTTGACACAGGATTTACACATAAGCACCAGTTAAGATCAAAAGTTGGATTGATGACTTTTTACACCATCTACATTTCTCTACTTTCTTGATGAAATTTCCTTTAGTGTTTTATACCAACACTAGGTGTGTTGTTGTCTATGAAATTGAGATTTTGCTGCAACGCTCAAATAAAACAGTGCTGACCAGGTGCTGAACCTTCAAAAGCTCACTTAACTGCTACCTGTGACTTCATTCATTCCCCACTTTCTGTCTGCTTAAACCAAAATGCAGCTCCAGCCTGCACATCAACTTTTAAAATATTAAGTGTTGTGCACAATGCATTCAAGGCTCGCAAACCACGCTCCCAAAAGACACCCAAAAGTGTAACACAAACACTTTCTCATTCACTTTTTCCTGTCGAAAACAACATGCTCAGCCACCACGTGAGCGACCGACCCCTGAGTAAATGACACAACTGAAAAGCTATGAGCAATGTCAGCTTTGTCCTCCTCTAAGCCCTCTAACATCTCGCGCTTGGGAAGCAGAGTATCGCAAGACAGATTGTAGGGCCAGCGGTATGGAAGCCGGTGAACTGTACCCAAGGCGAGATTACTTTGTGAGACATTTAAAGGTCCACCCTTTAAAGTTACAATGGTGTGGTAAATAGCCTTTATAATGTGAAGTGTTTAACAGAAAATCCTCTCATTTTCACTTTCACGGATGGTTTGAGGATCTCCAGCGGTAGTGAATGCTACTTTGTCAGATGGCCATCATTGATAAGTGTAAAACCTCACACGCTTTAGTGCCAAAATGGCAAGATGTGATGACAAGCTGCCAACACGTACTTAGCGACTTAATTGAAAGTATGGAAACGCATCGATATTGACACTGGAGATTTTTTCAGATATAAGTATGTTTATGTTACCTGGCATTTTATGACGGTGTTTCTTTTCTCTTTGTGGGCGAGTTATTTTGTGTCTTGTACTATTTGATATAATATATGATAAACAACATCATTATAGACTCTTTAGTGTGCATGTGTATTTGTCAGTCATTCCTTATTCCCTACCTTTTAAACCCAACAATAAAAATAACATTTAGAAAGTTACCCAGCCCAAACCATTATGGGACATTTGCTGCCAACTATCCAGAAAATGTGTTTCTGGTTGCTTAGACTATTATATGCTTTTCACCAGCAAGGGGCAGAGAGGTTGGCTGGCTTCCTAATAGAGATTTATACAGGCCTGGTGGTTCTTTCTTGTGTTGAAGTGTGTAAATGTGTGTGTGCGGTGGGGTGTATTTGGACATACACATAGAAGCATTAAAGGTATATTTCCTTTTCCACTGGTCACATATAAGGTCAAGTTATTGTTTGGCTGGATCCTCTTGTAGCACTGTTAGTAGTACACTATATTATAGCCACAGCTTTATTCAGTGTTTTTGCTTCTTTTGCTCCTGCGTGTTTCTCCTATAACACACACTGGAGAAGAAGTATTCATGGACTGTTGGATTGAAACACAGATTGCACCAGCAAGGTGTTGATAATGCACAAGATTAATGGCTCAGCCATGGATAATCACCCTCATCCCCCACTTTTCTGCACAGTAGTAGCAGATAGACTCATTCAACTCCTCACACTGCAGCTCATGAGACGAACAGCACACATGGTCTTGTCAGAACAGAGACACTCATACTCTCACACGAACAAACAAATGCAAACATTGCTATCTTTCACAAGTAATCTAACACACTCTGAAAACACATGGCATGTGAACTGCCCACAAGGCAGCTTTATGCAGTGATCATTGTGAGAGTCATGTGTTCACTTTAGAGGAGGCACACACACACACACACACACACACACACACACACACACACACACACACACACACACACACACACACTGCAGCCTTCACTCAAAGCCATTTCATCCTGCTGTTTGCCCCGTCATCTCCATTATCTTCCCCTCTGCAGCAGATCTCTTGCACTTCTTTTGGCCTATCCTCACTTTGTGCCCATAATTCACTATGGTCTGGCTTTTTGACATGCGTGCAAATTGGCAAATTACAGGACGGTGAGCTGTCACTAGTCAGATTCATGTGGTTACAAGGAGGTTGTGGAAGGTGGGGAGTTGTGGAGGTGCTGGTGGTGGGGCCGGGCCAAGCAAAGAGAGCATTAGCCCTGCTTGCTCTGGCCTAACATTGTTAATGCTGACCGTTTGATTGACACTCACTGCTGCCCTGGTTTGAAAAGGCTCTCAGTGCTGTGATGCTTTAGGAGGCTTTCTCCCCTCCCCTTCCTTCTTTGTGTCCCTTTTTCTCTTCATGTTGTTTTTCTCCCTTTGCCCTCAGAACCCCATTTGCATCAGAGGCCAGGGGGTTTCATGGTGTTTGGAAGGGAAAAGAGGGGGACTCCCTGACTAACCCCCTCTATCCTTCCTACCCACCCTTCAACCACTACTCTTTGTCTCATCCATCCAGGCCAGCTCAAGGGTGCAGCAGGCCTCCCGCCTGACACTCCTGGCTGGGATAGTGCTGGTGTTTCAGGGTGTGCTGCTGGGATGAACAGCGTGAAGGTGTTATTGTAACTGGGCATGGCCAGGCTAAAGCAGCAGCCGCATCTATGTGTCTGGTTCATCCAGCTGATCCCCCAGGAAAGGATGTCTCATTTCAAGGGAACAGGAAGCCGCTGCAGAGGATTAGATTTCTGGGTAAATAGTAAGGCTGCTGGGACAGTGTCTCTTGTCCTTCTGACATGGACTGCATGAGGAATAAGTCAAAGAAGAGCAGAGAGGATGAGGCAGTTCCAGGCAAAACCACAATGCTGTGCAAAGAATTGACAACTCTGTATAACATAGTGAAAACTGGTGACACAGATGGCATCTATAATCTCACATTGTTAGTAGAGGCTGTGTTTTAATTACAAGAAAAAATTTTCTGATGAAGTTTATTTTTACGTGTTTGTGTGATGGAAGGGAAATCACAGAAGTAGTTTGTGTGCTCTCTGTATTGCAGGTTTCCAGCGGTGGCCCTTACCATGAACCTAGAGGATATATTTGTTTAGGAAAACATTAGCATAACAGTGAACCACTTATAGCTACATACTGTTGAAAGTGAGTAGTCTTAAATACTTGTGATCCGCATATGTGTCTCAATGAAAGCTAACACACCTAGCTATGTCACAGCTGCTACTGACAAGAAAAGAGCCAAAAATATTCAGAGAATTTAAGTTTGGATTTACTTTGAAGGAGGCTGAGGCACTTGGACTTGCCTTTGTGTGTCATTATTAGTGTTATCTTAACAGTGTGGTATTGTATGCATGTTTATAAATGGCATCATGGGCTGCCTTACACAATACTTTAGGCCAGTTTATTATGGAACAGATTTGATAAAGTATTTAAGAGGCCCCCTAAAGGTGTCCTTGACCTTAACATTTCTGAGGACCCCTGCTCCATATGGATGCAATGTGATGTGTGTATACTTACTGGAACTTTGCAATGTAATTAACAATCCTGAGAATAATACAATAATAATAAAAAAACAAAAAATCTTGTCAAACCTCCTTAGAAAAATCTGTTTATATATAAACCGAAACACCTGTTTTATCCTGCAGATAAATGCCCCCTCTTGCTTTTAAGTGGTTAGAACATGATCTTAGTCTGATTAATTACACCCCATGCTGCTTGCCCCCACTCTCCACTCTCCTGGCTAATGGCTAGTGTTTATGCTGAGAGTAAAGCCATGGTTTCAAGGGGTGGGTTGGCGGTAGCGGCTCTGAATCCTCGCGTGAAGGGAGCGGTTTTAATTAACGTGGAGACAACACCTCTCTCCCTGCTCATCTTTCACCTGGGAGACATGGGGGAACTCTGACACCAGCCCGGCATGCCGCTGATTAAAGCGGGGCCTCATTTACCGTTGCCTGCTGTCAACAAAACACCACTAATGGCATTATGCCCAGGCCTTGGGGGGCAGGCCCAGGGACTATCCCCACCTAGGTTCAAATGAGAGAAAACAAACTTATCCTAATCTCTGATACGGGAGCTTAATCTGCCTGTGATCTTATCTAGTAGAGGTCTCACATGTTGACCCTACTGGGACGGACAGGGCTTAAGCAGGTAAAAGCTGCCCAGTTCTCTTTTGTCAAGGAAGGTATATCTGAAAGTCAGCGCTAAAAGGTGACTCAGTCCTCTTGGTGGTTTTGTAGCGGCCATATTCAGAAACTAGTCACTGACCCTTTACTGGCAGAGAACAAGTATTTGCACTTCTTTCATCACCTGATGGATGTTGGCATGGATGTTCTTGCATTCTGACAGTGACCTCATACATGTCTAACTCTCTTCGTCCATCACTTCTTCTATATATAGATTGGAGTCATTGTTCAAATAGCTTGGGTTGTCCCTTTGATGTCTTGGCAGAACAAAGCTGCAGTGTCCTTACACACTTAGAGAACACTCTAGCCTGGAATCCTGAACATGATGCTTGTGTCAACCAGTCCATTAACACCTCCACGCTCCCTGTCCACGTGTCCCAGACGTTAAATGGATCTGTTGCATATGACAGACTTCATTTCATCAACACTTTGTTTACATGGAGACAAATCAAAAATCAGAAATCAAAATGTTGGAAAAACTTCCGTCAAACAGAATATTAACGAATGTCAGAGTCTAGCCTGATTTCACTATAGTTTTCTGTTACCTCATTCACATTTTACTGTGTTTTAGTTCATTATTCTCTGTATTTTTAGAGGTCGTAATAGTCTGCAGTCTGCTTCCCTATAGTAAAGTTATAGTATAGTAACTATTGGCATTACCGAGCTGATTCCCCCATTGTGCAATTTGACAAGTTACATATTTTAACACAAGCGGAAGGGTGGTATAAAATTTTATGCTAAAAGCTAGGTCACCTCTCTTTGGTGTGTATTGTAGTTTAACAGTTTTCTTATTAGTTGCCCCAGAAAGGAAAATTTAACAGCAGTCTTTTATTGATTTATGTCAATAGCCATTAGTTTGGGCTTTACCTTCTCCTTACTTTTAATAGGAGCATGCATTAGGCTTGAAGCACATTAAAAGACCCAGGGTTATTAGCGTGATGATTAATTAGAAAAGTTTGTTTCTTGTAAAGTGACAGCTCTTCTTTAAGCAGCCCTGTAAACTTTTATAGGACTATACAGCTGACCTCAAATTGAAAATTTGTGTTGGAAGCAGCCTAGCTCACCATTACAGCTCCTGACTGTTGTTAATTTTATATTTGTCCAATAAAAGGCAGTTGGGGTTACAGACATGCACTGTATGCTTCCCCCATGAACCCCAGTCCTGCCGGCTGCTTCTCTTTCATGTGGTTGATGAGGGGCTCCCTAGAGTTTTAATACAATGGCATCATGTTTTTGGTCATAACCTTTAGTTAGAAAAATTAAATCAGTTTCTATTTATTTTTAAATTTTTGTAACCCACCATTAAATGGAAATGCTTGTCTATAATGTTATACTCCAGCCAAGTTTGCATTGGAGCCAGGTGGCTTTTTCTTTGTACAGCTAAATTGAGTTTTCTGCTTTTCTCAAATGTGCCTCTTTACTGTTTGATTCAGACTTCAGTGTTTGCAGTTGCCTCTAGTGGTGCAAATAAGTACTGTGAATATGAGTCGTGTTAAACTCATCCGAGACCAAGCCATCATTCTAATATAGCAGCGCTTCTGTCAGTTGGCCCTTTCTTTGCTGTTTATACAGAAGTCAGCGTAACGTGGAGAGGCAGAAGAGGAAGTGCACAATGAAACTTCTTGATTACCGCCCTGGGGAGACCAAACTGTGGAACCACTTAAAAGATAATGCCCAAATGATGTTTTTTAAACTCTGGCTGCCTATTTTCTGAGTTGAAACAATATCAATGATGTAAAGGAAATGGGACCTGAATGGCACTGTTTACAGTTGTTGGATGTTCACACATAAGCAGCAAGTTCCAACATAAACATCCACTTAGTGCATGTAAATCTAAGGGCTATTAATAAGCTCTTTTATCTTCTCTTCTGGAGAGTGGCCCTGGAGGCCTTGGGGTAATCTGGCCCTCGCTGACTCGTTCTCTTCTGTGTTTCTCATCTCCTTGTTTCACTTTAGCAAAGCCTGTGCTTTTGGGTAAAGAAACTCATTACAAACCTTAAAACACCTCTAGTTTTTAACGCTTTCTCATTTGCAAGTGAAAGTTTGTTTTAGCCCTGTGTTTACTCCTTTATCCAGTCTGCAGCCTGTTGTGTACACCCTTATGCCAGACATGCTTAAACCCTACCAACCTCCCAGTGTCTCTGTAGATGTGGAAGGTTTTTTTACTGACGTTTTTCTTGGCTCTCCACCGGCTTGTCCCCTCTGCCTTGTATTCAGGAGGACAGTGACAGCGCTCATATGGTTGCATCTCCCTTACATATTTTTTTTTTCTCTGCAGACTGATGAGTTCTGACGGAGCGAATGCCTTTGTCTTGCACTCTCTCTCATGCAGACCCTCTTTCAATTGTTGTTTTTCTTATTCCTGTCGACAGAAAGTTGTTTTTGCTGCTTCCCTTCCCTGCACGTTCGTGACAGGCATACTTCCTGTATTGTATGTGTGTGGTTGTGCATATGTGTGTGTAGATGCGCGTGTGTGTGTGTCTATGCATGTGTGTATGTGTATGTATGTGAGTACTTCAGTGGAGTAGAAACTGCTTTTATGTAAGTGCCAAGTGTGGAGAATGGTTCCGTTAGTGAAGGACAGCCTCTAGTGCTGCAGTGGGCTTCCCACTCTGTTCCAAAGAGCCAAATGCCTTTATCTGATGTTGGATCTTTGTTATTTGTCCATGAAACTACAACTGAGAACATCTTATACCTGTGGGACTGCCCGAGTGATCTCCTCCATACCAGCATGTGGACATGAACAAAAATGGAGCAGTTTGCTCCTTTGCCATCCTATACTGTTATTAATTCACAGCCAGCTTCTTCTTTCGGTTTCTTTGAAATATTGAATGTAGATGCCTACAAAGTCTCAGTAAAATAGCCATACGGGCAATATACTGTTGGGCCGAGGCTCTTTGGCATCATTCCAAAAATACTAATGTTTGTGTCACCCTGTCATACCTAAAGTGGTTCCATATTTTAGTTCTACGTCCTCAAGACTCAGGATAGCTTTGTGGCTTGCGTTTACGGACTGTCTGCCATCTTGACTTGTATGTTTTAGCCACTGTCTTGTGGTTTGGACTGATCCCAGGTCTCAAAGCAGATGGTGACATAGTTCAACATGTGCAACACACTCTAGGCACCAGCTTACCTATCAGGGCATCTAATAAAGTTTGGGATCAACAGTCTGATTTATTCACCAGGTCATTGTTGCCAAATCTGATCATTCTCTCCAATTTCCTGTTTTGCACAGCTAAAATCGACTTTTGTACTACCAACACAAATTGAACTGTTAAGAAAAACTCCAGACTCAGAGAGCTCAAACCCCTTTGTGAGCAAATAGCCAAAAGCCATTCTTCATCATTCTCCAAAATATGACTTAACTGCAAATTATGACTTACTTTTTCCTCATTTTTGACAGTTGGTGCCACCAAACGAAATATAATGTAAGTAAAAGGGGAAATTCCAGTGTTTGGGTGTAAACATGTCATGGCCTCAGGGAGACAAGAGGTTGTTCTGTTTGAATGGGAAAAGTGGCTCAGTACCGATTTTGTAAAAAATACTTGGCTTTATAACAATCAGACTGCCTCTGTAATCCAGCTCTGTCATCATTTCTTACCCTAAGAAGAGCATGGTGGTGTATTTACTTTTATAGATGGCTGTATTTTCATCTTTTCACCTTGTTTTGCTCTTTTTGGGACATTTGTGGGTGTTACAGTGAGGATGTATGTGTAGCCACATGAGCAGTGTGTATCATGCAAAAGCAACAATTTAAAGCAAGCAAACAACAATATACAAAGTATACGGGAGTATAGGTAATTCTGGTCCTTTCATCCGGGTGGTGCAATTCTGTCTGAGACACAGAAACATAACTAGTTATCAAAAACTCTCAGCCTGTCACAACCCTCTTTGCGACACAAATTGCACTGGTTGTATTCCTTCTAGAACAGGGGTGTCCAATCTGGACCAAAGGGTGAATTTGCAAAGTATAAAAATTAAATGGAATACATTAACTATCAAGGCTGTCACTAAGTTTTGACAATTTCTTTAGATCACAGTTAAGTTATATGTATTTCAGTTCCAGATGGCTGTTACCAAATGTTGTGTGTCTTTGTAGACACTCCTGCAGTCTGGAATTTGTAATGTAAATGATAAGCTGAGGAGTAATACTGTTAAAATTCACTTATTTGTCAGGTTATTCACATTTTCACAACTACATTTTTATAACATAATTTTCCTTGTTTTGCACTTAAGGAAAGAGATACATTTGAAGTTGTCATTATTTATGGGTCTTGATGCTATTTAACTGGTTGAGATCAAACTGGGCTGTATGTGGCCCCTGAGCTAAAAAGCAGTTTGACACTGCTGCTCCAGAATATTCCCATAAAATTTTGTGAGGACGAGGTAAGTGTATTTGTGTTTTAGAATATAAAGTTGTTGTGAAACCATCAGAAAATGGCATTTTTAGTTTTAATGACATCAAAAACTCTCTACCTAAAAACGTATGTCCAGACTTTAGAAGACTGTTGGTTATTGACTGCTAAGCTGCTGCAGGTTAGCTGTTTGGTCAGATTATCTTTAACTGTGTAGCTACTGCCCCTATATATATACCAGCAGAATTACTAAATTAGCCTGCGGTTAGCTAATGTAAGTCAAATCACAAATCAGGACGAAACATCAAGGGATTTGTACTTAGGTCATGCCTTTTTCCAAGTTTCTTGAAACTTTGTAAAAAAAAAAAAAAAGTTTCATACAGTTTAAAAAAAAACAAAAAACATTCACCAGAGGAAAAAGCTGCTAGGTTTTCATCGTACTCGTACTCGTCGTCTTCCACTTATCCAGATCCAGGTCGCGGGGGCAGCAGCTTCAGCAATGAGGCCCAGACGGCCCTCTCCCCAGCAACATCCACCAGCTCTTCCAGGGGAATCCCGAGGCGTTCCCAGGGCAGCCGAGAGATGTAATCCCTCCAGCGTGTCCTGGGTCAGCCCTGAGGTCTCCTCCCGGACGGACATGCCCGGAACACCTCCCCAGGGAGGCGTCCAGGAGGCATCCTCACCAGATGCCCGAACCACCTCAACTGGCTCCTCTCGACATGGGGGAGCAGCGGCTCTACTCTGAGTCCCTCCTGGATGTCCGAGCTCCTCACCTAAGCCTCTATCTCTAAGACTGAGCCCGGCCACCCTGCGATGGAAACTCATTTCGGCCGCTTGTACCCGCGACCTCATTCTTTCAGTCATTACCCAGAGCACATGACCATAGGTGAGGGTCGGAACGGAGATCGACCGGTAAATCGAGAGCTTCGCCTTTTGGCAAAGCTCCCTCTTCACCATAATGGAGCGGTGTTGTTTCCGCATTACTGCGGACGCCACCCCGATCCGCCTGTCGACCTCCCTAAGATTCCGAGGTACTTGAACTCCTCCACCTGAGGCAGGACTAACTCCCCGACCCGTAGAGGGCACTCTCCCCTTTTCCGACTGAGGATCATGGCCTCAGACTTGGAGGTGCTGATCTTCATCCCAGATGCTTCACACTCTGCTGCGAACCGCCCCAGTGAGAGCTGGAGGTCACTGCTCGATGAAGCTAGGAGGACCACATCATCTGCAAAAAGCAGCGACAAGATCCTCCTGCCCCCAAAAGCAACCCCCTCCTCCACCCGGCTGCATCTAGAAATTCTGTCCATAAAAGTTATAAACAGAACCGGTGACAAAGGGCAGCCCTGGCGGAGTCCAACCCTCACTAGGAACAGGTCCAACTTATTGCCAGCTACGCGGACCAGATTCGTACTCCTTCGGTACAGGGACTAAATGGCCCCCAGCAGGGGACCATCCACCCCATACTTTTGGAGTACCCCCCACAGGATGCTCCTGGGGATACGGTCGTACCGCAATGTTGCAGAGGCGTGTCAACCATGACAGCCCGACAACATCCAGAGCCTTGAGGTACCCGGGTCGGATTTCATCAATCCCTGGGGCTCCACCGCCACGCAGCTGTCTCACTACATTGGCGACTTCAGCCCCGCAGATTGGTCCATCCACCCCCTGATTCCCCGACTCTGTTTCCTCCATGGAATACGTGCTGGTGGGATTAAGGAGCTCCTCAAAGTATTCCTTC
>JAQQZY010000019.1:45869531-45884735 GCA_030068375.1 Ostorhinchus rueppellii | reverse complement strand
ACAGCTCTGCACCTCTCTTCACCCGAGTGTCCAAAACATACGGCCACAGGTCTGATGACACGACCACAAAGTCGATCATCGTCCAGCGGCTTAGGATGTCCTGGTGCCAAGTGCACCGATAGGCATCCTTGTGTTTGAACATGGTGTTAGTTATGGCCAAACTGCGACTTGCACAAAAGTCCAATAACTGCATACCCCTCAGGTTCAGATCAGGCAGGCCGTTCTTTCGCACCACCCTCTTCCAGGTCACGCTGTCGTTGCCCACGTTAGAGTTGAAGTCCCCCAGTAAGACAATGGAGTACCTTTTCGGGGTGCTTTCCAGCATCCGTCCCAGGGCCTCCAAAAAGCATGGGTACTCTGAACTGTTGTTCGGTGCATACGCACCAGATAACAGTCAGGACCTGGTCCCTGACCCGAAGGCGCAGGGACGCAACCCTTTTGTCCACCGGGGTGAACTCCAACACACAGGCAGAGAGCCTGGTGGCTATCAAAAAGCCCACCCCTGCTCTCCGCCTCTCACCTGGTGCAACTCCAGCAAAGGAGAAAGTCCAACCCCACTCAAGGACTTGGGTTCCAGAGCCAAAGCTGTGTGTCGATTTGAGGCCGATTAAATGTAGTCGGTAATGCTCGACCTCTTCCACCAGCTCCTGCTCCTTCCCCACCAGAGAGATGACGTTCCATGTCCCAAAAGCTAGTTTATGAAGCCGGGGATCGGACTGCCAAGGCCGACGCCTTGGTCTACTGCCCGATCCACATTGCACCAGACCCCTCTGCCTCCAGCTGCAGGTGGTGGGCCCACGGGGGGACATCGATATATATGAAATCTTATTGGCTTTGAACCCAATTATTTTTCATTTTGGCATTTCTAGATGTGTACAGTACACAACTTTATTTTTCAGAAAAATTGTATAATAACCCCCCCCACCCCCACCCTGAAGGGGAGGCAAGGGGTATTGTTTTTGGTTTGGCTTGTTTCTTTCTTTCTTTGATGTTAACACTCTAGAAGCAAAACTATTGGTTGAATTCATACCAGATTTGGTTTATAGATTGCCAGTGACCCGGACTAGATCTCATTACATTTTGGAAAAACAGGTTAAAGTTCAAATTTTGTATTAATTTTTAAATTATTTTTTCCCCCCATTTACTTATAATTGGGGAGATTTCAAATATCTGTAGCAGCAAAACTACTGGTTGAATTCATACCAAATTTGGTTTCAAAATGACCAGTGACCCAGAATAGAAGTGATTACATTTTGGGGAAAGTGGGTCAAAGTTCAATTTTTTTAAAATGAATTTTTAAAATCTTTTTTTCCTCCCATTTATTTATAATTTGGAACATTTCACATGCCTATAAAAACATCAGTTTTATTCAATTTACTTCAAACTTGGCTCATGTATAAAGGCAATTGATATGCTGGCATCAGCATATGCTACAAAACATGCAAGGGGCGAGGCTTGTTGTGCCTGGCACCACTTGTTGAAGTTTTTATGATTAGGTATAGACAATGGAACCACTTGCTTATGGGTCACGACTTCATTTAACTGACAAAGTGATGTAGTGAAAACAATTTACAGTGCCTGTATTAATATTTAATCCACAGTCTTACTAAACTAACCCTGTGCTTTAATTACCCAAACCTAAAAAGAAACAGGAATCAGGATGCAATGGTTTATCTCTGGTAAATTCTGCAAAATCCTTCCTCTTTCTATATCCACCTCAGATGTTTCCTGCCTATTGCTAATATAAGAAAAAGTTACAATCCTTATATGGCAAGAGATCACACCTATTTGTAGTTTGCAGAAACTTTCAGCAACAGTGTTTTATGGTGGTGACGGGGTTGTGTGTGATATGTTAAAGTATTGACTCTTTTTACTGTTTTAATGTCTGAAAGCATGAAGAAGAAAAAGGTCAGAATGATGGGAATACGATTGTCCTGGTTTGTTGTAGATGTCACTTTAACTATCACTATAACTTCAATGGCAATTCTATTTTCTACATCATGGTAGAGTAATGCACATTTTATATAATTAGACTGGAAAACAGTTCTCAGGCTGTAAATAAATTACAGGATTGTCATCTCAGTCCAGAGTTTAGCCCTAATAAACACTTTGCGTCTTGTTTCTACATTGTAACTCAGCTTCACACTTGAGATGGAAAGTACACTCTGGCTGCCAAGGATAGACGATCCAGGAAGACTCTTTGATATCTGCTCACGTACCTTTGATGCTCACAACATTAGATGTGCAGAGATATTTACTAAATCAAAGTAAGTTTTCTCTCAACAGCTGCATAGAATTTGAGATGAATGGAAACAGTTGTCTCTCACTGAAGTTTCGAAACATCACCTTGAGGGAAAAAAAAAAGATCTGTATCTGGTGAAATACAATGCCCAAAATGTGGCTTGAATTTAGAGTATGCTAGGAAATAAGTGAAATAAAATTAACCCATCAAAAACAAATAAATAACTGCTTTATAACCACCAGTTGCCAGTTTTGCAAGTCATGACCGTACAGAAAAAGTAAATTTATAGATGGTGAAATTCCATGGTATACTCATTACTATGGTTCTCTGGTAAGCTCTTTAGCCACAAGGTTTACAGAGCCTGATGTGGCAGCGATAGATAAACCCACTGGTGGCAAGAAAGACTGCAGCCACTGTGGTCATAGAAGCCAAAATGTGGGTGCGGGAGAAGTCCTTGGAGGCAAAGATCTAACCTAAAAGAGTAAATGGCAAATCTTTTGATGCCTTAGTGAGACAATCCCAGGCCTTTCCAGGGCTGTTCTCAGCAAGCTGACCTCAAATCATAGTTGTGCAGTGGATGCAGCTCTTTGATGAACTCATGACTCTGACAGTCATAACCTCCGAAGAGGATGAAGAACTGTAGGGATGGGAAAAGCAGCTTAAAAGCCCCAACAGCTGAAAATTAGATCGCCACGGTGTCCACAGTAATGCAAGGTGTGCACTGTTCAATCTGTAATTGGGTATGTGGCTATAAGCTCTGGGTAATAGCTGATAATCAAGAGAATGCAGGAATGTTCATGTACATGGTTTTTCCTTGAGGACTGTTTGACGGGTGTAGATACTTGCAATTAGCCTCCATTTAATTGTCCCAGAAAGTAGTTCTACCATGTATGGACCATTCCCAGGCCCAGAAACTCCTCCACCTAATTGCAATGCAGCCTTTATTGATTATCTCAGGTACACTAGTGTGTTTTCTGCCACCAGTCAAAAAGTCTACTGTGAGAAGGGTCTTTTACAAAGCCTTGAGAAACCTCAGGGTTTTCTGGATTAGACTAGAAGCCATTTCTGAGGGGAAAGGTGACTCAACCATAGTCATTAGACTATTTTAGCCTTAAAAAGAGCTGTCAAAATGCTTATGCTGCATGTTAGAAATATTATTAAAATCCTTAAAAATGTGTAGGAATAAGCTTACGATTACCAAATGTGGTAATGGGGTTAATAGCTGTTAATAACAATGACATCTTACACAGAAAGACAAAAATGAAAGTAGTAAAACTGATCATAGTACACAAGTATAATTCAGAGTTTCATGTTTTAGTCTAATAGTGTTGTGAAGGTTACATTTGAAACATAACAGGTTACATACATATCTTACTACTTAAGTATATAATATAAAGTCTTTTTTTCTAATTACTTTATCAAATAATGCAACTTGATACATTTGGTCCTTGTTTTAAAGTTGGGCATGTAGCTAAAAACAAAGATTAAACCAAGGCAGTTCAACATCACAACACTCAACACAGGTTCCGATCTCACTTGCTCCTCAGTATAACTTGTATCCTGATCATACAGTCACGGAAAAAAATATTAGACCATCAAAAGTCATCAGAAACAATGGTTATATGATCAAGTAGTAACTCCTGTGTGTATCGTGACTAAAACAGACAGAAAAGAAAACATGGAATGTCTAAAAGCACAGTTTTTGTCAGTACAATGCCATAGATACTGATGTAAGAACTGAAGTGATTTTGGTTTTTATCAAGAAAACATGGAAAATGGATAGATATCAGCTCTGAAATTAAACTATTATGAGCTATTTTTTTGTTATCATTGTATTTGTCCAAACAAATGTACCTTTAGTTGTACCAGGCAATAAAATGAACAAGACATTGAAGAAAACAAGGGGTGGTCTAATAATTTTTTTTGCAATTGTATGACAAGTAGACAGATTATGTTCTGCATTCTTGTCTAATAGAAAATGGTACAAATGAAAACAAGAGAGCCAAGCTACTCTCCAAAACAGAGCATATACTGCCAAATGAATGGAGTCTGTCTCGATGTAGAAGCTTCCTATCCTTGAACCACATTGTCTGGAAATATTCCAAAAGAATGCATTCCTTAATAGCAAAGGATAATTCAACAGAATGACTGGTCTGTTGTACATGTAAGCGTTTTACTGAAAATACCATGTCAAACATTTTCAGTAATAACTGTTGCATTTTTCCAATGTAACAATAAGAATTAACATTGCATTTATTTTGTAATGACATCATTCTCATAATTCTTCTTCGTAGGTGTTCTCCAACACTATTGGTAATTGGATCATTTCTACTATAACTCAAAAGATAGGATTCATTTTTAGCACTTCGGCTGGAATTATTTCAGCCACCTCACAGAAGTGTTGAAAACAACTCCAGAGTGAGTTTGAGTGACAGGAGTGGCATTAGAACAGGGCTGCCTAGACAGCCCATATCCCTTTCACAAGCTGGAAGTAGAGGCTGGCTGAAAATGGCATCTCCCAGGGAAAGCCAACAACTGGCTATCACCCTGACCGTTTGTCTTCATCAATCAACCTGCATTTGTTGACCAAGCAACATGATGTCACTATTAATTTCATGCATTCCCTTAACAGGGTCCAGAGGGGAGCCCTATCCTCACAGTCGGCATTTCCTTTCCTGTTGCATTATGGGATATGTCCGTTTCCTTTCAGGAGATCAGTTGGACTTTTTCAAAGTCCTGCTTCATCTCTTGTTGTTTTTCCTCATGCTTTTTCATCTCCCCTTCATTCCTGTCTGCTGTTTCTCCCCTCATGGTGTTATTTGCTTTGCTTTGTCATAGCTCCTCTGGTTGGAAGTAGCTCCACTGTGTTTGTATCCTTGTCATGTGAGTACTTGTGATGATTTCCACTTATTTGCTGAGGTATACACTGAACTGGATGCACCAAACCTTTTGATCAACCCTCAGATTTCATGAACAGATACTGGCGCTGTGTGCTCAGATCAGCGCATTAGCGTTTCATTTGAAAGAATGGTGTCACTGTGTTGACAAGCTCATGTTAAGTTGGTGGCTTCTAAGGGAAAATGTTTAAAGCGGATAAATGCCTCAGGACTCCATCTGTCTGTCTTATTGTCCTGATTGTAGTTTATTTTCGGTGATTATGAAAACCTTTAAACAGGCTTTGGGGATGTTGGTTTATTAGCTTTAGATGAAGTATGCCCCATTGCGCGACAATTCTGCACAAGGTACTTAATGTTATCTCTGCTGACTTCTGTGCATCTGTATTTACTGTCTACATGACTGCCTTTTTTTTTATCATTCCTTTGAATATCACAGAGGAGGAGGGAGTTGTGAATGATATTCCATGCTTCTAGTCTCAGTTACTCCCTTCCTTCCTCCTCCCTCTCTGTCAGTCTCTCTCTCCCTGTTACTGCACCTCTCCTCTGGCTTTAAGAGGCTTAGCAGCAGCTTAGCGCCCAGGTCAAACTGGCCTTTGCCCTTCATCTGTCAGCCTTTTGATGTGGTGCCAGCCTGGGCTTCTTGCTACGCTCTGCCTTTAACAGCACGTCCAGGGGTCAGAAGAGGGCTCCGCATCAAGACCCCGCCCCACCTTCGCACCCTACACCCCCCAGTCCACAACCAATACCACCTCCCACCTCCCTCACAGATGTGTCTCTGATGCCCCCCTCTCCTCCGCCCTCTGCCCTCCCTTGCCTCTTCCCTACCCTGGTGCCCATTATTATTTTATAGTTTGGTTCTGCATTCCTTTCACTCAGGCTGCAGTGAAAGGCAGACCTTTGGCTTTATTGCTTACACATGTCCATGGCTTTCTCCCTCAGCAGGGAGAGACAAAACAGCAAGGGAGATGGCCAATAGGGGCCAGCCATCTAAACTCTCCCCACCTTGAACTAATCGTTGGGGGCCAGAGTGTGGCTCTACCACAGCCCTGTGCCAGTGGGGTTTCAATTTGTAGAGACATAAACAGATACTAAAGCCAAGGTAACAACACAGTGATTTATCAAGCCAGTTCACATCAAATTATCACAGCGCCCCCCTGTTGTCAGGCCCCATAATAGCCCCCAGCCAAGCCACTGCTTCAGAGGTGCACCATGGTCACACTTAATTTAGGAGTGCACAAACATGTGTCCTTCTGTCTGGTTTCCCTCTGAGCGTGACGCTTCACACCAGCTAGCGATCATCTTGGACAGAGCGTCATGAGATTAAAGAGGATGTGAATGTCTGGGTGTTGGTGTGTTGATAAAGGTCTGTTGTGTGTGCATGCACTGTGCACATACATATAAATATATACTCAGTCTTATGATTATACCGTGGACTTCATGTGCTCACAAGGGATTTGTTGAGGTTTTCACTATAACACTGTAAGGTCTTGACCTTACTATGCTAAACACTTTGAGATGATTCTTTTTTTGTTATGAACCAAAATTCACTGAATTCATATGCCTGCTGTATTGTGAAAATAATGAATAAATATATGTTTTAATTGCATGAGTATCGTTTACATTGTACAGTGTAGTGTCTCGCCCTCTGTATTTCATTCAGTGGAACATAGATAAAAATAGGAGTCCTTGGTGGAAAAGCACACCATAGTCAAGTTAAACTGTGTATGCTTGTGCAAGCCAGGTAAGTAACAGAATCTATCTTGAAATAAACAGATTATTTTTCTGTAGCAAAATCATGTTTCACTTTAATATGGTGCCTGAACAGAGTACTGGCTTTGATCTCCACTAGCAGAGCCCAGCACATGGATAATATATCTTTCAGAGATAAAAGTAAAAATGTGTGCTAGGTGATGATGTCATTCAGCTGTGGCCGCAAGCCTGGGAGAAAAGCAAACTTTCACAGGCGTGGCTATCCCAGGGATCACTAAGAGTGCTCTCTGAGCCTTTGGGGAAATCAATTACACATTGTCCGAACTGTGATTCCTGCTGTAGGAACTTAATCGTGGAGGCCTTCTGCAGAGGATCATCCCGATGAGTTTGGACACTGTTTTTGCTCCCTGGTGTCTGCTCTCCTCTCTCCCTGTCCCCCAACCCCCTCTACAACCTTTGCAATTCGCTACATTTGTGTGCAACTAACAATTCTGCAGAGAGTCATTCATCATCATTTGCTGGTGTATATGTCTTGAGTGGCTTGGCTTTGATCATGCCGTATTTTATACTTTACATCTGTTCTACATTTAACCTCCTGTAATACTGATGCTCAGAAACTATTACCTTGGCATAGCATGGGAAGAGTTTACCTGGTGACATTGCAGCCAGCGTAAATCTGACAAATTTGTCATGACTGCTAAATAAATGATGCACCAGTTGAAACATTGTGATGTGGAGATCTTTTTCCTATTCTTTGCTGTATGGGACAGGACTCAGAGCAATCCTGCACTTCCTCTTGCGTGATCTTCTCTTCTTTTAAGCTTATCTACTCCTAAATCATCTTCTATAAATTGGGAAGACTATGTTTTTTCCGTTGTCTTTTTTCTGTACTCTTAACTCGTTCCAGCTTTATCATTTCCAGTCATTCTCAGAGGCTATGCCTTCTGTGTATGGGTGCTGGCACTACACTGATGACTCCCAACCCCTTCTTTTCTCCTTCTCTCTCTCTGGCCTCAGGAACCCAGGAGCAAAAGGGCCTGACCCCCCCCTCCTCCTTCTCCAACACACTAATCATCTCTAATCAGAAGTGAAATGCATTTTTCTAAGGAAGTAGCTGGAAAATTTCACAATCTGCATTTCTCCGACCAAGCTGATTAGGGAAACATTATCCTGCTTTCACAGTCACTTCCAATCTGCCTTTAATCTGTCACTTCAATCGCCTAATTATTTAGTCAATGACCTGGGGACGCAATCTTACAAAAGAATGAAATGCATGCCATATCATTTTCCCTTTCATTTATGCATGATATCGCTGGTTACATGTTATGTTCCCTTAAGCTAAATATGCAAGCCCTGTTCATGTACACGTATATGTGTGTGTGTGTGTCTCTGTGTGTACATGTGTATGTGTGTGTGTGTGTACACTGTTTAGGAATTTATTGTCCTTGCCCATCGCAGCTGTACATGTGTGGATGTGTGCTTCAGTGTGTGTCAACAGTAGCTTGTTTAGAAGCTGCTGAGCTGTGAATGCTGGCTGGGGGTAATGCAGTTTAGCCCTGAGTTGGAGAGCCTTCAGGGAATGAGACTCTGTGGGGGAGTCGTGTTATTGGAAAGGTCATGATTACAGTAGGGGGTCAAAATAACTCGCTGACACTCTTTATACACAAGTGACTGCTATTGTGCCTTAGGATGTCAAGAACTATATTGAGTATTGACTATATGTCACAGCAATAAAAAGGAAACCTGTTCTCCATCGGCAAATGTTCTACCTCCAAAGAACGTGAAGTCAGGACAAAAGGCAAAATACACACACACACACACACACACACACACACACACTCACATATATCTTCAATGTCAATAAGAATGACATGCTAATTTTGTTGCAGAAGGAGAAAGAACATTACTATCTCTTTTTACTTTGCAGTTTGGAATTACATCTAAGACATCGTATTTTTATGCATATTCATTTTTCTTCATCAAGAAAAAGCCCACATCATCCAGGTCTCATTAGCAAGATCTCTCAGACTGAATAACAAACATGCAGTCCAGGGTCCTTTCATCTGTATCATATTATAAATGCAGAATAAAACAAGACAATCAGAGATCGTAGACCCCTTTAGATGAATAATTTCACTATGATGTGAATACACTTAAAGACACAAATATATGACAGGAAATGCCATCAAAAATTACATATTTACAAATGAAAATATGTTCTCAGTTCTGAATCAGTTTCTTCATCAGGAACTAATTGATCATATGGATCTATCAGCATATGCACATTGCTTTTTTTTTTTTTTTTTTTTTATCTTTTTCAGAGCAATAAATCCCTTTATTTCAGTGAAAATGACTGTATCCAGATCCAGACTCTCTGAGGTAGAGACCTCAAATACACAAATATTATATTTGCCCAGTTCTATTAAATTGAATTGGTTGATATTTGAGGAGCTGCACCTCTTGTTTGATCATGTAAACATCATTATCTATTGTACATACTATTACTCACTTATGGATGCTAAGGTGAGATTTAATAAAAGGAAAAGGAGTGTAGTGGTTGTGGAGGACCATGAACTTTCCACACAGCATGGCCCACTTATAAGTCTGAGTCTGACACAGGACCAGTGTGATAAGGACCCCGACCCGTCCAGGGCAGCTGTCCCTCTTTCATCTTTCTCTTCAGTGAATGTCAGAGCCTTCCTCTATTTGTGGCTGCCTTGCTTCCCTTATCACCTTTGGATTGTGGAGAGCCATCATGCTTATTTGTTCCTGACACCCTATCTGCTAATAAACCTGCTTGGAATTGTGCTTTTAAAAGGGTGTAAGAAAACATTCCTCTGTCTGGCTGGGTCTTGAGTTCTAGAAGCCTAAAGCCGGTGCTTTGAGCCTCCATCGAGTGTCACAAAACACGCTGTCAGAGGTCATGAACTCTGGCACTCAAAAAGCACTTTGACCATGGGAATAGCAGTGTTAAATCCAAAACAAACAAGAGATGCACATCAAACACAATGCCATTCTCTTCATGTTCTCAAATTCCATATGCCAGCTGCAGCTTTTGTGCATTTTGGTCCATGTACAGTGTATAATCACACACTGACTGCTTATGAAATGGATTAGTTATTAAAATTGCAAAGTCGCCCTGATGTTTTTCAGCATTTTCTAATTATGTTGTTCATTCTTGTTTTTAGAATCTAATTTTTCTTTAGTCTGTGTTTTTCCTTCCATCAATAAAACGTAACAAATTGACGCAATGTACAAAAATGAGCTGCAAGCAGAGTCTAGAGGCAGTGCCTGCTGAGAGATAATCGTTTATTTGTGTCTTTCATTCATTTATTTCACAGAATTCACACAAAACAAACCTGAGTCAGTCTTTATTCTGTTATTATTTCTTTGCTTCTGAATGGAGTGTGACAGACATTCTTGACATCTCCAGCTGTTCAACAGAAAACTGACAAATCAGTCCTAATATACCAACGTCAAGGTTAAAAGTGCATGGCAACAACCATAACTTTTGCATCAGAACAAGTAATGACTTGTTCGTATGTCTGACTTGATACCCGATAATCAAGTTATAATAGAAGATGGTGCTGTAACAGAGAGAGAGAGATGTGGGGAATGTGCTGCTAGAGAGAGTTGATGTTGATGTTGCTATTTCAGGAATGCCGGAGAGGAAAAATATTGATCGGGACACTTAGACTTGATAAGGACGTCAGGTTTAAGAGGAGCAAGGCAATCATTAAGTACACCGCTGGCCGCCGTTGTTCAAAAATATATTTGTTGCTCCGTCTCTCGCCTCACCCATCCCCTCCCTTTCTCTTTGTTTTTTCCACTTTATTTACTTCTTTCTTGCCAGAGGTGAAAAGAAAATCTCATCTCCATCAGGCTAAATTGTGGTGGGCAGCATTATCAGTTCAAAAGACCTGGGGATTTGACAGTTCCCACTCCATCGTGATTAATTACTTCTCAACTGTGGTGGGCCCTCCTCTCCCCTTTCTCTTTCTCTGCCTGCTGTTGCAGTGGTGATCGTGGTGGCTGGAGGCAACACATGATAAGTGCTGCCCTTATTACTGGTCTCAATGGGAGATGGCCCAGGCTGCACTGGGCTAACACGGGCCAATCACACCCCCTGAACCACATGGGGCCAGGGCGGTTTGCAGGATACATGCCCTTTGTTTACTCTTTAGTGTGTAATAGAAAGCTACAGTGCTGCCAAATCTGTGTTATGTTGGGTTAAATAACCTCTTATGCTCTTCAATCTCTCTTTTTTTCTTTTTTCATCCATCCTTCTCTTACTCCCGCCCTCCAGGGCAATAAGGAGTTTCGATCTGTTCTTTAATCACTGCGCCAGTCTGGATAGGAACTACAGACTCAAGAGCTCTCTATTATCATCAGCCAAGGGGAAGAAGGACACTCCTCGTCACATGTCTGATGGACAGAATTAATCACTTATGGACATCATACAGTGGAAGCCATTTATTATAACCAGTGTAATCACAAAGGAAGAAAACCTTCAATCAACCAAAAGGGACCTCAATATAGTTAAGTACTTAGCTGTGTACATATTTGTAATACAAGCTTGTGGCAGCCTTTTCCACAGATATTTGCATTCTGGGGTTCTCAAGGTTCTGCACACAGCTGGTCCTTGAGCTGCATGTCTCCCTGTAGGCTCCACTATTTGGCTTGTGTATATGAGTGGCACTTTCCCTGAGGCTGTGCCTGCTCGTGTGTGTCTGTACATGCATTTGTGCACATGTATGTTTCAGCATATGCGTTTTTCCATGTGTGCATGTGTGCTGGTGTGTGTGTGTAAATAAGCCTACATTGAAAAGCTTCATTATTGGACCTGTCAGTATTGGAAGTTTCCCCCGAAGGCAATGAGGAGGAGATGAGAGACAGAAAGACACGGTAGGGCACTGTGCACACACGCCTGTCACACGCCTGTCCCCAACGGTGGGCATGCGGGCCATTATGATGTCTTTCAGATGGACACATCTGTCTGTTTCTCTGGGAACAAATCTGCTAAAAGCAGGGAGGGAGTCGTGAACGAATGTCTCTGGTGGAATTGTATTTGTTTATTCCTGCCATAGTAGATTGCCTGGGTGTCATGATATACTGTATATTGTGAGCCGACTTCCTTGGAGACACCACTGGAGCTGTGTTAGATCCCTCAGAAAGTGTGTTGAGATGTGAATGTTGTTTAAGAAGCCACTGTTTTCCCAGGATCCCCTTTTATGTGTGTGTGTGTGTGTGTGTGTGTGTGTGTGTGTGTGTGTATGTGTGTGTGTGTATATATATATATATATATAATTTTATACAGCATAAGTTAATTTCATTGAAAAGATGTTTTATTCTCGTCTGTCATGTAAATTATCAGAACTGTGTTCGTCACTTTGTTCTCATCCAGAGGGAGCAAAGAGGATGAGTGTTGTCATTACAGACAAGGAAGCAAGGTGAACCTTTCCTAGACTGGGGACCTTTTCCTAGTACACAGAATCAGAGCAACCTCTCTCTGCACCTTCACATAATCCCTGGCATTTTGTTTTGATGCTCCACAGCATGAAAATGAGGAAATATGGCAATGTTGTGGCATTTGAAGTCAATATGTATTATAAAATCAATCTAGATGAAGATCTGCCATCCCTCTAATTAGATGGGGTGACTGGAGATTGATTTTTAATTGCAAAAGTAATTACATGGAGCAGATAGCCAGTGACATTTGATTATCTAGGTGATTGATTAAAAGGCCTGGCTGCTAGGGCAGACTGTCAGCCAGCTGAATCCAGACAAAAGAGAAAATTAAAAAAGTTGTCCCGTTTGTAATCACGAATTTCAAGGGTGAAATTACAAAGCCAAACATCCCCTTGGAGAAGCCCAGCATCCTTCCACTTTGCGCCTGTCTGCCCTCCTATCTCACCCCCGCCGTCACAACGCCCACAACGAAGACCCCCGTGACAGGCTAAAAAGGGGAAAACAATGATGTGAAAAATGAATTGAGGAATTGTTCTGTTACAGACAGCCTGGTGCGTAAATGACGGGTGCATACATCTGCTTAGCAGCCTTGTCACATCATCATAGGCAGCAGAGAAAGAAAAAGAGAAAGTGATACAGACAGACAGAAAGAAGGACAGAGGAACAGAGTGAAGGAAAGCGCTTATCACTCAGAGAGCTCCTTCCCTCATCTTCAGCTGTTGTCATCCCACTGCAATAGGTGCCCGCACTTGTTCATTGTTGTCTGTCGACGAGGAAGTCAGACTAAATAAACAACAGAACAACATCTTTTCTCAGTGTGTGTGTGTTTGGGAAAGCCAGAAGAAATCCCTTTTCATGTCGTCTTTTCTCCTCATCTGTCATTCTTGGGGGATCACTTTCTTAGAAAATGAACGGTGACAAGGTAAACTGTTGGGGGGGACAGCTAAACTGTTTATGAGACTGACAAAATCTGTTGCATGGCTGTGATGGACAAGCCTGAGTAGGTACAGCTTAAAATGAAATACATTCTTCATGTCTATCAGCTGTATTCCAGTTTGACTATCAGTCACATGGTGGGAACATTAAGGGAGTTGCAGTCTCATGAATGCATATTTGTTTTCATTTAGTTTTATCCTTTCATGATAATTGTCATTTCCTTTCTCCGTGACAAAGAATAAAATTCATCTGTCATCTCTTGTCTCACCCTGTGGCTAAGATCATTGTTCTTAACTGCACTTATTGATAAGAACATGCACACACAAGCCAGAGCTCATGCACAGTGAAACATATCCTCTGTTCACATTACCCATAACCAGGAGATCCATTTATTTCTCACTGTAGGATGTGCCCATAAATTATGGCTGGTTAAGGTATCATTTAGCCTGGACTGTTAAGCCACTCCTGTCATTTTAGTGGAAGGTTCACTCTTTGCGCTTTCCGTGAAGGCAACATTTATGTCTTTAATTTACAGCTCCTTGCCTGGAGGATACTCCTTGGCTTTATGAAGTGGTATTAGGGGGCCTATTTAGTTGTCATGGCAGAGCACTACTCAGTGTGGTGCAGCCAGCAGAAGCCAGCCCCTGAAAAAAGAGAGACAAGGGAGCAAAGGCAGCGATTTCAAATGAGAATCGTTGTCCTTTTAACTCAAAGAGCTCTGTAGCCTGGCAGGAGCAGCTGAGCAGGGCCTTTGAAGGGAGGGAAAGAGAAAGAAAGAGGGAAGGGGAAATAAAACAGGCCCGGGCCAGCCCCACATATTATTCCCCCTCAGGACATACAGAGTCTATATTGGCTGAAGCAGCACGGTCCCTGGGGTCACAGCTCCTTCTCAGGCTCAGAGAGGGACTTTCCTCTGTCTGCCTTAGAAACAGGCCAGCGAGTGTCTGTGGGTAAACCATCACACATGTGCCTCCCAGCACCAGGCCTGGGCTCTGTGGGTGAACTCAAAGCAGCAGCACTTATTAAATTTCCATGAAGTTTACCGAATTTGCGGGATCAGTGGGGTGAGGCCGTTGGGGAGCCCATGCCACTGCCTGGAGCTTCCCTGTGCCACTGAAGCCCGGCGTGGTTGTGGGACACCCTCTGCCTCCTCCTTCTCCACCTACCCCCATTTCTCTCCTCCCCACTGTCAGCGGAAGAACATATCCACAGGCTTGGCCCCGCACCCGGCAGAACGTGGCTTCCCGCCTCCTTGTCCCTGAGGGCCAGCGCATTGTAATGATTATATTCAAGAAAATGGATATATAAACATCAACGCATTTAACACATTCAATTTTCTTAACACAAAATACCTTTTATAAACAACTTCTTAAACATTACAGACTTTTGTCTAGTCCCTAAAGCTCCATATTACGACCCAGAGGATGCAGTTGACTTAATCCACTTTGAAATGGGAGGCACTTTATAGCCTACCACTGAAAGTTAGGTAGATAATCCCCTGCATGTCATGGGTAGTAAATGTGCACAGCGGGCCGTTCATCAGGGCCAGGACTCTTCCAGATGTGGAACCAGTTACAGGAAAAAAAAAAAAAGAGAGAGCAAGAGAGAGAGATTGGACAGCCACAGAGCAGCGAAAGTGAAAGAGATATAATTTAGTTAGTTATTATTTAATTTGATCAGTTAAATGTACATTTTTTTAATGTAAATACTTAGATTAACTTTAATGTCAAATTTGTAAAATCCCAGTGTCCTATTTTCACACCTGGGCCCTGTGAAAGTCACTTACATTTACTTGTACATGATTTTACAGCTGGTTCCAAAGACACAGTGAACTGTTCATGTAAATAACTATTATCCTTAGACTTAGACAAACTTTGTCAGTCCAGATTTTACATCAGAAATAAAATTTCAATGCAGTTGGCTCAGCAGGCAGCACTAATAAGTACAAAC
>JAQQZY010000019.1:45851571-45869431 GCA_030068375.1 Ostorhinchus rueppellii | reverse complement strand
GCAGAACCCTCAGACTCCCAGGCCTCTGGTAGAGGACCCGAGTCTGGAGGAGACACCGCCCAGGTGGGCGAGAGGAAATTTTTTTTTTTTTTTTTTTACACATACACACACAAGATGGAATAAATATGTGTATAAAATCTATAGAATAAACATTTATATAAAAAAAAAACAAACCCTAAGTGTGAGTATAAAAACCCCCCAATAAATTTCAGTACTGAATATTGTACAGTTATATTGCACGTTGGAACAGTCCGGTGTAGGTGAGGGTGGGTGTGTGAAGGAGAAGGGGGGTATGTGGAGTTCAGCAGTCTTATGGCATGTGGATGAAACTGTTCATCTAAATACCAATTATTCTTACTCTTTAATTAAATTTTCTCTAATTAGTATTATCATATTAGTGATTATTAGCTTTTTAAAACTAATCTACAATAGGAAACTCAAACAAGTCTTTTGATTCTCATCTCTGGAAAAAAATATTTAATTCATCGTCATTTATTTTGGGTACCAAAGACATTAGCAACTTTAAGCAAATATTTGTAAGAGCCAGATAACAAACAATCAATGTCGTAGTCATGTTCTAGCCTTAGTTATGGAATATTCTATTTGTTTTTTTAAAGCAACATCATCTCCTTTGAACTAAGACTGGACTGAAAAACAGATACAAACTGAGAACCTCAATTTATGTAATTAAATTGCAAATGAATGCCAACCTTGGTATCACTGAAAATGGTTAACAAACCTCTTCTAGGTATATAAAAGCTACAAAATGTTTTGTCTACTTTCTAGACAACGGTGCTTATTACTTATGAAATAGACAAACCAGGTTTGGTAAATGAGACTACATAGAGTGAGGATGTGGTCAGTGGCGGTCAATTACGGTCAGTGGCAGCGATATACAAATACTTTGCTTGTGTGTGCATAAATAACAGTTCATTCCCATGTTGTTGTGTCTTTCATGTTCTAGCCTAAACAAAGACCAAATACCTAGGTTGTGTTTCTGTTTCAAAGACAGCTTCTATGTGATTCAGCTCACCGTTTGGACTATGCAATGAAAAGATATACATAGACAGCCATTCTGTGATTGCTGGTGAGGAAAAACTGGCCACAACATTTTCCAGGTGTAGATCAGCTCTGAACTGTGGACGCTGTAGGTTAAACAAGACTGTGTTTATCTAACGTATTCTTTCATTTTCACCAAAGAATTCAACTTGCTGCCATTGTCTCCTTCTTTGTGTGCTCTTGAAGCTGTTGTAAAAAAAAAAAATATTCGAAAAGATCATTTTTTAAAAAATAATAAAAAATCTCTCTTATTATGAGACAATCCAAACCTCCAGGATTTTCTGGCTTCCCAGTGTGTTAAAGAATACCCTTTCTGAAAAGAGGACAAATGTAGAGTCAGTTGTGACCTTAAAGAGCGCCTGGGCTCAGCCTGTTAGATCTAGATGGAGATGAGGTGTACAAGACGTCCCATTAGCTCTACCTTTTCACCGCTGTCCCTCTCTGGGTGATGTTGGCCATACTCCAAAAGGACTACGTTTCGATCCCAGCCCCTGATAAAGTCTGGTCCGTTGATGGGCCAGATGACATCTGCACTGTCCGTCTGTACTCTGAGACAAATGCAACCCAGAAAGGTTAGTGCTGGCCCTTCTGCCCCTTATCAATCAATTACATTTGGCTTTGTCAGATTAATTATATTGAATTGTTTGCTGCAGATAGGAACCAGTCAGAAGGAGGGGAAGGGGCTTTACTGGGATGCTTGTGCAATTGTTGGTAGTCTGTTGTGTGTTTTCCCTGTCCTTTTACCCTTGTTTGTTTGTACCTATGACCCATGTTTCTGGAATTCAATTTGCTGCGTCTGATCAAACAAAAAGTCATCCATGATTCTGACTCTTGCTGTGATGTTACACCTGAAACTGTAGCTTTTTTCAGTAACAAAGACATTTTAAAGTTAGATTTAGTCTCTTTGATGAATCTAGTTAGCGTTTATTTACAAAGATGTCCCAGACTTTGCATGCAGATTTCTAACTTCTGCGTGAAATAGTCAGTCCGATGCCAATGAATGTACCCTTCCGCCTACTTTGCTTATGAAAAGCTGGATTAATTATGTAATGTTGAGCTCACAGTGGCTAATAGCTGATAATGATGTGTGAGAGGTGTGTCAGACGGGAGAGCATACAGGACTGCCAAGTGCTGTTGGACCCAGGTCAGGCTGCGTTCATCTTACTAATGAGATGTCACACGGAGAAGATGGAGTGACCGAAGCAACCGAGCGGTCATTGCAAACTAATTTCTCTCCAGATTTGGATTGTACCAACAGCCCCAAATTCAGAGAGGAGCTCGAGTGGTCTGCCAACTGACCACATTGCTCTGAGGGTTCATTTTTCAGAGGCGTATTTGGCTGTAGGGAGACACGCAGGTCTGATTTGGCCCGATAGCTTTGTCAGTTGTAGCTTGCAGAAGCTAACAGTGAGCCTGTTGTGATTATTGGTCAGAATGCATGTGATCCAGTCTGCCATCCAGGCCTGAGCTCCACTCAGAGGAGATGAGTTGAGGTTAAATCAACACTTGTCTCCTCCTTCTGAACATCTAAATCTGTAGTGAGGAAAAGTGAGATGTGCTTCCTCTCTTTATCCACCCCCTTGGGCTAGTCTTGCTTCTCTTAAGTTCTCTGCTGCATTGCCTGTGGGTCAGGTTGATCCCCCCGTCATTGAAACTCATTCGGGGGGCATTAAAGTGTAAACCAGATGAAAAAACAAAGGGCTTAGGCAAATCAGATGGCTCAAACAACAACAACAAACGCACACTCTGTAATCTGCTTAGGGAAATTAATGAGGGGGAGCCCCCCTGGCCAAGGTGGATAATGATCCTGGACCACGGGGATGAGAGGCTGCAGTGGATCAGGCAGAAGGTGAGAACGGGAAGGGGGGATTAGAGACGGACTCCCACCAGAATCAAACAGGACTCTGCCAAAGGGATCCCTCCCCTCCCATGCCCAAACTTCAAAAACTCCAGCCTAAGCTGGAAGTAGGTGTCTGTAATCCCCTCTGTGGCTGTAGATCTATGCGGCCGACTCAGGCCGAGCTTTCATCCTGCAGCTTGTTCGGCATGCTCTCTCTCCATGTCCTGGGAACGTAAACTTTTGCACTGTGGCCCCCGTGCAGATCGCAGGGATCCGCTGGCTCATTACCTCTTCATTAGCGTGCTGCATCGTTGGCTGCCAAGAGGATCAGGCCATGCGTGGAGTCTATCTGCACAGACTGCTTGTGGGGGCCAGAGACCTGGACACAGCAGCCAGGATGGATTCATGCTACTGGAAACACGGGTTAGCAGTTTACAGGCTGTTGGAAGGTTTCATATAACGAATGGTCTTTTGTGACTTTGTGTGACACATTTTTTGTCCGTTCTGCAGTTCGGTTACTTGGATAGATCCCCTAGAAAACTAACCTGTGATTGTCATTATACCTGCCCATTGCTCCTTCATGGTTGCCTGATCAGATCATCTGAATGAGTTGATGTTTATTTTCTTTTACATATTTATATATAAATTTCACCCAAATTTCTCAGGTTCTTAGAATTAGTGTCAAACTGTCACTTACATCCTCCGAGTATGTTTTGAAATACCTTTGAAATGTGATGCCAGATGCCATTCAGAGTTGGATTTATCTGTCTCTGCTTTTCTTTCTTACAATTCATAGAATGCAGGATGATTTAAAGGGAGGTGTGGAATTGAGAAAATAAGCAGGCTTTGTAGTGCTTAATGGGGCCCAAAGCTCACTGTTTAAGCCCTCCCCTGCATCTAAAGCAGCCACAGTTTGGAGCCAAGCTCCATGGAGCCAAGTCTCATCAACCACTCTGCCATCCTCTGGTGTGATAGTGGCAATACACACATACACCAATATATCACTAGTAACCCGTACTCAGAATGACTGAAAAATATGTAAAAGAAATTAAAAAATGAAGTCGGATGGAGGGAATCTAAGAAATTTAGTTTGATCATTTTTATTATGCTATATATGGCATATGTTGAAAATAAATGTATTATGCTGAATGATTCAGTTGCAAATTGGCTTGCTGTAATTCACAGTGAGAGTAGCGCTACCAGGAGGAATTGTTAAACAAACTTAACAGCAATATTTCTAAAATAGGTTCAAGTTGATCTCTAATCGAACTATTCGCTGTTGTCCTCTTCATCTTGCTTTGCTGCTGGTGTGATCCCTGCATCTAAATTATGCAGCTCCTTATCTGACAGTCATTTCCAAGGCCATGCATGCAGTGTGGCCCCATGTGGTTATGGCCAGGTGTAAAAGCTTGACCTCTCTGTAGGACAGCAGAGTGACTTTCATTAGAGCACCCACTGGCTGCTTCCTACTGAGCTCACTCATAGATTTAACACTGCGCCTGCATACAAGATGAGAGGGAGACTTTATGTAGTCCAATAAGAATCATTAAGGGGAATTGTAAACAAGGTCATTTATGAGTTTTAAAATAATTAAAAGTAACCATATGCATTCCCATACCTCTTATTTTTTTATATTTTTAGCATCCAAATTCTGGTAAGTCAAAAAAAAGACAGTGCAGTAGCTCTTGTGTGGGAAAAGCAAGCATCATCACTTGTTAAATGGCAGGGCTGAGTGTTTGAATGTACACCGTGGTACAGTGGGCTTTCAACTTAACGAACATGTGTGCACATATTTTTAAAGACACTTTTCACACAAGGTGAATGTACACACATACATACACACACATACACCTTTCGATTTCCCAGCATGCTTGCTATTGCCTCCTGCCTAGCTGGTATCATCATATTCTCTTTCATATGCCATCACAGTTGTTTTTGATATTTTCATCCACTAGCCAGAGGATATTTATCTGCAGGAGTGTAGTGACTGGAGAGCCTCTTTCAAATGTTAACAATTGCTGAGCCACAACATGAGGAGCTTGCTAATTAATGTGTCCAACACTGTTATGGAGGTGTGCTGGAGGAACAGAAACTATTACTGTGAATCATTATATTGTTGATCTACATCTGAACATGCACAACACACACCTTTTTTTCTTTAGCTGTGAAATTAGTTTCATTCCACAGTAAATAAAAGCAAAGGAGTGAGATGTACAGATGACCTTGTATGAAAATATGTTCTTCACTGTCTCACTGTGTTTAATTTGTTTTAATACACAACTTCATACACCATCAGTAAAATAAAATCAGTGAAAACCTGCAAAAAGTTTGTTTGAATTATTTATCCTTCAAATCAGTTGATTAATTGTTAAGAATAAATAGTAATTCTATAATCAGTTACATACATGTACATATATGTGCCATAGGAATTTAGAAATACCACATGCGGAGAAAGTGAAACAGGAAGAACATTTGTCTATTTCAGTTTGAATACACTTAACCGCTATGCAGTGGGCTCATTGGTTGCCCCTAATGTGGCGTTTCATGAAGACATATGGGCCTAAAGAGCACTTGATGTGGCTGCCACTGCCTTGCTTGTCATCCACAATTTCGCCTGCCCTAATCCCTGCTTTAATTTACTCCACTCCACAAGGCAACCAGTGACTAACACTGTCCTCGGGGGTCCTTTCACTTATGCCAGAAGTGACAAGGAATATGCAAAGGCACAATTTCTCACCAGGTAAAGCGACAGAAGCAGGCCTGCCAGGGAGCACACCTCCCGTTTCTGAGCATCTTTTAATGTCACTCACAGGAACACTTTGCAGTTGCAAACTATTCTTCAGAGACCTCTTTATTAACATGTTGATCCAGGGGGTCATTAAGTGAAGATTGTTTGGCGCAGAGGATGTGGCTATTGATTTGCTGAGAAATAGACTTTGCTGGAAAGTTTGTGACAGTGCAGATACTACTGAGACTACTTCTTCAGACTCAATCTAAACTGTTTTCAACCCTTTTATCCTTTTCTCCTGCCTTATTTTTCCCACTCGTCTAATTTTCCCCTGGAATGCTGGGAGTGAGAGGAGCTGTTGACGGGCACAAGTAATTGCTATCAGTCTGTCATTAGGTCTCTCTCTTTCTCAGTCTCTGTTTTTTTCTCTGTCTCTCTGCACAGGCCTTTGCTCAGCATTGCTTACAAATAAGACACTTAGGAGACGAGTGGAATTTACTCCCCAAAAGCTGTGATGTATTGGATTTTTTACGGTCAGAGCAGCTCTCCCTCCAACCGTCTTTTCATTCTCTGTTGTCCTGAGAACCATTTTCTCTGTGTTTGCTATATTCAGCCTCTCTCCCTCTCTGCCCTCTCCTCTTGCCTTTCAGGGTATCATTTGCAATTTAATGCTTACCTGGGGTGAGCTTTGACAATAGCTTCCACCATGAAATGGCCCAGGCCCTGCCTGCATGCCTAATGAGGTTGATGTTGAGCTATTTAGGTCATTGTCCCCTTACAATATCTACTTAATGCAACTCCATGGGAGTGGATTGTTGGAACGGTTAAAGATTCTATTAAGTCTTCACAAAAGCCATTCCATTCCACTGTCCACCACATACTACGAGGGGCACTGCTCTACTTCACTTTTGCTTTGTGAGGGGTTGTTGTAACAAAGCATAGGAAAGAGGTGCAATGTTACTCTGGAGGATCAGTCTACAAATATCACACTTGTGTTTGGCAGTGTGTTTTCGCAGGTGAAAAGGCAACCAGTCAATCAGCAGTTCCTTTTGTAACATATGAAATCTGGTCTGGGCTGGCAAATTCATATTAATCATCGCACAAAATGATCTGCCAAAACAGACGGCCAACACCAACTATTAATCAGAGCAGAACCCGTGACAGGCTTTGGAATCGGAAGGGAAGGAGTCAGAGGGGGGGAGCCTCTTTGAGAGAGTACTTGATATGAAAACTGTGTTGTTGTGCTTTGTACCAGCCTGTGGGAGTTTTTAAACAAGCCCATATGGTGGTAGCCACCAGCTTTGGATAAGGCGGGTGGGTTGGGGGGTTAGCCAGGGCCAGGATTTCACACAGTCAGTATTGAGTGGGATTGAGGAGGCGAGCTCTTAAGCTGTCTTTTCAGGCACAGCAAAAGCCCTCCATCTGGCCTCCCCTAAAACTCAGGGCGAGTTTACTCAGCTCCCTGTCGGCTGATTGGGCCTCCTGAAGCAGAAGTAACAGCATCAATAGTGTAAACCCTTGCCACTTGAGAGTATTACATTTCTTTTCATGCTTGACTTAATCAAAAGTGGGGAAGTGAAATTTACACCTTTTTGATGTTCTTTTTTCCCCGCTCACTAAGAGGGGCGATCTTAACCCATTTGATCTTCACAAGCGCCCACTAAATGGCCAAATATGCCAAGCAGACGGAAGCAGACGGTTGGCAGTTGCCAGTTTGCGCAGGGTCACTGTTGGAGCATTCCATGTGGTGGGGCAAGCAACCTCACAGAAGGCTCCAGTCTTCACAGAGTCCAGCCAAGCTTCTGTCTGGAGGCCTACTGTCCCTCGCTCACTGTCCACACTGAGCCAAAAATCAATCCACCCTCATGCTCTTTTCTCTCTCCTCTGCCTGAGCCAGTGTGAGACTTGCATCATCTGAGAAGCATCACATGAACACTGTAAGTGGGGCTTTATAACAAAACGGATAGACAAAAAGCACCAGCCAAGTGTCAAAGCTATGATGTGTATATTTGATGGCATTAGCATGGCTTTGCAGAGTCACTATCTAGTTTGCCTGAAGCTACACTTTACATCACATGTGCACTAAGAGACAGAGCCATCAGAATGAGCTGCTAAAAATTTGGAGGATCCTGGTCCCCATCACTGATATTTTAAAATTAACAGCATAAATATAGCGTGATGGATGATCCGCTGAAGATGACATTGGCTGTATTGGGTGGGCAAATATTTTGACTATAGTAACTGGACTAATCCAAGCTCATGACTGGTGTTGGAGCAGAATGAACTGACCTGGGGATGTGTGAAGATTCCCCTCAACAGGGATCTGGAGAGAGCAGTTGTTGGAGAGCTGCTAGCCAGTGACAGTTGCTCCAGGAGCCTGGCTTTAATGAGTGTGTGATGTCTTGAGTCTTTAGCTCATGTTAAGCCCAGGCTAAGGCCAGGATCTGACTGATGGAGCCCTAGGCCTGAGTACTGTGGAGCTGTGTTTGCACCTCTTAATGAAGCTGGGAGCACACAACACCTCCTGGCCCTCCGCCTGCCCTTCCTCTCTCCGCAGGACCAGCACTATGCAAGCCAAGACTGCAACAGAGACCCACTCCATTAGTTCCTGTTTATTTCCCAGGCTTCCAAACCCGACTCCCTTAGTCATTGTGTGCAGCAATTTTCCCCTCCCCTTTCTTAAATTGTTGTTGGTTATTCGTTTTGGTCCAATTTTCTCACTCACTATTGTAGGGAAAAAAATGAAACTAGCTGATAATTAAATGCTTGTGCCCTGTGGAAAACAATGTTTCCCCCCACGTTGTGTTGAATATAAATTACCATTACAGTGCCTGGGTTGCAAAAATGTGTGTGTCTCTGTGACTGTGCATAGAGGGAGTTTACTTGGTGTCAGCGTGAAAGAAAGGGGCCCACATCCAAGCGGCCAAAATCCTGCAGAGGAACTTGTCTGGGATCGTGATGTTCCGACAGCTCCGCTGCGACAAGATACATAGTTTCCATTCAACGACAAGCTTCTTATTGGTTACTATAGTTTCACTAATGCCCAATTGAAGGCAATGCCTAATCTCGACAGAATGGGTTAAAAGGTGCCGATGTTCAGAGCCACAAAACCACATGTTGAGAGTCAAGGGACCAAGGCCCCACAAAGCACAGCTACTCCAGCTTTGATGTGGCCCTATCAGGGGCAGGAGATTGAAGAGAGTGGGGAAGAATACACAGAGGCCCCGCAGCATACAAACCCTTCGAAGAAGTCCTTGACAATAGCAACTGAAGAACGGGTTAGGGCCTCACAAAAGGGGGGGCATTTCAGGACGAGACACCAAACTACTTCCTTTTTTCCTTCTACCCCCACCATAACCACTTTTATCATCATGGTTGTCATTTTTATCACCATTGTCACCATAATCACTCAGTAATATAAATATTCATGTAAACAGTATCAGCGTGGTCATAATTGCCTCACCATGTGCTGCAGAACATTATTGCATCATATGTTTTTCTCTCTCTAGCCAGACTCCGACATCACACAAACACTTTTCTGTATCCTTTGCATAAAGCTCCAGACTAGACAGTGGGGGATGAAGCAATGAGAGGAAGGGTAAAATAAACAGGGAAAGAAAAATTGGATGAGGGAGAGTGATGAGCCACTGCTGTGGCTATGGTGTGTTTAAAGCTTCACATCTCAAGTACTATGTTGAAGAAGCCTGTGTGTGCATTGGGGGGTGGGAGCGTTGCTCTCTTTTTCAATAGACTGCCACTCAATGGCTCTGAGGAGTAATTGAAAAGCTAATATTGTTCAGCATATCCCAGGGATTATGTCTTATTGTAGTAACAAGTATGCAATACTGCAATGTTTATTTTTGGTCAGGCTTTGTTGCAGCCACTAATTGGTGCTGAGTGTGAAAATGTGGAGTGTGCATTACCATGGCTGAGTCATGATGGCACAAACACTCCCACAGTAATCATTTGCATTGTGTTATCCTTGGGAAATATCTTGGCTAGAATTCAGACCCACTGCCTCAGACAAAATCGATAGGCATCATTTTACAAATGCACTGAAAAGGAGTTTGCAAATATGTTTGAAATACTTTCTTATTATTAGCATTGTTTTTTGAAATAGCAGCAGTAGGTCTGTAAAATGAGTATGGTTGAATGGCGAAACATCTGCTTATGATGTTTATTTCATAAATTCAGGGCCAGATGTTTGGAGGCCTCTTCATTTGAGACATTAACATTAGTGTAAAAAAGCTCACTCAACTTTACTCTATCAACCACGGCCATATCTCCCCATGGTTTATGACAGATTTTAAATCAATTAAGTATGTAATTTGTAACAACTGTTGAGACTGGTTCAGGCCTAAACAATGGCAATGGGATAACTGCCCTTTAGTGAAGCATCAATGGGCTTACAATGTGCTGAATTAGCTGGCATATTAATGACCAGCCGCAATACCCCTCCATTCTCCTCACCCAAATCTGCTTATGCAAATGGGCCATGAATCCAGTTCAAAGGAGTCTCTTTTAAGTGAGGCCTATACCCATCCACACTGGGGGCTGTGAGAGAAAGTGACATGAGAAAAGTTAGGGACACTTGTCTTTTTTCTCACAGAACATGATCCAGTTAGCATGCACCTCTGCTGGTTACTAGCATGGTAGGGGTTGTCGAGTCCATAGGATTTCTCCTCACAGGGGGGGCAGGAGTGGGTTAATCCAGTCAATTGTAACTGTGTGTTTAAAATGTGGTGTTCAGCAGGGGGGAAAGCAGGACCCATCCAAGTTCATGCCCCTGTGTGAAAGACAGCAGAAAGGCTGTGGGGTTCGAAGTTGAAGGAAAAGAATAATCCCCTTCACATTTGTTAAAGGGCCACTGGTCTTTTGTGTTGGCCAAGACAAATTTAAAAGGCGATGTCATAATGGTTCAATTGAAATGATATCTCTGAACACAATAGATGTGGCTTCTTTCCACGAACAACTTAAAGCCCTTTTGTTCCTATTATTGGGTGAGTTGTTTGGATACATGCGTACACTCTGAATGAGAATAAGTTGTTGTAATACAACCTGTTATAAAATATTGAGCATGATTACACATGTTGTGGTCTCATGAATGATGTGGAAGGAAGGGGGGATAGCTCATTCCCTTGATGCAACAAATGTACACTATGTTTGCCAGCATCTCGGAATGAATAGATTAACTTAAAGTACAAGCTGTTGTGTTGTTTAATTAGACTTTTTAAAATTTTAGACAAATCATTATGAAATGATGGAACTTGAAACCCTAAGTCAGTTTATTGCCTATATATAGGAGGTTCAGTTTGTCAGATTAGACAAAAATACATCTTTAATTAATATCCTCATTTAATTGGGTGAAAAACTGGGAAACATGCTTTTCAAGCGTTTTCAACTTTTTTGTTGGAGCTTGGCTTCATTTTTTTGCCAACATTAGAAATGACGTGTAGGTAGGATATAGGGGTGGATATTCTTACTGGAGTTAATAGACCTCTTGTTCTAATGTGTACTCAGTGCTGTCTCAAATATCAATTTGGGGTGAAAATACAAGCTACATAGTAAGCCCTCTAATATCCCAAACAAATAAAACATTTATCAACACTAGTAGCCTTCTTTTTGGAGCGACAATACCTGACATCACATGTTTGCCTGCATTTTCCAACAACTGTTGCCTGTGTATCTAGAGGCTTAATTGTAAGTTTATCCATGAAATGCTCATTCAAGACATTGTTAACTCTCACAGGGAGTTGCTAAATAAACACAAGGTTTTAACTTATGAATCCAACTCTCTAAGTACACATAGTATTTGAGAGTAGTATTTATTGGTACAAGATTTTTCATACACGTTCTGTGAATGGTTCAAGGTGTGGAGGGCTGAGTGTCCGTGACAGGAGCAGTGAGAAGCCTAACACTCTTAACACTTAACAGGGAGGTCACTTTGGTTACTTTATAAAAAAAACAAAACAGCATGTACTACTACACCAATAGCATAAATAAGTGGAAAGAACTTTAATATTACATTATAAGTAATACAAGAAAAATTTCACTTCAATAAGCCAGCTTTGAAATAGTTAAAAGTTTTAACTTTGTAAATAATTAACTTTACATTAACTGTATAAAGAATATTTCACCAGTGACTGTTCAGCAACGTCTTGAAATTTATAGTACGTGCTATTGAAAAAAGAGGAGTAATGTGTGTCTAGGGTTAGCTTCAAACAGTATAAAATCCTAAAAGCAAAACAACTCCCCTCTAACTTATGACCCACACCTCCTCCTTCCCATCCATCTTGGCACTGGGGGTGTTGGACGCTGGCCTCCCAGTGAATTTTCCCTCCTTAAAGAAGCTCATAATGGCTGTGTGAAGTCCCTAGGAGGGAGGGTTCCACTAGGTGACAGATTCTTCCTGTCCGTGAAATTCCCTGTGCGATAATTTGTCTTTGTGCTGATGGGCCCGTAGCTCCATGCGACATGGGTTATGGCAGCGAGGGCGGGACCGTCCTCATCACCTGCCATCTCCGTGGCCCTCTTGACACCCCACACACATAACCCCCCACCTACACCCTCACACTCTCCATTCTCCTGTCCTCCCTATCCCACACCCCCCACTTTCATCTCTCCAGCAGGAGCTGTCTCCTTACTGGCAGAGCAACCAAATAATGGAGCTTGTCACAGGCCTTGTTCTTTGTGTTTTTCAGAGTTCAAGAAAAATGCAAACACTCTATTGTAGTCATTAGTTTTCCCATCCTTTCTGCAGGGGTTTGTGGGTGTGGTTTTGACCTGGTTCAAAAGAGACTAAAGGAGGAATTCAGTTTTTCAGAGAGTGAATTCTTGATGTCAGATGCTTCGTGTGTGTGTGTGTGTGTGTTGTGCATGATGAGTGTGTGTGTGTGTGTGTGTGTGTGTGTGTGTGTGTGTGTTGTCCATGATGAGTGTGTGTGTGTGTGTGTGTGTTGTGCATGATGAGTGTGTGTGTGTGTGTGTTGAAGTACTTAATGTCATTTTTTTTACAACAATAGAATGTACTGCATAATTGGTAATAATATATTCTATAATATACATTACTGTTATATTTCATGTCTGGATGTAGTTTTTAATATTTATCAGTAAGTCATGACCCACTTTTACACAGAGATCCCGGAAAAAAGGTGAGATGTGATCCCGCTTTTTTTCCACCATTGACTGATTTCCACAGCCAAACCAAAGGAGTAACAGGGGTGAGACAGGCTGGACTTTTACACAGCTGACCTGTGTTCTGGAATCAAAGGGGCGGTGACACAGTGCAGTGTAAAGTGTGATGTATAACTTGCACATCGGAAATACCTCAAGCGTAACGTGCTGCTTCTCTCCAGTCTTTCACTGTTCCACAAATGTTAGCATGGATAAAGGCCTCCACCTGAGGTGACAACAGCTCGCAGATCTTGGCGTCTCCCCAGTTCAACATCTTTCTGGTCGCGTTGATATGTTTGTTTACTGTACACGGCCCGCTCTCATTTTTAAATCGCCCAACGCAGGGGTCGTACATGCTATATGATAGCAAAACCTTGGTTGTGGAATGAGAGGTGTTCCTTTTACATAGCATTCCGGAATCATGATTCCAGCTTTGTCACCGCTCTGTCACTACCTGCAGAGGCGTTACAAAGCCGCAATAAATGTGGGACAAAATAATCCCACCATTTTCTTTACACAGATGTTGCTCTGGAATAAAGGTGAAATATTCCTGTAACAGAAGTGCTGTTTAGGTGTGTGCACTGGTGGTGTAGTTACTGCTTTCCTGGAGCTCATCTTTCTCTGACCTTCATAAATGCTCTGTTACACACTTTTTTCTATTTTAACACATGATATGTACAATATATAACATGTACAGTAAGTACGTATATGCACACTTATGTTACACAATAATTTGCAGTGCATTTAGCTCACTGAGGGTCAGCAAATGTCATCGTGGATTCCTTGCAAATTTGTATCACGTGGACCAATGGGACCTAGTATGTCAGGAAACCCCAGCAGAGGTGTGGGTTGGGGGGGTCTTTGAACCAAGCTGTAGGGGTCCTGGAGGAATTTAGGAGCCGCTGAAAGATAGAGAATGTCTGTTATGGTCATCACACCACTGTATGAAGCTGAAAAACAGCCTGACGCTGGCGAAAGTTGGTTTCAACACCGCACATGTACCATTATGAAGTGACTATTCCTTGTTAAGATATTAGCAGCCGCACAAGAATCACACAGGCATGGTTATACTCATCTGTTTTTTGGATACGCACTTTGCATTGTAGATTCTATTTCTGGTGAAAGTGAAGGCTCATCCAATACTTCATTCTGCTTAAAATGTTAATGTAAATTTTTTTCTATTGTGTTATGCTCATCAAAGACTTCATCCATCTTCCCAGTTGTTCCACACTGTCAGCGGTAACACAGATGCACTGAGAAGGCTTAAGAGATTTCAAAGAGAACCAAACATACTCCCTGATATTCTTTCAGGGCTGTTCCGATATTGTGTGGATGCTTGTAGAAACAAACCATTTGGGCCTGATTGAGAAGCTCATCAATAGGCAAGGAAAGACAAAGAGGAAGCATGCTTGCTGCCTTTGTACTCACTTTAAATTCAGCTGTTATCTGGAATGTACCAGCTGTCCACTGTATACAAAAAACTGCTGCCTTCCCCAAACCTGATCCTGGCATTTGCGCTGAGTGAAGAGGGACTGTGGAAGCACAGGCCCCAGGCCCCTGGGGTATGACTAGGGGCCCCTGGGAAGAAACTGATGGACAGGAGTGGAGGGGAGTGTAGCAACAGGCTGGCACTCACACTGGGCCCTGTATGGGTCTGGAAGGAAACTAGGCATGTGTTTCACTGTATGCATTTGTGTGTGCATGCACATTTACATGCACGCACCAGCATGTAAATGTGTGTCAGATTTCTGAGTGGGGTTTGCAGACATTCAAGGAAGTACTTTTAAAGAAGCATGTGTAAATATAGCCATGAAAAAACAGTGTCATATTTACACACAACACATGTACACACACTTCGCAGCAGGCAGACTCTTGGACCAGAGTTAGAGCCCCTGATAACCCAGAGAGTTTGATGGATGATGGCAGGGTCTTTGAAGTAAAGCTTATCTAAATACAGCATAAAGAACTCCCCTTTAACATACAAGCTCACCATTCAACAACACAGTCAATAACACATACTTACCATTTAGGATTAATTCTTGTCAATATGACCTCCGGAAACACACCCATCACACTTTGCTTTAGTATAATTCATGTGTTGAAACCCATATATTCTAAAAGACTCTGTGTGCATACGTGCAAAGGTATTGCCTTTGTTTGTTGGTCTTTTTACTGGAAGCATTGCCACTCCGGCTCTGTAGATGTGAATTTGTTCACAGTTCATTTGATGTTGTTATCTTGCATTAGCCACAGTTTTTCTCCTCGTCTGTAGCTAGTGCTCTGCAGAGCCCTTAGGTTATAGGCCCTCGTCTCAACCATCTTACTAAACGACTTAACCAAACTAATGAATTACCCAATTAATCAGAGCAGGGGCCTCTCTCTGCCCTTAAGTGCTCGTTTATAGAAGGAGATCGCCCCTTTGACCTCTATTCCTCTAGGGCTGTTTGAACCAGCTTCACTGCGTAACATTAAATAAATATCATTTCAAGGCCATATTAATTCCTCACATACCCATCCATAAGTAATTAGTCACACTTACTGTATGCATTCCAGGATGTCAATACACATGTCTCAACTGCATCTATTTATATGTGTCGGGACAAAACAGGCCCGTGTATGTGTCTCTGTATTTAATCCATTTAAACCAAGCCCAATTCAGCCACTTCCTTTCTCTCGTCTACCTTATCTGTAGCTGCTGGGGACAAAAATCATTTGAGGTAAAGTAAAATGGCTGAAAATAATGGGGAAATATCAAGTGCATCTTTTTGCTCCCCCATTTATTCCACTCGCTCTGAGTGAGCTTTATCGGGCCTAACATATCGCAACATACCCCCTCCTTTTTATTTTACTTAGATTTTATTTTGCCCACTCAAACTTTTCATTTTCTGACAGATTGAAGTACCCTATTTAACAGTTTTATTCATCTGTGCCTGCAGGCAGGGACTGACGTTACAGTCAATAAAAATGGCAGAGCTTTGCAGGCACCTCTTCTTCCCCCTTTCCTTTGTGTGCAAAGTGGCAGCCGTGAATTTAATCGAGGGAGAATGTTGTGATTACTTAATGGTTTCCCAGGCAGCCATGGACTGGAGAATTAAATTCCGCATCTGCTTTCCAAGGCGTTAATCTCCTCTCCTCACATTCCGCCTGTTATGATGTGCACACAAGAGATAATGTTTAAACCGACTAAAGCAGGGTAAACCAGTGCAGGCTGTTATTGGCTTTATAATTACATAATTAACTTTTTGTTTCTAATCGTTACGGAGGTAATGGCTCTGCTAAAATGGGGGGGCATCTGCTGAGCAGAACAACCAAATCAAAAATCAATAATCCATAGAATACCATTACAGTAAGTATTTAGTCCTGAATCACAAGAACGACAGACAGAAAGATTTAGCAAAAAAGGGAAAGCAGGTCTTCTCTGTGCTCGCTTCCGTTCCTCCTTTTCCTGTGTTGTAAATGAATCTCATTTGGAGATGAGAGTGTTATCTGTGGGAGAGGAGGCCCAGCAGCTGCGAGGAGCAGCAGGGTATCAGGCTCTGCCAGGTGTATGGCAGGAGAGAGAGGGCCAAGCGCCACCGTAAATTACACCTGGCCTCCCAGCACCGCTATTGTAGGGCGATTGACCCGCTCCAAATGAATTCCATTTTCTGCAGGTCCCTCCTTATTTCTAATTTACATTGTGATCATATATGTCTGAAAAATGATATCATAAAAAAGATGAATGTACTAATTACCTCTCCTCTTATCTCTCCCTCGCCCGGTGCTCACCCCTTTGGACTTACTCCTCGCAGCATGTAAGTATGTCACTTATTTCATTGTGACAGGCGTAATGTATTCACAAAAGTGCACCATAAATACAGGCGTTCAGGTTGGCCACCTTGCATTCACATCGGTGGCCTCACATGCCATGCCTGCTCAAATGAATGGTGAATTGACAAACATTTCTAGAGCCAAATTACCCCTGGTGTCACTGTGAAATTAGGTTCTTGACCCGGCCTCTGATGCATGCTTATATTTCTACATATTTTCCCCATCGATTTTCATGCATGGCGTCTCACTATTGCAGTGTGAGAAGAGGCTCCCTATGAGAAAGGGGTTAGAGGTATTTTAATACACCTGTGAAATGAGACTCTACTCGTCATGAATATGCTAAAGTAGAGCTGTCACAGCAGTCAGACTGATATCCCCTCACCTCTGCCAGATGAGCTGAGAGCAGGGATAACTGACTTCTACTCTGAGGGATAGGGGGACCAAGCTTATGCTGCCTGCCAGTGTCATTTTAACAAATAGGCTTATTAACAGTTCAGAGGCCAAGGACGACAGCAAGGTTATGCAACTAAACTGACATATATGGGAGAATATGAGAGAAATATTGAGTTTGCTGGGTGTGTTCTCCTTTCATTACTACACAGCCTTGCTTGAATGTCTTCTGTGTCTGGCCGTCAAAGAGATGGCTTTTTCAAGTGTTTATGTCTCCTCACCTTGGGATGAACTTGTAGTCTGCCTGTCAACATCTATTTGCTTAAGATTTCACCTAAGAAATGATTTTGACTATGTGTGTGTGCTGAAAGGTTTTTTTTCCCCTCTGCATCTGCTAGGCTCTTCAACCACATGCTCTGTCATTTCACTCTGTTCCATGACACTAGGCTTTGCTACTTGACCTCCTGACCTCATTCACAGACTACCATACCCACCCCTCGGAACCCAGCACGACCAACAATATAATGGTCATTTGTTGAGGTCAGTGTTGCTAATATATATTATGACAAACCACCCAAGAACATAAATCAATCAAAAGGCTTACTACGACTACTACAACTTAGTTTTGCTTAAAGGTTTCATATTTATCGTTTCTACATTAAAAAGACTTCATGTGTGTTTAGTATCTGATTGACTTGTACAATGCAGATGAATCTGTATTGTATTCAGTGTAACAGCCTGTTTCAGTTAGCAGAGATGTATAAAGTACTGCATTAGAGGAGTGCAGTACAAGTACAAGTGCTAGATCAAAAAACTGACTTGAGTAAAAGTTGAAGTGTTCTTTAAACATCATACTTAAG
>JAQQZY010000019.1:45831057-45851471 GCA_030068375.1 Ostorhinchus rueppellii | reverse complement strand
ACATGAAAAATGTATCAGAGTAAAAGGATTAAATTCATCCAAAATATGTAGTGCAGTAAAAGCGGAAGTAGGAGGAAAAAATAATACTCCAAAAAAGTACAGATACTGCATTTTAGTACTTAAGTCCAGTACTTGAGTGGTTCTACTTCGTTACTACACATCTCTGTCAGTTAGTCACCTGTTAATGGCCTCATATCCTCTTTACTAATGTTAGGTGGATTTTCATCGGCCATGAGGTGAAAATAACTCCCACGATCCCATTCTACTTCATGCCATCAAACTGTCTTTTATAATATCACATCATATCTCAATAACAAACCTTAGAAAACAATCTTAGTGTGAATAATGAGCTAAACTGGACTGCTACTAACAATGTATTCATACTAAAACTGGGACAAAGTCTGATTTCACCTTTGAAAGTTTTGAAGGGGAATAAAGCCTGGCGTGACAAACAAGCCTTTCCTTAGAAATACTCTACTTCATTTTGTGCGTAGCCATTACCCTTTGGTGTCACACTTGGCATTTGTTTTAAGTTGAGTCTTTTCAGGCACAAAGGCACTATCTCTAGCTGTAAAAGCCTGTGTGAAACACTTTGCTTAACCTGCTGACACGAAGGAACCACTTAAGCCGTTTTCCCCTTCATCCTCTACAAGCGCAATGACTCACTTTCCATTTGAAATCAATAATGGGGGATGCTGGTGACTGAAGCTAACCACAGTTAGAGGACATATGTATACAATGAAAAATGTCAACACCTAAAAGCCAGTGGCTGCATTCGCCTTATGGTGGTGCAATTTGCAGAGCATGCATTGGTGCATGTGTATGTAGGTTTTTGAATGTATATATCTTGAAGTTTGCATGACCTTATGTATCCGTAGCACTTGTTACACCTGCATTTCAAGTAACTAAATTCCAGGAAGAGCTTTGCAGACCTGTTGAAAGAGCAGCAATCTGCTGGGGGAAAAGGACCAGATCCAGTGAGCAAGATTGCCCTGGGGGTGGGGGAAGACCAAGGGTGGTTACACCCTCCTAAGCCTGGTGTAGGTGTCTGGAGGGCATGTGGCCACCTGGCCAAAGAGGGGAGCGGCAGTGATTAATGCACCTTGTTTAGGGTGCCGTCATCGGAATGAGATGGACGAGGGCTCAGGATGATGGATGAGGGCCGGAGCAAGGGCTGATAAGACATGGCCCATGAATCTGTTCTACATCATCAGCTGCTTTGATCACTGACAGAAGTTCAGAAATGGGCCTGTGCATCTGTCCAAACAAACAAAGCCTCTTCCCTTCCCACAAGCCTCCCTTTCTCCATAACGGTGTGACTGCCCCCCCAGTTCCAACTGCCAATCATGTTAGCTTTTGATAAACACGGTAAAGGAGCACAAAGAAAATGAAATGCTACAGAGGGTATGATTCTAAGAGAGAGCATGAATCTGAGAGCAAGGTTGAGTGATAGAGAGAGGAGGGCATGGGTAGGAAAAGACAGCAAAATGGAGAGAGAGTGCAAAGTGCCCATAAGGGGGGATTGGAGCCTGTGAACCATGGCAGCACGGTTTAAAGCCCCCGAAAAGGAGCCCTCCTCTGCAATGACAGATTCGGCAGATAAGAGATGATCCATGAAAGCCGATCGGTGTGCTGACAGCAGGAGAGAGGCCTTGGCCCCGGCCGGCAGGGTGCATTACTGTGGGCAAACGCAGCTGTCAGGGCCAAACGGGCCCTCAGCTTTCTGCCATGCCACCACACTGACGTCACATAGCAAGAGCAAGGGCCTCGCAGAACACTGCATTCCAGCGTTGAAACATTCCCAGGCCAGTCTATTGCACAACTTCATTTTGGTTTGTATATCAGCTGACAGGTGTTGAAGTTAACCTATCTCAGCAATTCTCTGACATATTGACAATGTGTGGAGGAATGCAGGGGTGCACGGAGTGAAGGATTTCTGACAGGTAAAGCATAAAAGATTAGACTTGGATTTATTCTTGAGAATCGTGTTGAGCTGCAGTTATGAGGTCTCTTTTACTCTTCTAACACTGTTAGACTAAGGAGCTTTAGCACTAGTCTCAAGATAGACAGACAGAAATATGGACAGCATGGAGAATGAGATCCACTGTGTAAAACAGGAGACTTTCATGTACTTTCCCTGCTGAACACGCGGCCGCACGGCGCCTATTCCACCAGCCTCTAAAGAAAATTACCCCGTCTACCAAGGGGACTGAGAAAAAAGGAGTGCAGATGATTCCCTCAAGGAAACGAAAGGCAGTAATAAGCTTTTTAATTTATACTTGAAATTATTTTATGCTCAATAGATACACTCTGGGTCCTTATTGCTATTTAAATGATTATTCTCGCCAAATTATTTTAATCCATTTTCAGAGGAAAAATTTCTACATCCTCATTTAAACAGCTAAATGGGGGCATCTTTTAACTTCATGCGGTCGACATAGTAAATTAGAGAACTAAAAGGGCTCCTTTTATTTTGGCATTCATTTCAAAGTATTATCTCAGTAATGGATATTCTCACATACTAATGCTGAATTATTTTACATATAAATGCTGATTTAAATGCACACTTTTATGGTTCACTGGCTGAGCATTAAATTATTTGTTTGAGTCTGTCCTTTTATGAAGAGCCGTCTAAACAATTATGAAGTAAACAAAACAGACATATTAAAAACTATTAGCTTACGTTCAAACAGCCAAAAAATTACTTTAATTAACTAGTTTGCGTTAAATGTTCTGGACTTTGTTGCCAATGATTTAAGACTTTTTTTCAAATAACAATTCAGAGTAAACACTGACAATGTGCTAGGACACTTCAACATGTGCTAAGCCCAGTCAGCTATCCCTATTATTCTTCATGCTATCATTCAAAGCTCTGTATCTGTACGAGATAAGAGCTTTGGATATGCACCTCATAGCTCTGACCTTGGTGTGAGAAATGATAGCTTTGGTCTTTTTTTTTTTCTTCTCTTTTTGATCTTGTATCTTTCAGAGTCCTGCCTCACCTCTGTCCATGTCTAAATCCTGTCCTTCTCTTCCTCTCATTCGTTTCTCTTCCCTTCTTTTCCTTCTGTTGCTGGCTTTTCTGCTCACATTAAAAGCTGGAGTGAATACATGAAAAGATTGCTGACCTTTTAATGAAAATGTCAGTATTCCTGTAGTGGGGGAAGCTCTGTGGGTCAGAACAGTCTCTATAAGACTTGAGCTTTCACAAACTCTAGGATGCATATCATGGATCCTTCAAAATGTCTCTTTTTCATTTTCTCTTATGTATGTTTTTTTTGGTTTAGCATCAGTGAGATCTTTGGTTACCTACACATCTGATTTCTTCATTTTTGCATTATGTCTTTAATTAATTTTTCCAGATGTCCCACACCAGAGCCACTATCCATGATCTTTCTTCATCATTTTCTTCAGATTATATCCATATTCTTTATTTGTGTCAGTGTTGCTAACTTCAATAAGACCCTAAAAGGACAAACAACCCCCAAATATTAAACAGAGGTTTTGCTCAAACAGCAGGACGACTAGAAATAAAAAGACAGGCTAAATATTTCCTTGATTTGTGCATGTTTTATATCCAACTACACTTGATAGACATGCACTGGAAAAAAGCCACAAGGGCTATAGTCGCTTTGATGTCTTCATCTTGAGCGCTGTATCTTTGTCTCCCAACTCTGTTCTTGGGATTGTAACTTCTTAAGGAAATGAAATGCAGATCTTCGTGCATGGTTCACTTTAGTAGGTGCCACATAGAGTCGTCACGATCATTTGTTGACTGTACCTCTACCTTTTGTCACATTTTGTCATCTGTCTCTATTTTTAGAGTGGCGAAAAGACGTCAAGGCGAAGGTGTACTTTAAGTAAATGACAACCTGACGCCTGGGTTTATTTGATGCTTGCCAGATCAAAGCTTCACTGCGGGGCACGCTAATTTGAAGTCCACCGCAGTGATGATCGCTGTGCATGATTACCCCACAATGGCACTCCTATTAATCACATCACTCTGATTACTCTAATTTGATTTGACTCGATGATGCCTCCCCCCCGTCCTGCAGCTCTCTCTCCGTCTTTCTGTGACTGTCTCTTTCTCCCTTGCTCTCATCACCGTCATCACAACATCTCCCAATAAAACTGTCAAGTGGGGCGACTGCTCTCTGCAGTAAGTGGATGACATTTAAAAGACTACAACATGACTGACAGTGTACTCACAGAGGGAGGGAGTGAGAGTGCAGAGGGGGAGGAAGGCAAGAGAAAGAGAGACAGTGAAGATGAGGGAAGGAGGGAGTGCCCATGTTAATACTTACAAATGAGTAATGTCTTCCCCAGCAGGTGCCACGGCCAGACAAACTGGATAAATATTGAGATTCCTCTGAGCACAGCAGCACGCGAAATGAAACCCAACTGTTTCTAATGCAGCGCTGTGGAAGTGACTGGCCCTGTCAGATAGCATAGCTCTGTCTCTCTGCATCACTCTGCTCGCCTAATTGTGTACTTGATAAATGCTCCCAGTACATCCACACTCACACAGTCCATATGTACTGTATGAAAACCATCTGTGCTTATTGGTATATGTGATCACAACACATATATTTACTGTCATTGTATTTAACCCTTTGATGCATAGTGGTCACTACAGTGGACATCTATTCTACAGCTGTTTTCTTTTATATTCATGGGTTTTGTTGTTTTTAGTTCCTTATCAGCCAGCACAGTGGACGCTCATGCATGATCTCATACACTGTAATTCATACCATTACTGTAACTTTACTGTTCTAGATTAACCTGATCTACAGTAGTGTTTGAGTGTAAATCAAGTGCTAGTTGTTTGTTTTTTTTTTAGTATGAGAGTAGAAGCAGAGTATGTAAAAAATGAGAGAAAACTGCATTAAAACATTCAAGTAGATCACTTTCTGATATTGTTTCAAAAATGAAACGCATGCTGTACAAATGAGTGGACATTTTTGTAACTCCACAAAAACTAGTTTCATTCAAAAAATGTCAATAACATTATTTTTACATGCTTGAAGAGGAATAAAAACACTAAGGACAAAAAACTTGGCTAAGGTTTTCGTAATTCGTGCATCAAAGGGTTAATTTCCAAAAGTAGAACATTTATAAATGTATTTGTTGTATTGATATTTCTGCTACTAGTGGCTTCTCAATTAGAACAATTACAAAAGCTGTAGTAGACATTGTGAAGTACTCTGATTTGACTTCTTCAAATAGCATTTAGTGACATTTAATCGCGCTGTCATTTCACTCCAGTCACACGCAATTAACATTAAACCTTAAGGTTCATAAAACCTACTGATGGAACTATAAATGACTGGATTGATGTAGTGTATAATATATATGTTATGGAGAGATTCACATCCAAACTGAGATGTAAAACTGATATTTTTACTGAAAATTGGTCCAAATGGCTGACTTAAGCCAGATTTTGTATAATTTCAATGAGACAAACTTTACCGTAAAGGGAAAAAGAATATGGGTGTATGAGCATATTGATATTTGTGTAGACTCGGTGCTGATCAAATGTTGGACTCTCCCCCTCCTGTTTGTAAAATAAAAAAAACTACTGATGGAAACTAAATAAAATTACAGATTTATTTGAATTTCAGTGTCGTTCAGAACATTAGTGTGTGTGTCCATCAGTTAATAAAGTCTGTGTATGTAACACAGGCATGTAGTTTTAGATACTTTAATGGTGGCTTAAGGTTATGTTGCATATTACAGCTTTAACTTACAGACCTAATGGAACACATAATACTAAGATGTCAGCTGATTTGAAAGAAAAGCACCAGTTTAAGGGTGATAAATGACACCCTGACAGCAATATCATCACCATTTGACCCCATAAAAGTCCATTTTAAGTCTGCAGGCTTCACTGTGGCTAGTAACTGAAATAATTCTTCCTCAGCCTTGATACTAGTTAAGTAAAGCTTGTCAGCATTTTTGCAGATGGATGCACTAAATGTTTCTTTCCCTTCAAAGCAGCAATAACATTTTGACATGATAATTTCTTTGTGTCCCTATAACTTTCACCTTTTGACAAATACTTTTTAATTATAATAAAACAGCACTTTGTCATAATAACTAACATACACTGCAAGGCCAAAAAAAAAAAGTTGCACATGCAGTATTTCACAGCAACATCTTTGATTTTGATTACAGGAGACGTTCACTGGATTTAACTGAGCAAATAGTTCAGATCCTTCCGTGGGTAAATACTGCAGTGGTTAATAATGTTTCAGCTGGAACAGGGTATTTAACTCTAACTGCAGTGAGTGTCCTCTCATGTTTTTAATGTCCTGGATAGTGCCAGGACTGATCAGAATCATCATGTTTGTGACAGAATGGTTCAGGGTGAATAAGACATCATTTCCAAACATGGATAAAACTCCGTAAGGTCCAGACTCTAACTTGGGATGTGATGAAGACTTGATGCAGTGGTCCAATTGTCTATCATCAATAATAAAAAATTAATGCAACTATGAATGGAAACAGTATCATGAACCTTATTGCAACACTTTTTTTTTTGTTTAGCACAACAGTATTTTAAACATGAGAAACATACATATGTACAATACAACACAAATGTTAAGGTTACCTCTACAAAAAAAGGCCTTATCGACCCTACTTTAAAACCTTGTCATACAAGCTAAAACTTACAGCCAGAGTGCTTTGCTCCACCCTGACTCTGAGTTCAGCCAGTGAGAGGTTTTGTGCGTCATACTCATTTTGTCTCGGCCCAGAGCCGAGACAACACCACAGCACATCCTCTTTCTGGACAATAGACCTGGCCTGCCATGTTATACCCACACAGCAGGCGTCCACCACTCTGCAGAGGGCAGGAAGCTCCTCCGGCTGACCCACTGCCTCCTCACATATACAGTCACAGGAAGTTCAGTCAGCCAGCCTTGTGAAATAAATTCACCTCTCATGTTGTACAACCAGCGGCACACCCTAATTCACATCAATCTGTTGGAAAGACTTATTAGTGTACACAGGTATATTTAAATATACACAAAGCTTATCCTGTACAGTTCTAATGCACAGCTGTATGGATGACTAATATTCCATTATTTGTGAAATTTAGTGTTGAATTTTTTTCCTGATAAGAAAGAATTAGAATGTTAAAATCACTTTTTTCTTATTCCTGCAAAAGTGATGAAAGCTAGTCAAAGGCCACTACACTTCCTTGCATGTCATTCGTGGACCCTGTAAGCACTGGCATGTATGAATTATATTCAGTCCAATTTATTTTATTTTATTTTGAATATGCAACAAAGCAAAGTAATCCTACCTGGTCTTTACAAATGAAACAGATTACATGAAAACAAACAAAAACCTGTACATACACATGAAAACAAAGTATGACTTCATTTGCACATTTGAAAAGGAGTGAAAGGATGTATAACTTATTTAATCCCACCCCTTTGCCACAAAACAGTTTATCGTTTAGCTTCCTATCAGCATAGTATAAAAAATCAAGTCCCTTGGATCAGTTAACCTCACTTATACATACACATACCTGCATACATATATACATACATACATACACAACTACACTGACAGTCAATATAAGCCACACAGCTGCACTAAAACACACATTCTTCATTATGTAGGTTTAACATAAAAAGAAACTGACTTTAAAATGGGGCTATTTTCTTTCTCTTTTATTGTATTTTGTCTCCTGTAGGGGATACAGATTTACTAAACATGAATACAAAAGCTGTATTTAATGTAAGTACACGCCTGTACACAGCGTGAAAAGACAAAGAAACTCACAAAAATAAAACATTCACACATTCACATAATACACAGACAGGACTCCTGCTACACTGTAAAATTCACACCTTCAGACCAGAATGTCCTGACAGAATGGTCCATTTGGCATGCAGATGGCACTCCTGGTAAAGTATGGTGTAATTGGTGCACAACCATGGCACTGTGTGGCCTAGCAGCCAGGGGCAACACATTTTCTGGACAAAGGGCAGGAAGATTTTGGCTCAGTAGTGGTTTGTGGAAGAACCAAAGGCCATAATGCTGCAGCCATATGTTGTGTAAGGCTTATAGAGCCTGTATGTCTTTGTGCATGTAGCTTCAGGGTCACATGTCTTTGTGTGCTGTGTGTTATGGTGTGACACTGCCATTATGGATGAGTGCTGACAGCCGGTGGAATGGCCACAGACAGAGGGCTTGTACTTGTTGTGTTAACACTGGCGGGACACAATAATCTGCTACTTGTAAAGCAGGTATCGTCCTGACAAAACCATTATTGTCTCCACATGGTAATGAGGACTGGGGAGGGACTGGGAAATAGATTTAGAGGAGGCTGGTCCTGGGCCATGGCCTGCTTGAGATGGGAGGGCGAGGGTAAGGGGGGGTAGAAGAGGGAGGCGGAGGAGCGGGGCATTAGGTTTGTTCTCTTGCATCACTGAGCACTGGAGAGTTGTCTTAAATTGCCACAATACAAATTAGCTAGGCTAAAGAATGGAAGCCACAGAAGGAGGGGAAAAACAGATGACAAGCCTGAAGATTTAAGTCAAACGTACAATAGCATTCTGTAATCCCCTCCACCACCCCCACCCTTTTTGCCCACATCTTCCTCCGTGCAGAAGATCAGGGTGGAATAAAAAGAGGGGAAAAAAAGAAAACAGGGAGTGTTGTTGGTGTCCTCTAATGAAGCAAGCGAAGATGCAAGTCAATAGAGCAATTCATTAACAAATCAAAGTCCCAAGGGCCTGCCTGGCAGCATGGCCGTGTTTGTGAAAACCCTCCTTCAGAATGGATACCCATATGCCGGAGGTCAGGGTGACGCCCCACTCCACGCTGTTTACCATTCAGCATACACACACATGGCCGTTAGGGTCACCACTATCTAACGTGTCCGCTGTGCACACAAACGAATTTCCATATGGTCCATGAAAATGGATACGCTGTTAGACCTCCCTTACTTCCCACGCCCCGGCCTTGAGTGTATTTGGATGCTGCGTGTTTCCCCACACTTCAGGCAGGTGGCTTAGACCATCAGGTGGGAGGTCGAAAGGACTCATGTTGTTGTTGGGAGACACCTAGAGATAATTTTCAGAATTCATGCCACAAAATGTGCCATTTCTTCACTTTCTCTCGTCAGCCCGTTGACTGTTATCGCTCATCCATGGCTTGTCTTTCTCCCTGTATCACCCCCTCCCCCTTATCTGTCAGTAGTGCACCTTTCAGAGGACTTTCAGAACTCTGCAGCAGTAGCGTTGATGTTGCTTAATAAGAACGTGAGGGCAGTACTGATGGACGCCAATGAGTGTGAAGCCTATTGAGATAGTGGTGACCTGCTGAAGAGGATTCCAGCCTGAGGGCACTTCACATGACTCTTTCAAATCCACACAAATAAAGCTCTTTATGGCCTGAAAGTGGCCCCACAGAATGGGAGCTACAGAGCCCCCTGAAAAGCTCAACACGATTGTCATGGATATTACACGACGCGAGCAACAACGGGCCGAGGAGACAAGTGTTGATCGTGAACAAAACTCAAGCAGACTTTTCCGTGAGGCTGGCCAGGGAATGTTGACAGGCTGGTGAATGGTCTGTTTAACCCTTTGAAAGTGAATGGGGGCTCCCTGAAACAAATGCATTCTGATAGACTTTGTATGCAGTGGGACACAAAAAGTACACTAAGCCCCTGCAATGGAACCAGGCAGAAGGCGAGAGACGAAAATAAGATTGGAAAGGTGGGAATGTGTTTGCGCCAGATTCCATCAGCCCCGGCTCTTCTACTTTCTGGCTTCGACGCTTCTCTTTTGAGCTCAACAGAGAGATGATTTAAGCCTTGACTGGGCTCTAGCATCCATTTTGACTGAACCCATTTAGAGTTTTAGACAGACTGTTTGTTCACAACAGTATGCTGCTGTTTGATGGAGAATGTCAAGCCTGAAGTGAATGCTATTCCTGTGGCACTGGCAGTCATTTGTTCAGTCACCTAAAAACTTTATTTCTTTATCACCACTGAGGAGTAAAACCAAGCTCAGAATGCATTGTTATCAGCTTTTTTGTAATTTATCCATATGGGTGTGGTAGTTGCACAAAAGTCCTGCTGAAAAAAATAGCTTGTAGCAGAAAATAATCTAATGCCATGTACCCACCTTACCCTGTAGCATTAAAAATGAAAAAAAAAATAATAATACTGCCATTTAAACATGGCAGTCTTCTGCAGCGCTAATGCTTTACTTTGCAATTAAACTTTCGTCTAAAACAGATATTATTCCTACTGATTTAAAATCGGGCCACGTGACCGTTATGAGGCTGTTAATTGGAAAACTGCTCAGCAGTGTGAAATGTTTCATGGGTGAATGACATAAGACTCTGGCAGGGGCACTCTACCAATGGAAAAAGCCAATATTGCCCAGTGCAGCACACTACAGGGTCACCCGTGGATAATATTTGTGTATATTATGTTATGTATTCAGTATACCTGCTCAGTGGTTCATACAAGAATTAGGAAGAGTATTTTTAGACAAGAGTTGGACAAACAGTTAAACTCTGGGGGTTGTAGGGTCAGTGGCCATACCATCGGTTTTTAACTATTTATGTGTATATGACAATATAAGAATATTTAAATATGAAACATGTAACACGTTGGCGTGTTAGATTCCAATTGACAAGAGATTTGAATTTGGTCCATCATGCATACAAAATGTGCCGTTTATAAGTTACTGCATGTTCAAATGTGCCTACATACCCAAATTCAACATGAGTTCCTCCAGCAAACTGCTACAGCTAAGCTGTCACCTTCCAAACTCTCACACAGCCCTCTCAGAGAGCAAAAAACTTCTCCAGCAGAGCTCCTGCATGCTGACGGTAATCCTGAACTTTGGAAACTGCAAGGGGGGGAAAGAGAAATGTGCTTAGTTCAGCTCCTTCTTGTCACAGGGTGTAGTTTGAGTGGGAGCAGACATGGCTGCCATTGTGGGAGCGTTCTGTGTTGCTGTGTTTGTGTCAGGAAGGCTTTCAGCAGCGAGCCTTGTGACAGTGAGGACGTGTGAGGTGCATTGAGATGTCCTTGTTTTAGGAATACTGCCACCGCCACCATGAGACCAGCCAATTATGCCTCCAGCATGCAAATGTCTTGCAGAGAGAGACGGACAGAAACAGAGAAAGAGAGAAAGAAGCAAGAGAGAGCGCAAAGACAAAGACACAATGGGGTCTGTGAAGGTTCTATGTGTGCCCCACTCAGTCTGAGTCTGTTGTTTAATTGCCATGTTTACCCAGTGACTACATCCAATGTCATTAGCACACAGTGTAGTGTCATTTGTGTTGTCAAACCACTCTACAGCACCATGGGGTCATTATTGCTTGACTGGCTTGAGCGGGGGAAAATTGACATATTTTATGTGGGAAATCCTGATACACTCCATGGAGTTGTTTTCTCTGTGCTTTCAAACAGCCATGGGGCCAATTAATTTTTGACCAGTCCATATCCCAGGGACTGCTGTTGCTTTTAATGGTCTGGTTAGCTTTGGCTCACATGTCACTGTGTATTTGATGAGACAGATAACTAGAGTCCTTTAAAAACAATGTTATGATAGATGGGGAAAAAAGGATGCATGCATATACATGTAATTAGAAAATGTTACATGTCTAAATATAATTCATATTGAACATATTGTGTATTTTATATTTGTGAGCGTGCATCTCTAAATAAATTAAAATCATAAAACATCTCATAAATGACAGATATGAAGTACAATTTATGGCAGTTTTGTCCAAGGCTAAAGGATGTTGATTTATGCATTTCCCCATCTTTCATTTGATGTAAAAAAAAAAAAAGTAATCATAACCACTCCCATGTTACGCAGTAACCTAGTCTACATTATAAATAAACACAGAGGCACAGACAGGGAAAGAATAAACACAAAACAAAGGGAAGGAGCTGAAAAAAAATCCTCTGAATCCCTGACTGCCTGGTCAACACAGGTGGCAGATTCGCAGGAAACAGATTTAATTATGCTCCTGGTAACAATGCTTTGTCCTTACAGCGGCTGACATCGCTGTTGACAAAGGCCGCCGCTGCATTCTAATCAGGAAACAAAATGCTGTGGAGCGCCCCAAAGCCCTGGTGGTGGATCATTAGCCAACCACCTCCTAAGATCCAGGGAAAGTAGAGAGAACAGCCATGACATAAAGTACCATGCCATCAGGCAGACAGAGCTCGCTTTCCACCCAGGAGACCAAGGTCCACCAAGGGGAGAGGGGAGGAGAGAAGCTGACCAGCTGATAGACAGACAGACACAGCGACAGAAGTGTTGCCCTGCCCGGCCGTCCCACCAGGGCTGAGCTTAACAAGGGGGCTGACAGGCTGCAGCTGGGTCCTGCCTAACGAAGGCGGGGACATTAGCGGGGCTCTCTACGTCTGTCTCATTAAAAGACATGAGCCCACCTTGATTTCCACTCACACTGCCCACTTGCGTGACAGCTCGGCATGCCACCAGCCAATGAGGAGAAAGCGGCGCAGCGACGGCGGCAGGCAGGTGACGGGAGGAGTTCTTGACATTACAGTGCGGGGAGGGACAGGGGTCAAATGTAAGGGTGACCCCTGTCTCGGGGACAGTGATGACCTCGTTAGGGGCCCCTGACAAAAGGAGGAGCGGCTGGGTGTCACCACTGTCATGGTATACACAGGTTGGCTGACATCACAGTCTCTCATAGCTGAAGCTCCCAGCACCTCCCTATGACTAGACTCTAGCGCTGACACAGGGCGCTCGCTAATGAGCATCAAAGGGCCTGTCCTTCAACTAGTAATGAGGACAGGTGACGACAGTATCACATAATAACAGGATCTGTAACATGAGTCTGGACAGTAGAGGCCACAGTAGTATAGAAACGAGGAGAAGAATATTTAAAAGAGCTCTCACTCAGAAACCTTCAGAATTTCTATTTCACTGGATTCAGATGAATGAAAAGTGATTTAATATCTGAGACACACCCCTTTTAAATAAGGTTTTCTCAGCTGTAAAACCAAATTCATTATATTGGTAAAGATAGACTACACACAGATCTAGCATGACTTCATAATTATGCAAAGAGCTCCCAGTGCAGCAGTATTACAGGCCCCTGGTCTCCAAACCAGCCCAATATATCCAGTTCCAAGAGCCTTCTGTGCAGGTCTCCAGAGCTCGGTTTAAGAGGAGGATGAATAGAGTGATGAAGTGCGGGTCACATGTCTGTTTGATCCAGTGATAACGAGGGGGCTGAAGAAATAATCTATCAGCAATAATCCCTGACTCAGGAGACACCTCGGCAACACATACACACTCACACAGAGGCATGCATGCACATAGATGACAGATGCACACGGAGGCACACACACACACACACACACACACACACACACACACACACACACACACACACACACACACACACACACACACAAACTGATCACCATATTCAGCAGGCCTTCATTATCACTATAATGTGAAGCAGGGGAGCCCGCAACCAAAATGACCAATTATTCAGCATCAAGTATATCACCCTTCATTCACTCACTGGGATTTATTACCATAAGATAGCAGGTCAGTGTAAACGGCAGAAAACCGCAGCCAGACAGGCAGACACATTATACTGTTTATTGTTTAGAAAGGTACAGAGAGAGAACACAGCACCTTTGAGACCTCGGTGTACCTCAGTTGAAAAGCTAGCACGTAAAACACACAGGAGAGGTTATCAAGGAAAAAGATGCCATACTCTACACGCATAAATCATTTATAATGTGTACCATAACATTTCCCTCTCTTCTTTAGTCACAGTGAAGGGTAGGATCCTCTTTCCTGCTTGGGCCCCTGTAAGGATAATCATGTATCCATTTACATTTCCCATAAAGGAATATGGAGATGAGGGAGGGAGTCAGCAGGGGGTTTCACACACACACGGACACATGCAAAAAAAAAAAATTATATATATATATTTAGAGAGAGAGTGTAGAGAGAGCAAGAGGGACACAAATACGTGCACACAGCGACACAGTCACAAATGTATTTGCCTTGCTATGCTGTCACAATCAGGACATTCTGAACTATCACAGATTTAGATTAGAAGCTGTCAGTGTTTTCGTTGCAGCCACTGTTGGCAAATGAAAGGCTGAGGCGAAGCGAATGAACAAAACAACATCCTAATGATTGTTTATACAGTGGAAACATGAAGCAATTTTGGCTGATTATCGGGACAATGTCTGCCAATGACGCCATTGTTAGTGTACAGGCCAGAGGAGAAAAAAAAGACTGATTGAGAACAAAGCAGAGACAGCTGAACCCATCATCTTTTATTCATTACATAAATGACATTTTAACAAGAGAAAATTCCTCATTATTGCTTCATTATACTGTATTAGATCTCTGTCTAGCAGATTGATAGAGTGATAGTGCTTTTATGAATATCAATATGTTTAGACAGGGGGCTTGTGAAGACCTCAGCCAAGGTCAAAGCTATATGTTTTAACAACACAAACCACGATAAGACAGTCAGGTCAACAGATATAGGAAGACTAAAGTGATGTGAGTGGAAAAGCTTAATCTAAATTGTGAAGGCTTGCTTAAAAATTCAGTTATTTTGTCTTAATTCATCATATTAACGGCTTTGCTGTACGGCATAAAAGGTATAAACACTGAAAGGGGGGGGGGGGGGGTCATTGTTGTTCTGCCTTTAAGTCAGCAGCGGAGGTAGTCACAGAGTCAAATCAACGTCTGTGTAAAAGGAAGAGCAGGCGAGAGGTGTGACGTTTTGATGGTCTGTGTGTGACCCAACACTGGGGGATGTCAAAATGTAAATCTGCCATTGCATGGATCAAAACACTCAATATGATGCACACTAACCAAGCCTGCCCTAAACGCTTTTTTTTTTTTTTTTTTTTTTTAAAGTTTTATTTGGTGAATTAAATATGCACATATGATTGTGAAGATTTAATACAGTCATTTAAAAATATATTTGTATTTGAGAAGAAAAAAAATAAAAGTTCAAAATAGCTGCTGTTCGTCCTAATTATGAGCTCATTGGGTATTTTTGCTCAGTCTGCTGACAGGAACACAACAGGAGAGATGAGGGGAGAGGAAGCACAGACTGAACAGGAGCAGCTCAGCTTGATTAAAATATAGCCATTTTTTCTTTTGATTAGCTTTTCCTTTTGCTCAACTGCTTCGCTGACCTTCATTCAAATATTACATAACTTGTGTTTTTCTGAGACGTGCAGTTTTTGAAATAGAATTTCCATAGATTAATTTATATTACTGATAATTTTTCACCAAAATACTGTGCTTTCTGAATGCGGATCAGAAACTAAATGATTATATAATTATTATTATTGTTATTGGTTATACACTTTTATTGCTTGGAGTGTGAACATTTATAATTACTGTAAAAGGTTATTGAATTTACAATCATATTAGAACTTTAATATTGTAAAATTAGAAGTGCAGTGCATTAGTCCTAATTTCACTTTTATTTGAACATCGAATGCAACTAGAAATAGTTTTGCTGCTTTAGTAAGTATAGGATGTAATACTTATAGCACCTCATCACTTATCCAGCATATCATTTTTAGAGCAACACAACTGGTATTTGTATTTCCAACTTATGCATGTTATACTTTGGTTAGAAGTCACTAAAGCTGATGTTGTTGATGCATAGTTTTGATTTCAGAAAAACAGTTAGATTCCCACACTGGTGCAGTATTATGACGGCTTCGTATGGTTCAGTGTAAACAGGTAGTGCAAGCAGAAAGAGGGGTCTTTATACCATATATGTGTTTAAAAAGGCTTTGAGTCTCTAACTGGTGTGCTTTTCAACTCGATGTCACTGTACTCCCTTAGTTCTCTGCATTCAGCAGACAAGAACATTCAGCCTAACTATTTATTACAGTAGTTTTTAAAAAAAATGATTTTAGGATACAGTTTTTAGTTCTCAAATGGTTCACTGCTTTATATTTCCATTTTCTTTTTGCAGTCATGTCAATCAAAGTGAGCCGAGTTCTCTCTGACAAGTGAGAATAGTTTATTTAAATTGGTCTGGTGACCGAGAGCAGCGTACAGTAAATGTCTGAATACAGAATGAGGTATTTATGAAAAATGTGGCTACGTTGTCCTCCATTCTGAAGAAGCAATACTCTCACCTGAGAAAGAAAGTGGAAATGCTGACCTTTATGCTCTGGAGTATACATACACTTCCACCAGTATTGCACATACATCCATGTGCACTTGTGCACACATGCACAAAACCTAGAAACACAGACCCAACACTGCACATCGTTTTTCTCCTGCCTTATATATATATCCCACCTCAGCTCTGGGGGTGTTATCTGAAATAATTACCGGTGGCCTCTCCCTGTCCCTGGTGGCTGCTGCTTGTGTGTGAGGTGAGACAACAGTAGGTCACAGTGGTGGGTCTGCTCTAGGAGGAAGCAGCAGTGTTTGCAAAGATGCTGGTGGTGATGGGGGTGTTGAAGATCTGAGACTGGCCTCCTATGGCCCTGGCAACAGCTCTTAATTAACCACCCAGGTATTCCTGAGCCTCACGGCCCACTGCCCGGCTGGCCATATGGCTGGAGCTGCGCCATAGCCATAATTGCCAGGGGAAACACTGCATCAAAAAGAGCTCAGCCAACATAAAGCTTGTGTAAATTATTTTTAATGGTTCCCTTCTGGCAGGAGCACGTGTTTGTCATCTCAAAAAGAGCAGCCCGGCGATTTATTTGCCCTTGACCCCTCTTTTCAGCGCACTTGCACCCTGTCTGATGCTGTGACCTGTCTACCTGATTCGAGCTGGTGTAATACACATACACACATGCGCACACACACACACGCATACACACATTACCACTATTAGAAATTAAATCCCACTCTCTCACTGCTTGAGTGAGTGGGTTGGATTCACACACAATAAGGTGTTTCACTTTGTGTCCACAGCCATTCCCAATGACTCATTGATGTTTTTAATTACTGGTCATCGCTTTGCTTTAAATCTAACACATTAAATTCCAACATAGAGGCTAAATCTGCCCCCTTTTGCAAATGTAATATTAAAGAACAGATGGTGCAAAACATGACTAATTAATTACTTTAAAAAGTGTGAGGCATGTATTTCATTTTTATTGAAAGTCAGTTGATCATGATCTCATATCACGTGCTTCTAAAAGTGGCAGCCATCTTGACTTTGACTCACAAAAAGGAGGAGAAAATGGACCAGAAATTATGATTTGGCCCTCTGGTCTGTAATTACCTAATCTGTTGTTCTAATGGCCTCTTCACCATGTCATGAACAAGCGTTTCTAAAAGGAAAAAAAAATTCTTGTCAAATTGGTTCCATGCCTGTCCTTTCTTGCCTTCACTTCCTCCCTTCAGTCTCTTTCTCTTTCAGTTTGGATTGTTAATCGTCCCAGGAGGGGTCCAGGAGGGATAAAGTAGCAGCTCATTGCAGTTTTCCGCTTGTGTTATTTTTGACCATCGTTCTTGTACAAGGATGTTGTTGTGAAGAAAGAGGAGGGGGTGGGGGTGTTCAGTGGCCTCTCAGGTGGGTTAAAACTGCTGGCTCTCTCCTGTGCAGTGGCCACTCACAATATGTCAGGAACACAGGACATTTCCATGCCCCAGCTCCCCCTCTGTAAGTCTCACGCCAGGCCATTGGTGGGTTGTTGTTTTAAGGAAGTAGCCAGCAATCTGGTCAGAGCGACCTCACATCTGCCCTGCTAATAAGAAGCCTGGCCTCCTCCCAATTTGCCTCCCTAAACAGTGTCCTTACCCACACAGGTCACGTCCTCCAAGGAACTGAACCAACAGAATACAGTGCACACGATGCATGGAAAACATTGGTACATATGCACGCAATCACAAAATAAACAGTGAACAGTGCTATAACATTAGACAGTGCAAATGTGGGATATTTACAACAACCTGTATCCGTGTAATTGTCGGGAAAATAGGATCTTTGGAGATGATTCAACGATGAAAGAAATCAGAAATGACTTAATTGAGGCTTTTTTGTTTGGAATAAATAAAGTAGGCTGTATAGTGTCAAACTCATTTTAGTTCAGGGGCCACATTCAGCCAAATTTGATCTGAAGTGGGCCGGACCAGTGAAATATATCATAATATAATATAAATAATGTCAACTCCAAACTTTCCTCTGTGTTTTAAAGGAAAAAAAGCAAAATTATGTAATTATTATTTTTATTTTTATCATTATTATTTTGTGATTAGTATTATGTGCAAATGTTTACATCTGCCACCTATCCTTTAAAACAATGTGAATAACATGAACAAACTCAAATTTCTTAAGAAAAATCAGTGCAATTTTAACAATATTATGTCTCATGTTATCATTTACATGTATAAATTACAACTTACAGATCTACAAATACACAAAACATTTAATAACAGGCAGAAAATTGGTGAACTTGCGCTAAAGACATTTCAAAATATTCATATTTGTTCAGTTTTGCTTGTTTTAGTATAAATACAGTAAAATGTTTATATTTACAAAGAGAAAAATGTGGTGTTGTATTTATAGGTTATTATGATAGTATTTTACTGATCTGAAACACTTGAGATTAAATTGGTCTATATGTGGAACCTGAACTAAAAGGATTAATATCTTCAGTGTAATTTTTGTATTTCACCAATTCATCCCATGGACCTATATATATATATATATATATATATATATATATTATATAGTGTCATGGTGGTAGTATAAACTCATACTCTAATCTCAGAAAAGTCAAGGCACTGTGTAAAATGTAAATAAAAACAATGCATTGATCTGCAAATACATCTAATATACCCATATTTAGCTCACAGTAGAACATAGAAATTATATCTAATGCTTAAACTCCAAAAATGTGCAATTTTAAGATTAAAAACGGTCATTTTGATTCCTACTGCACATTTCCAAAAAGCTGGGATGAGCCATATTTGCTATTGTGCAACAGCTTCTCTGTGTTTACCACCAGTCTGTAAATGCCTGGAAACTGAGGAAACCAGTTGCTAGATTTTTTGCAGAGGAATGTTGCCCTGTTGCTGTCTTCTATAGGATTGTAGCTCCTCAACAGTGCTGGGTCGTCTGTCATATTTTTCATTTCAGCACCTGGACTTTTCTATCACACAACCATGTGGCGTAGAAGTGTCGGACGAACATATTGCTGAAATATGCAAGGCCTTTCCTGAAAAAGGGTTTGTCTGGATGGGAGCATATATTCCACTAAAACCATTATACATAGTTCAGTATTGATCGTGCATTTCCAGAAATGTCAGGTATCTATTCCATAATCACTTATGCAACCCCATATCCTTAAAAGATACAGACTTTTGACGCAAGTACCAAATAATGTTATAAATGTTTCTAAGTCCTTGTAGAGGTTTTCATTAGAGAATCATGTCTGGTTTTACTGCCGTGCCACCTGAGGACCTGAAGGTCATGGACATTGAATATTGAGTTTTGGCATTGTGCTCAAATTTCACCAAATACTCTGAATCTTTTGATTATATCATGCATTATAAATGAGTAAATATTCAAAGTCCTCACGAATTTAAATTGAGGAACATTATTCTGAAATGGTTCCTTTATTTGTATACACAGTTTTTGCAGATTAGGGATCCTGTCTGTTTTTACTTCTGAGAGACTCTGCCTTTAAGATCTACTTTTCATGCTACTGACCTGTTGCCAATCAACCTAGTAAATTACAAAATCTAGCAGCTGTTTGTTGCACCTGTGCCAGTTTTCTCGACATGTAACTGCCAATAAATTCAAATAAATTTTCTCAGTTTAAACATTTTATATCTTTTCTTTGTTCTGTTATGAATAAGACTGAAGGTTATGACATTTGCAAACTTTTGCAAACTTGTTTTTTATTTAAATTTTACACAATTTCTCATGATCAAAATAGGTTCAAAGATGAATCAAACCAATAAATAATGCTCCGTCCTTATTGATCTACTACCAAAGGCATAGTCAACACCACACTGGTAACTGGATCAAATGTCAGCGTTGGCACCATACTGGACCCAGTAACACATACAAATAAATGAGCTGGGTATTTTATGGTCAGGACTTTTATTCACTAAAGCTTTTTTATCTAAACCCACTTTAATTAGTTTTTGGTTCATTTATTTGTGTATTTGGACCCTAATAGTTCATAAAGTTTGGATTGTGCTGAAAGATACTGCAGAACTATCTTTATATTCATTTTGGTAAAATTCGAGTGGATTTCTACAACCTGTTTTAATTCCTTCATATTTGTTACATCTCTAACTAGTTACATCACAACATTTGTACATATAAGGTCAAGGCAACACAGTGGTGCAGTGGTTAGCACTCGTGCCTCACAACAAGAAGGACCCGGGTTCGATTCCCGGGCGATTCTTGGGACCTTT
>JAQQZY010000019.1:45797312-45819990 GCA_030068375.1 Ostorhinchus rueppellii | reverse complement strand
AGAGAGAGAGAGAGAGAGAGAGAGAGAGAGAGAGAGAGAGAGAGAGAGAGAGAGAGAGAGAGAGAGAGAGAGAGTATGTCTGCATACCACAGTCAGCATAAATCTTTGTCAGCCACACTTATTAATACTGATGATAATTTTATTTCAAAGATATTCACTACATCTATGAAGATCTTCTACAAGGTTATTATTTCCACATTGGACCGGACTGTTGGAAGCATAATAGCAATAACACAACTTAGAATTTGCAGTTTTTCTCAAATTTTTTATTGATGCATTCTTGTCTTTTGCAAAGTGACAACCTTCATTTATTGATCTGCTCTTCCCAACCTCATACAAATGAACGCTGAAGGATTCTATTTTTATTTATTGCGTTCATGGACATAAAGGCTTCATCACTTATAGCTACGAAAACAGCTCAATCAGACATGAACGGCAGAGTCTGTGACTGACAAAGAGGAACAAGCATTAAAAAAGAAAGACAAAGATTTGTTGAGTGGCATAATGATTTATTTTCTTAGCTGCCAAAGGAAATAAATATTAAAATATATATTTTTAGGGAACAAACAACTCTTGGAATTCTTCGTAATGATTCCCGCTTGAATGTAGCTAAAACAAATTATCTCTGCTCTAAACTTCAATAGAATAATCAATCACTTTGATTACAAATATAAATATATATTTGACTGTATCTGATGCAAAAACAAAACTAAAAATGTAAAATATACACCACTGATATAAAAATCTAAACCAGAAATTGCATTATCTCTGAAATTTCGCCCTAAAGAATCAGTGAGGCAGACAGTATATGCATTTGCATACATCCATATATTAAATCCTCCACTAATACCCAGACACATATGTTAACACATACATGTATACATACGCATTTGCAGACACAGATTCACAAACATATGTGTGGATGTATGTACACAACCGCGCTCAGACAGACCTAAACACAGATAACTGTACCCCCACTCCATATGCCCCAGACATAATATTCCAAATAGCCTTCAAAATGCAATGTTTGGGTCAAGCCGACTTGCACTTCTAAGTAATTTATAATATGCTTTACTCCAAGGTATTGCACAATCTCATTATCATTAGATTTTTGCATATTTAACAACAGTTTTTAATTAGAAGGTATTTTATTATTCATGCACATAATTTGAGGCGAGCTCAGGCTGCATGCTTCTCACGATGAAGATGGAAAGAGATGAGGTGGGGAAAAAACAAACATGCAGACATTTTTCTCTGAAATGGAAAATTTTGGTTTGTAGTCTTTAACTGGCAAGTAATTCCACACACTACTCTGGTAATGGCTCTTTTAATTTAGCTAATAGCTATCATGTTGTGTACCTTTATGCATTTGCTAAATTCTTAGCTCTGGGAGTTGTCTCCCGGTGCTGGAGCTGTAAGTAGTTTGGTATGCTTTGGCTCTCAATGTAGTAGCATTTGCTGCGGCTATGCTCCTTGATGTATTATTAAAATTGGAAATGGACTCCAGGGACAGCATCTAGTTATGTGCTTTCATTTGCCGAATAAACCAAGCGTTGTTTTCATCTTTGCTCATGATTGTTAATGGCGCCGCTGATGAGAGGGGTGTGTGTGTTTTCTCCCACTCCCTTTATCAGCACAGGCTTGTTATTATGCAGGCCAAATAGCCAAGCTGCTGATTTTGTTTTAGGGTTTCAATTAGTCATTTGACTAAGCACATCTGTTACTGGCAGAGGCCCAGAGTATGGACGAGTCCCTGTCACCTGCTCGGGAGCCAATGGAGTACAGAAGCAGCAGGGATATCAAGGCCCCTTGGTGGCTACAACCACTTCAGAGATCCTCAGGGGTGTGTCCTGGGTCCCCTCACATTTTACAGCCAAGTCTACTGAGGAAAGACGCTTCCAGAAACACACACTGTCTGTTTCTCCCCCGATTCTTCTGCTCTGTTAAAGCCAAAGCCTGTAGAGACTGGTGTTTAAACTGTTTCTAGTGTTCAATGCCTGCTTTCCAAAAGTAACTAATAAAACCACTGGTGGAAAGATGGTTTGAGGTTTAGAAACCACATGCAAACGTCAACCTGCTGATGATTGGCTTTGTAGCGCCTTCTATATGTTTTGTGCTTGCTTTTGATTGTCTCTTAATGATTTATGTATAGCAGTCTGCTTATTTGTTCTCTCCCCAGGAGTACTAGAATTGATGAATATACGATGTGCCTTTCTTTGAAGGGCTGTGAGTGCAGAACTGTTTAAATGTGGACCAATGCAAATAAACAGCCTACTTCCTGAGCTGAAAGTCAAGGAGATGTGCTATTTAACTCTATTCCTCCGCATACACAAACGGATGTGCACACACTGGAATATTATATACATTTATGCATGTCCTTCGCTCTGCCACAATAAATATCACTGACTTCTCAACAGTGCTCTAAGAGTGAGATAAAATGGCAGTTTGGAAAATGTAATTAAAAAGCCATATAAGGTGTACTGTACGCTGTATATTGACAGTAGATAAAATGGCTCATGGTTAAACCTGAGGATTATCATCTTGTACAGTGCTTTTAGTATTTGCACTATGGTAATTAGAAGCAACAGAATAAAAGGCCTATTTATATATCCAGAGTGTAATGGGCCTTTGTGAAACAACAGCAGGGTGAGATTTACTCTGCTGCGTGGAACAAAAGCACTATGTCACTTCAGAAGTCAGCAAAGCTCTGTTTCATTATGGTCAGCGATTTCCTGAAAGACTGAGGCTGTCCAATACCTCAATCACATTAAGTCCCAGCCCGTTTTGGGAAGCCAGACAGTAGTCAAGCCCCAATAGAGCTGCAGCCAATCTTTGATTGTCAGAGTTCAGGGAGGGTTCAGTCAGTAGCACAGTCTTCTCCTCCTGATCCAAGAGGGACTCCCATGGGGCTTTAATAAAACATTTTGCTCATTGTGGAAAGTAATGACCAACAATGTAAACTTGTGACTCGACAACAGATGTTGGCATGCTTAGTGGAAACAAGGTGCTGTAAAATTAATTTCATTTGAATTATTTACTGCATGCATTACGTGCTTGAGGAAGTAGATGGAGGGGGGGTTGGATTGGTTGGCAACAACAACAGAAATGTATTCAATTAAAGGTGAAATACTGGGATAGTGGGTGGGGGAAAATGGAAAAGAGCAGGATCACATGTGTTCTCACTCGAAAAATCAAATAGGAATCATAGCAACCCTGACATAGCCCCTGTGATTTATATTTAATAGGGTTTATTATTTCATATTGTCACTTCAAAGGTTGTGGCAGGATAAGTTGCTGGAGATGTTTTCCAAATTAAATTAAGCCAAATGAATATCTAGAGAACAGGTATGGGGGCACTGTTGTTTCTTTTAAGAGACCAGAGGAAAGGAGCATTTGTGTGGTAGAGAGAGAAAGTTTTGTCAAATGAAATCACACCATAATGATTCCAAATAGAAGTGTGTCGGATCAACTCAAGCTTCATCAAACACACATCAGCATGCATGAATACACAAAGACAGAAAGCAAGAATAAACATGCACAAGACAGCAGGTCTTCATTAATTGTTTGATCTGGAAAACTCACACAGTTCTGGAGTTAAATCACCAGATGAATAATGACTGACTGTCTCCAAGAAATTATATTTATATTTTTACAAATCGTGTCCACTGTGACTTTGCCCTAAAAACATGAAAAGGACAAGACTTTGAGACGGTAGGAGATGATAAAAGCCCACACATTTTTATTCTAGTAGTACAGGTATTCGTGTAAAAAAGAAAAAAAAAAAAAGAGAGAGAGAAAAAAGGACTGATTCAGCTTCTTTTCTTGAAGACCAAATATGGAACATTTTTCTTTAAGAAGACAATATATAGACTCATACAATAATAATCCCACTCAATCATCACTTCAGACCCTCTGTCAGTATGTGCTGGTGTATTCACCTGCAGAGACCCTGCCTTCTGTCTGTATTTGTTATTTTCCACTTGTTTTGCAGTGTTTGAGATATTTCTTGGTCAACCTTTGGGCAATGAGTTGCAATTCCAACCAAAAACAACATCAGCATGCACGAATCTGATGATATAAAAAAAGAAAATGCTGAAAATAATGAACATTAACTTAACTGGAACATGCAAATCAGCTTTTCACAATTGCTGTGTGTGCATGTGCCACTTTATACATTAAATAATATACTTTTCTGTGTTAATGTCACATCTGTTTCGGTGTAAATTGGTCTTGATTGGAGGATGGCATGTAATAATGCAAAACAAACAGTTAAAAATTCTAATAAATCCTTTCAAAATAAAGTAAAGAACCTATTTTAAATATGCAAAAAGTCAAACAAACAGACATGGAATTGAAATGTAAAGACTGAATGTAAGGAAGTACAATTCTTCAAAACTTAACCAAAATTAAAAATATTTAGCAGAGTCAAAGTCATTGTGAAGACACACACGTCTCCTGTTTAGTCTTAAGATTCATTCATCAGTACACATTTAGTTCAAACATTCAGGCTACGATGCATTCAAGAAGAAAGTCATGAGAATGGAATCTTTATTTTATCAGTAGTACACTGTAAAAAGTAAAGGATTGAATCAACTTAAAATGTTTTCTTCAATAGGTCACACAAAATGATTAGTTGAGTGAACCAAATGAACTTATATTGAATGTAATTTAATTTGGTTCATTCAACTGATTTTTTATGTGTGACCTATTGAAGAAAAAATTTTAAGTTGATTCAATGCTTTACTTTTTACAGTGTATTTTGTTACACGTAAACATGCGCCACACACCGACATTTGTCTTGTGCCTTTAACCAGCCACTAGCTCATCATACAACAGGAGCAGTGGGCTCATTGTATTAGGCACCCGGGAAGCAAATGGGGGGGGTTAAGTGCCTTGCTCAAGGGCACATCAGCTCAGACCGTCAGAAAACATCATTAACAGTAACAGTAAGATGCAGAAGAAATACAAAATAATATTTAGAATAACTCTACAGATGGATAAAGAATGGCTTATGTTACCCATATACCAAAATAAATCAAAGGTAATTTTTGTCACTTTCTGTTTGGCCAACAAAATTATGCCAAATAGACTGTCATATCAGCAGGCAACCATCCATGTGACGCCATCAGAGTGGAGAGAGATGCTTCACCTGGATTTCCTTCATCACCCTAGCCCCTTAGGCAGTGGCTAAAACAGCACGTAGCTACTGTTAGGACTTGGCGTTGTGGAAAAATAACAGCGGGTGCCCTTGATATAAATATATTTCCTCCTGCAGTTGGCCCCCCAAGTTATTCATCTGTGTGTTTATTTTCTTTCTGGAGTCCCAGTCTTTGCTGTGCAAAGGTTGCCTTTGTTTGTGATGGTCCTGCAGAACAGCTCAGCTGAGTGTGAAGTGCTGGGATACAGGAAGAAGGGCTGCTCTCTAACCCAGGCCTTGTGATAAATGGAGATACTTAACAATAGTATATCCTGCGACCTGGACCCGGAGCTGCTGACAGCGCCATGTCCACATAGTGTGTGTCTCCAACTCTCACCTAAGCTTCCCAAACAGCACCATGGTAGAACACTTACAATAGGTAGGTCAGGATTTTACTAATAATTCGACTGCAGAATGGGGTACAAAGAACTGATAATTGTTCAGACTGAATTAAGACGGATGGTAAAACATTTAGTGCTGCAGAATACTCGGAGATTTTTACTTTTAGAGCTATTACAACTCACAGGAGTAGTTATATATATATATATTTTTTACAACAAAACAGTATAAACATAGACACAAACATATATTGACGTGAAGGTTTGTTGTCTTTGCTTAAATTAATCAACAAAATATACAACATACAGTCAAGGAAAAAATTATTAGACCATCAAAAGTCATCAAAAACAATGGTTCTTGGAATCAAGTACTAATTCCTGTGTGTATCATGTGACTAAAACAGACAGAAAAGAAAACATGGAATGTCTAAAAGCACAGTTTTTGTCAGTACAATGTCATAGATATTGATGTAAGAACTGAAGGGACTTTGGTTTTTATCAAGAAAACATGGAAAATGGATAGATATCAGCTCTGAAATTAAACTCTACTGAGCTATTTCTATTATCATTGTATTTGACCAAACAAATGTACCTTTAGTTGTACCAGACATTAAAATGAAATAAAAAATATGGAAGAAAACAAGGGTGGTTTAATAATTTTTTCTACGACTGTATATACGATTTTTTTTTTTTTTCACAAAGTGCCACAATTAGCATTACCAGAACTTGAGAAAGGTGTCATCACTTTCAGAAAACAATGTCTTTGCTCACTTCATGTAGCTCTCACACAGGAAGAATCACTTCCATGAATTAATACACACAAGCACACTTCCCTACCAGATGCTTGGTGTGTAATGAGGACTATATGGCCAAAAATAGGGCTAATGCTTTACACAGCAGAAGTCATTTAAAGTTCAAAGTTCGCATTAAGTGAGAGAGAAAAGAGCATACACACAAAACATAACCAGCTGTGGCGCTGCACTGATAAATGCTGCATCAGCGCTGTCTATAACACACACACACACACACACATACAAATCCCATTACCCCATTACCCAAATAGTCTTAAGTTTCACTCACAAACACTTATGGATTATTACTAAAAATCTGACAAAGGACACAGTTTGTCTTAGAAATCCAGATTTCACCACAACATCCATCTGTCAGCAAACCATCTCCATTATCCTTTGAATCACAAGCATGACTCAGACGCACAAAATGCCACATGTTCCTAATACTACAATAGACTACTGGCCCAAACCACTTTACACTATTTGTCATTTGGAAGTGTGCAAAAGTAAAAAAAAAATGTCAGATTATTTGTGGTTTGCCACAAGGATCAAGATCACAAAACTGCCAGAATGTGAACGTATTGACTTGTGTGTCACTTTTTAAAACACATTCACTTGCTCTAATAGAACATTGGCCTCATAACATGGTGAAAGTATATATATGAAACATTTTAACTCTACTTTTGTATCCTTGAATAACAGCATGCTTTTTATAATGTTATACCACAAATATAACACTATTATTTAAACTTTTGACACAAATATACTAAGTAACTGTCAGTCAAAGTAATTATGTTTCAATGTGACCAAAATTAAATACGTAGTAGAGCTGCATTTAAAGAATAGACCAAAAGGTCTTACATTGTAATGGCAGATATCACTTTGAAAAAAGCCCCGCATTAATTCCCTTAATCAGCATATGGATCAGAAAGATTTCCTTCACACAACTTGGGACAGCCGTGCCTATTCAAAACACATTAGACAAAGTGCGACACCGTCACGGTAGCAGATGTTCTTTACATTTCTCCCCATTCCTAACCTATTTCCTAGTCACTAAACCACCAAACCCCACTCTCTCCTTTCACTCTTTCCTCTCCCCAACAGCACACAAACCAGCACAAGACAAAGAGAAACAAGATAAATTAATACCAAGAGGGGTCCCAGCGGTATTGAGAGGGGATTGTTTTTTGTTCTAGTTGAAAATATTTCTCACTTTTTAGTGGAGCGCGCTCTAGTCCCACATGTATTGTCTGGCTGTGATCATGTGTCAGAGCTGTACAAGTGGGATGTGGGGCCGGGTGCCCGGCAGGCTTGTCTGAAGCAGACGGCTTGTTTGCGTGTACTTAACAGCTCCTCACAGCTGTGTTCTCTCCAAATGTAACAGGAGAAGACCTCATCCGTCAGAAAAATGCGTTCTCCCTTTCCCCCTTCTCTTTTCTGACTCCTCTCTTCTTCCTTCTCCTCCCCCAATTTTTTTGTTCAAGTGCCTCCATTGCAAAATGTCAGCAAACAGGCAAGGGGTCGCGTCAGAGGTCAGCCTGTGAATCGCTGTGTTAGCCCAGCTTTTCTTGCTTTTCAAGAGGGTGTGAATTTCTCAAGAAGCTGCTTATGAGCAAGCCATCCAGTATCCACACATTTTGTGGGCAGGAAAACTGGATTAGGCTTGTGACAAAACAGACACAACCTGTCTAAAAGTAACATGTCTAATGACTTCTCTGAATGAAAAGTTTTCCGGTAAATGTTCAGGACAGCTGTTGTTTTGTTCAAATATCTTCATGCTCCTCTGTGTGAATCAGGATGTGGGACATTAAAATAACATTCATGAAGATATATACGGTCAAACTTCAAAACACACTGCGTTCAAGATAAAAATAAGTCATCCTGTGCTGTACGGAATCTGACCTGTCTTCCTCTAAAAAAAGGGCCATGTTTTGCACAGAGGTTAATGGCTGAAAACTGTCACGTTGTTTCCGTGCACATCATATAGCCGTTAGTCACTAGACGTACATCGTAACCTTTATGCCTCTGATTAACCCTGAGGGCTTGAGGGGAGGTGGGAGGAAAAGTTTGCAAAGCTGAGAAATTTAACTTGAGACCATGCTCACTTTCACCAGAGGCCCCTCCTCTGGTCTGGCTCAGCGCACAGCCAGTAAATGTTTCACTTTGATTTCACATACGTGACAATAAATTAAGGGGCATTTGTCAAGGTTGCTTTGTTGCAATCTGACAAAAGCCACTTTATGCATAAATTACTGCTGTGAATAAATACTTTTATCCCAGCATCCATATCAATTGAAGTTGGTAACAAAGATTTACATACACAGAGAGAGTCGCATATAAAAATGCTTCTATGATTAACTATTGTAATGCACATTTTAAGCATCAGGTTGATGTGCAGAGCAATTTACTGCACAAGAAACACAGCAGTAAAGAACAATTTTTATTACCACTACACCAACATCAACTCAATTAAGTAAGATGTAAAATGTGTATGAACCAAAAAGTGCTTTTTATTGAAGAAATGCAACAAATATGTCCTACACAATAATAATAAAATAATTATAAATACATTGATGTCCGCAAAGTTGTATGAAAAATATTTTTTATCTCTTCAAAATAAATGTTTGTGGCAATGTGACTTATTCTTGAAAGATAAAGTGGAACATGTAACTATAGTACCTGGTCAACGGTGATTACTGATGTGTATAAATTGGAAAAAAATAGGAATTTATCTGAAAACTAAATGATTAAAATTTTATGGACAACACAGTAAAACACATCAGATTCAGCCACTGTGAATGACGGAATGTGATGACAGAAAACAGGCGATAAAAATGTATAACTCTTATGTGTTACAAAGAAAAATGTCAATATGTACTTTTTTACATGCACTTAAGCACATTGTGTTGGTATAAGTCATTCAACCTACAACACCAACAAACCAAAACATTGATACAATACTATACATCTACAGTAAAAAAAAAAAAAAGATTTAATGCAAAACAAAAAGCAAGTCCTCAAACAAATGCAAAACACACACACACATACACACCCCACTTTCACTATACACTAGTACTTGTGGAGTGACATGCCAAAAGGACGTGTTCACGTATTGCCTCTACATAGACTTGTCTTCTGGGAACAGACTAATTGCACTCGAACAGAAATAGAGTTGAGAAGTCTGAATGTGCTCCTGGAGAGACGCCCCTAACCCACAACCAACCTACCAACCCCCCGCTGTTTCTACTTTTCTGATTTTCTTTATGCTTCATGTAACAAAAGTGCAGACACTGAGTGAAAATGTTAAATTTTGAACTCTCAGGAGAGTCCTAAGTCAATTCAGCTGTGAAATCTCAAAGTATGTGAGACAGTGTATGTGTGATGCTCTGTTTAAATCTATAAAACATGTGACATCCGCTCATCCAAACAAGTAACAATCATGCGCAGGGCGTGATATCTCCAACTTTGGTGACAAGAAAACCGGATCCTGCTCCGCACAGGCCGTCTGGTTATAACACTGATATTAGAGAGGCTTTTACAACATGCCGAGGGAGTACTCGATTTCCAGCAGGCACACGAGAACCGCACCCCTGTTTTCTCCTACTGGTGCGTTTGTGTGCTCCACATGCCCTGCAGATGTAGTCAAGGAACAGGGAGCCCACTCTGGATAAAATGCACAGCAGTTATCTGCACACAAAGGAGTACATGTGCACTCACGTAATGAGTATACACAGAAACCCCTACTGTCTGTTTGACTGACAAAAATTTGGCTCCATATAACGTGAACTCTCATTTTCTCGGCTCTATCAGCAAGAAAGTGGAAGAAGAGGGAAAGGAGGACAGGGTCTGGCCAGGGTAACTCAGTAACTTTGGTTTGTTGCTCCTAGGAGACCGCAGGGCTGCCTGACTTGGTGTGGTTGACACACACTCTGAGAAGTGACAGTCTCGCAGCAAGGGATGACGTTTGCAGCAGGAAGAGGGAGCGAACAACTTCTACCCTCCGCTGCACAATCACTCCTCCTCAGTACTGAGTAATGGGAAGGGAAGGAATGGTAGAAAAAAAAAAAAACCTCTAAAATGAACGCCGCTTTGTGGGTGACAGCCCAAGAACTTTTGGGAGTCAGAGAGTTAGCACCAAAGTTCCCTGTCAGCCCATTAAAGATGTGAAGCTGGCATCTTGGTCCTATTGAAACCATATGCGCGCAAGAATTTCTCTGCTGGTAAGACATTCCAAATACTGTCCCAGAGCCAAAGACTTTGGTGTTAGTCTAATTTAAGCAGTATGTTGGGGAGAGCTCGCCGCGCTTTGATCATGTGGAGATCGTTTGGTACAAATTGAACTAACCCCAGCGCCGTTTCTGGTGGATCACAACCATGGATTTGTTGAATTAAACGCTTCGTTGAATGCAGTCTGCACATGAAAAGAAAGTTGCTCTTAGGAATCTGATAGCGGGTTTTTCACCTAGCCAGCAGGTCCGCTTCTTTTATTACTTTTAAACTCAATCCACGCTGGGTCCGCGCTGCTTTAACGAGACGCGGGCCGTGGCCTAGAGGAGATCATGTTCTGAGGAGAGACAGGCAGAAATCACCTGGGCTATGTAATAGAGAACATATTGCAGAGAAACCCCTAAGCATGGACTTTCATAGATCAGACTGTACATGTATACATTCTCCCGTCTCAGTTTCTTTGATACACCTTTTTTTTAAAGCTTTTTTTTGGAGACCTCTGACCTTTAGCTATAACCATGCACGCTCTCACATACTCACAGTTGCTATCTAGCACATGTTCCTCTTGTCTTTCTCTCTCTCCCGTCTGTTTGTTCGCTGACATATTTCAGTGAAATCTTGTTCAATAATTACAGCAACCTGGGGTTATAAATATTACCGTGAATTAAAAACAGCCTTTTGTCTTAGAAGAACAGCAGAAACACTAGGTTCAGATGGGATCCTTTCCTCTCAGATGGGACCCTTTCCTCTTGACATGTTTCACCACAGCACCCCGCTGGTTCCATATGGGTTCGCCGTCACACATCGGGGGCAGAGGGGCTGCTTATCTGTGCTATTGATTTTCTCATTGGCTCCGCTCCTCATTTGGTAAATGAAAACATGCTGTGTGCAGGAAACAAAACTTAGGCTGGGTCTAAAATATCTCCCCCTTTCTCCCAATACTCCATAGATAACAAAGACCAGGTAGTTTACTCTATAGCCAATCAACCATTTACATTTCAACATGTATGAATCATGATGTTGCATATTCAGTGACTGTGGCAGCTATGCACAATGATCATTTTCTCTTCATTAAAAAGCTATTTTTATCTTTCAAATGTAAAGTTTTGCACAAAATTGTATGTTGTGTTAATAGAAGTTAAACAGAATTCAAATGAGGACTCACTTTATTTTCTTTGATTGTATTTTTTAATTATGTATTTTTCGTTGCTTAATGTACAGATCATTTCCTTCATTTCAGTTTAGTTTAATTGTTTACATTAGTCAGAAGGGATGTCATGATGAAAATTTCATTGCTCAGTAGTGCTGTGTATATGACAATAAAGTTCTTGAAGCTTGAATAATTGTATGTTTTTCAGCTTTTTGTGTATGAAATGTTTGCATTTCATCGGGTTAAATTGAACTGACCACTCATAAAACATGATAAGCTTCTGGGTCCAGCTTTTCTTCTATGTTGATCACTTTATTTGGTTTTCTTGCATATAGGAGCAGCAGCTACACTTAACAATTACATAAAATAGTGGCAAAGAACATGTGGTTACCTTTCATTTGCATATATAATGCACTGTATATATTACGTTTTTCAAGTTGGTATTAAAGCAGGTAAAACTTGGGATTATACATACTATGCTTCTGTTTTACCAACCCATATTTTTTTTCTGTTTGAGTGCTCAAAAGAACAAGAAGAACAACAAGGCGGAAAGGGGGGAAGATAAAGGGGGGGATTCAAGCCCCTGGTGCACATGTGCAGGCCTCTCCTGGCATCAGGTAGGAGCTGATTGATCGCACTTCAAAGGCAGGAAGTTCTGGATAATTAAAGCTGCAGTATAAATAGATAGTGTACACTATACTGGATCATATGTTTGATAACAAATGGGGGCTGTACTTGTGTTCAGGCTGGTCTTTGCTCTGTCCTGAGAAGCACAAATTTACATGCCCTTGTAGTGAGTATGAAAGAACCTGCAAACGTGTGGACCAACCTGTGAATAATTAAGCGATCTTTATAAAAGTCACAGTGTTTGCATTGTACACGTGAGTTTATTTTTGCACAAAAAGTGCAACCACTGCAGCAGCTAATATCTATGGATAAACTGAGCAGGTTTAAATATCGATATAAAACATTTAATTGGAGACCAAGTGAAAAATCTTTCTTTTTTCCAACAATGTAAACAATTTCAAACTGCGTTGTTTTCTTTGTATGGTTTCAGACCTTACCACTAAATGGTGTTTTAATTGAAGGCTATAGTGGCATTAAAGCTCTGTAGACACAAAACCTAGCCAGATACAAGCTGGGCGACTGTAGCAGTTAGAACACAATACTGTCGGTGCAAGAAAGACAGTTCAGTGGCTACATACAGGACAGATGAGGAGACAAATCTCCCACTTATGGTTGCTATACACAGTCGCTGTCCTTTGGAGCTGCACAAACAACACTGCACCACAAACAATAGAGCTGTCTGCTGCCATTTACTATAGATTGTCAACCCAACCGCCCTGTGGCTACAGGCCACCGCCTGCCTCCCAAACAGGCGTCATGTGGTTGGCAAGGCCACAAATACTATGCTACTGTAGTAGAACAGACCTTAACCAGTTGAGTAACTGAATACACACTGAGTTCTTGGTTAGATCAGTGCCTGATGGTGCAAGAATGGGTTTTCACTGTACCACTGAACCTGGGTTACAACCTGCTTCAAACATGTTGATCTCACTTACACTTACATTCTACCAAAATTGGAAAATGGAAAAATGTGTATAACACAAATACTAAAACAGTAGCTAATATGAAACAGACTGAGACTGAAAAAGAACACAAAGATCAACACAAAAGAAGCATCTTTCAGATTATACAGTAACTGTTTTAATGGGCATATGGATCATATGGGGATCACACTGATTCCAATGTTCCAAAACACTTTAATGTCATTCCAAAACAGTCCTGTCAAATTAAATTGTACACCACAGAAAATAATGAGAAAACACTTTCACATCCTCCTAACAGATAACTGAATGTGCACTGGTTCACACAGCCTGGTTACTCTTATTCTATGTCCCGCTCAGTCTTCTATGACTGATATTGCCAATGAGTTTACATTAAGTCTGATACTTGTATTTTCTCACCCTAACCTCTTTAAAACATGATATTTCTGATGAGATTAAACCTGACTCAGGCTTGTTCCACCTCTGTAACTAAGTGATGGGATGCTTTAAATCTGCACTGTTTTACACCAAAGTTTTTATACATCTTAAACTGATTTGCCAGGAGCAGTACCACAGCAGTAATGCGGTCATCCTAGATATGCGTGGGTCTTGCTGTAGCCACAGTGGAAGTGCCCCCTTGTGCTCCTCTCACAGAGTATCGGAAATGGCCTGGAGCAGGAGTCTGAGTGAGAGAACTTGGACTGGACATGGGATTGATTTGACAAATGGACATAAAGGGTTATAGTCATAGAGAGAACAGAGCTGGGCTTTAGGGTCGAGGCTCTTACCAAGGTCCTGGGACGCCCAGCTGGGCCTATAAGGTCTAGTGGCTGCAGCTGGGCTTTGTGGTTGAAGTAGTGGGCTGGTCTTAATGGATTTGTGATGATGTATCTCTGAATTCTTGCCTAAGACCCCTGACTGGGAGTGGGCTCAGGATGCTTATCTGTGCGGACATCTTGGTCCAGCTTTAGGGCTGGGGATCTGGTTTCACCTGCCCATGGGAGAAATCCACCAGGATTGGAGTAACTGGGGATTAGTGAGGATGACCCTGGGAGCAGCATAGCAACATTTGAGACCACTAAAGAGAGAAAAGTTGTTTGACCTTGAGGCATGGACAAGGTGAAAACTAAGAGAGATTATTAGATTAGCTGAAGTGTAACACAACACCTGGATGTATCACTGCTAAAAGGGATATGATGTGGTTGTAGATAGTATTATGGCAACAAAGAGTAGGTGCTTTGGAAAGGAAACACTTATTGGCTCTGTAGCTGTTAACCAAGAGCTAACAATTATACCACTAATCACTGACACATTTGTGATTATGAAGCCAATCTAAGCTCTGTACTCGAAGCAAAGTACAATACATATGACACAAGGCTTTTCTATGTGAGCCACTAGCTGTGTTTCCATATCACTGTCAAGTCAATTTGAAACAAACTTCTGACATGTTGTAAAATGTGAGTTTGTCACATTTGGAGTTAATAAACCATATTATATACAATTATCTTAAGGCAGTTGTACCAGTGACTAGTTGTCTGTCTACTAAGAGACTGACGACTTTGGTAACAGCTAATAGATAGTTTTACAATGTACATTTCCTCTGTATTTTACATCTATGGTTCTATTGTTGTCTTCTGTCTGAAAATGTCTGTGATGGTTTTTCTCTGAGAAAAAAAAACCCCAAAAAAACAAAACAAAACGTAGTCTTCTCATTGGCCCATATTACCTCTTATGAGTATGTACCATGTTTTCACATGTTTGCTACATCATTACTTATTCATAAATGCTGTTTATGTCTTCCATTAAGAATTCTTTCAAGAATTCAGTCTTTCAGTCAGAAGTTTTTTTTTCTTTTCTTTCCATGAACTCTTTCTTATGACTCATTTATGGACAATGTGACTACTTTGGGACTCAATGAGATGACTCTAGATCACACCCCAAATTCTCTCAAGACTGGCCAACAAGTCTTCAGGCACAAACCTAGCAGACAGATTACAACAACACCCTCAATAAAGACCGGCGCCTGTGCCCCCTGTGCCTTTACCATCTCCAAAGCTTGCAACCAGAGAGCTCCTAAAGGACTCGTCACCTTGTCTCTAGGCTGGAGCACCAGAGCAGGGAAGGCCTCCACTTCAATCATCTTAGGGTCAGAGGTCATGTAGGTCAAATACCTCAGCTGAGATCCCAAACCCCCATGTCACAGTGACAGGCAGTGGTCAGTGTCATTGGCCAGTCCCTGAATACACCCAACCAAGTTTCTGTTGAGACCACAGGGTGTGGGCTTACATTGTAATATCAATACCACAGTTCAGTGGTGAAGCTATTGAAAAGCTCTTACAAAGGGACTCTGAATTATATGCCAATTATTGCACTGTGTTAAAACGTCTCCACTGGCACCTCTTAATATCCAAGAGAACTATAATTAAAATATTCTATAAACTATTTTTTCTCCACATTTGACTTGCACATTCATGTTTCAGTAGAAGGATAGGTGGAGGTTAAGAACCAGCGAATGATATTTAAGTCACAGTGAAAAGTGTAGACGTGATTTGCCCTTTCATATATACAAAAAAAAAAGTAAATGGTCCAAGTTGTATGACTGTGTTAACAAGATAATCTAAAAGTCAGAAGGGTGTTTTTTTAACAAGGGTGTTTTTATGATCTCTGTTACAATAAAATGAACAGGTAAAACACTAAGTGATTAAAGATAATGAAGAACAGATATGGCTGACAGCGTCTTCAGGATCCCTAATGAAAGATTACACTGCACTTTGAAGAGTTTTACTGCCTCTGTAAATCAAGACTAAATACTTATTATTTGAAGAGGTATTAAGAGTGCAGTGGTTGTACTATGTGCTAGCCTGTTTACGATTAAGAAGGGGGCGGGAAAGAGCATTGGGGATTTCATTGGGGATTTTATAGGGGAACCCCTGTATGCCCTGGAATTCCAACACTTGAGGAGTTGCCCATGCAAACGGGCTGTGTGAACATGTATATCTTTTGAGCAACAGTGTAGTGACATGACAACGTCTGAGTGAAAGCAGATCATGGTGAACCTGTGTTTAAGTCCCTCAATACCCCTGACATCCCAGCTTTGAGCTCTGGGATAAAGAACAAAAGCGCAGAAACAGGTAAACATGTGCTAACAGCTAGCCTGTTACTTGTCTGCCCGGCTTAAGTGTTGTGTTTGGATTCTGACACCCACATGTCTTTTCTTTCAGCAGTCATGTAACTGCAGATGACTCACATAACATTAAGCCAGAAAATGCAGTCCACTTATTTTCTCCTATTAGAAACATCACCAAAGTTGCACCCCAGCGTGTGTCTGATCAGTTTTACTCTTGTCTGTGTTTTGCTCAGGGCTGTTGACCTTACTCCCCTCACTGACAGGAGCCAGAGCTGGGAACCAGTAATCAGGGTCAGAAACTTTACTACAGACTGAGGAAAGTCTTCAAACGGTGGTGGATCTCCCCAATGATAAAAACACATTCACACTGAAGACACCACTTTTACCATGTCCTCTAAATGTCAACTGTGAGCGGATTACAACGGAGTTATAAATCACACAGCGAGTAAGGTAAGCAAGGAGTTCTGTCCTAATATGGAATGAGCAAAAAAACACTAGTGGGGTTTTAGTCCTTTCAAAAGCAGAGGTCAGTCGGCATAGTCTGAGGTCATAAGCTATACCCCTGTAAAAATACTGCAGAGCGAGTGGTTTCAATTTGCTCAAGTGATTAAGTTCACACCAGCCCCCAGTGCACTGGCAAGGGTCATTTGTGCTTGGCCGAGTTACTGATGAAGGTAGGGAGGAGTGATGCTAACCGTGAGCATTGGTACTGACATGGCATTAGGGAAGCATAACAAGAGTCTGAATCATGGGGTGTGCTACAAGGTCTAGCTGAGGTTACAAAAAGTAGTTTTATGTGTCCACCTACCTTACCCTGATTTTGTCCATAATGCAGCACAAGCTAAAGTACATTGATTTTCCAATAGTAGTAATCTAATAAACAGGTAAACAGCTAAATTGTTGGCACTATAGGAACCTTAACCCTTCATTGAGCAAATGACTATTTTTGGTAATTTCCGCAAACATTGACCTTATGGGACAGATGATCACGCCGGCGAGATCAAATCATGTGGCGTCTTTAAAGCACCGTAACAAAAGAACTCTGTCACATGGAGTGCTGCTGTCAACTTTACTCGAAAGTGTGGATTTGAAACTCTCTCCCAGTTTTTATTTGGTGCCGATAGAGTACGGAAAGACAGAGATATGATTGTTTTAATATCAGGGTTTTCCCCAGATGATGGAACAACGGTGCTGCACCAGTGTACTGCTAGCTCAGCACCGCTATACTCATTTTCAAATTTAGGGTGCTTTTTTTTTTTTTCAATTTTCCCCCGATAATTTTGTTAAAAGCTGCTGAAATCCGTCAGGTTTGCAGGTCCGCGCTCTATTTTCCAGCGCCATGATGTTTTTCCTTTGAAATCTTGCGCCGTTGCGTCTATCTTAAGGTTTTAGTACGAGGCTTTCTTCCCATTGGTTGGATATGATGTGATGCATTAAGTCAAGCACTCTTATTGGTCAGGATCTGAACGCACGTAAACTCACTTCCTGTTTACATCCAGACAACACGAACCATGACAAAATGCAAGCGTTATCCGAAGCCTGATGATCAGAGAATGATCTCTGCATTTTTTTTGCGTCCTTGGCAGTGACCTCAGCCTGTGTAGCCGAGGAGGAGTGGCCAGAAAATAAACGACCTCGTGTGCCCCCCCGCCAGGATACTATAAATTTCTGGGGAGAACCCTTTTTTTGATGTTAGCAAATATGTTTATCTGACCATAAATGCCCACTTATACTCATGGGATTAGGATGGCAGGCCTTTACAAACTGGGAAAAGTGGATAAATACTTTTTTTTTTTTTTCCAGTTCCAATTTGATGCTTTTTGTGTATTTTTTGGCCCAATGTATTAATGAAGTAGATTGTTGTGAAATGGTAATTATCTCTTCATATAGATGAAGTTGTGCTGAAAAAAAAAGATACCAAGCATGGGCATATTAAACATTTTTTATGTGGTATATAGAGACAAAAATCAAAAGTATTTTTAAAAAAATGGTCAAAATAGGCTCAGGACCAAAAGGGGCCAATTCCATGCCTCTGGGAGGTCAAGAACCCTGTTGTTTATTTCTAACAACAGTAATAGTAACAATAGTAATTCAGAGAGATTTTATAGAATTTTTGAAGCTGTAAATAGTGAGTATGAATGATTTTGTCAGTTTATGACAATATAACAGTTGTTTTATTGCATGTGTTTACTTTTTAGCAAGTGCTGCTTGGATTTTTTATTGCAAGAGGAGGGAGACTGTTGTCCAATAACATAGTAAAGCTGAAATTTTGAATTGCTGAGTATTTCAATGAGTGCACTTTAAAGGGTTAAATCTCCAATAGTAATTTAATTTGAAGTTAAGACAAATTCACTGTTAATAGGTGCAGGAGTTAACTTATAAAGTGCCTGTGTTTGTTCTGAGGAGACACTGTTGGAATTTCACAAGGCTCTGTAACTGACAGCATCATCTGCCACTAACAATTCGACTGTGTAGACAATTGACAGTGCTACAGTCATTTTCCAACCAGGATTGCTTTGCACTGTTTGGGGCCTGGCAGTGTAACGCCAGATGTGAGCTGTGCACCGCAACATCAATAATAAAAAAGTCTCCCTAATCTTAACTCTTCTCTCAGTCGCATCAAACCTTATGGTGAACAAAAACACTGTATCTCAGGTAGCTAAATTATTGATACAACCGCAATTTAAAATCTCCCCACTGCAATCTTTTGCAATGTTTCCCTTCTCAGCTGCAGCTCCTATTGTTGATTTATTTATTTATGTATTTGTTTTCACTCTGTGTTTGGGTGTTTTCCTTTTTTTTTTGTAGAGGGGGAGGGTGTTTTTCTCCATTTTTCACCTTTCACATCTTGTGGAATTCAGCGCTCTCATTTCCTTCCTGTGATATGGAGTACGGCACTTCAGAAACAACTGTCAGGTTCAAATCAAAACTGGGTGGAGTGGGTGTAATATTGAACTACTGAACACAAGCCGAGACTTGAACGATGGATACGGCACCCGATTTTCCTCCCCTCCACTTCTTCCTTTGCCTTTGTCAGCTCCGGGGGTTTCTCTCTGTTGTCAGAACAATGCGTGGGTGATGTCGGCATTCGGAAGGAGATGTTCTGTACAGCGATTTAGTACAAATGCATCCCATAATGATCATGTTTTGTTACCTTTATGTACCTCCAGCACCAGTTCCACTCCTCTGGAAATCTGAGTGCCGTAAACAGCTACAGAGGCTGCTCCCTTTTAGCCAAGTATTTACTACTGTCTCTTTGCTCTCCTATCATACGAAGGAAGCATCTTCTTCATCTCTCTGTTTCACTCCACAGCCAGCAGGTGTGTTCAGGGAGTGGAAATACAGACACAACACAATAACTCATATATATCTGATTCCGAATACATATGTGCACATACACACAGAACCCTCACAACCTATATTTTTGCACTTATATAGTACATAAATACACTTAAATAGGTTTTGTATTAACTGACACACACGCTCTCATTCTGTCTAGGTAAGCTTCCACAGCTGTTCATATAGACACAGTAAATATCTGCATGTAATGTGCTGGTTTTTGACTGTGACACCCAAACATGTTCAGCCGTTCCGCTGTTGTGGGCACTTAAAACAATCTCCTGTCATGTCACACCAAAGGCCCCTTAGCTTTACAATAACAGAACAGGTTGACAAAATGAAAACTCATTCCTCCCTCATTTACGCGTCATTTCAGCCCTGACCCTGGCAGTAAAAGATCAAAGAGCTTTTGAGGCCTGCTCTTATTTCAGCCTGCTTTAGAAGGACAGCTGAGGAGTTTGGCAGTCTAACATGAGCTTCGACGGGAATTTTTCAGACCCCTATTTGCTCGAAATGAAAACCCTGACTCATATAGTCAAAGCACAGGCGTTGTTATGGGATAGAGTAATGATTACAGGATCACAGATGGTTATCTGAGGTGACAGGCCCATCAGGAACACAAAAACTGATCCTGGGCAAATCAGTGCCATAAATACCAGGTAGTTATAAGGAACACTTAAATTAAGCAAAGATAACCAAAAAAGTAAACAAATATGATTTTTTGTCAGAATCATAATGATTACATCATTCTTCTTGCGCTAGATTCATACCCCAACCCTGCCCCCTGCAATCACCATGGTAACAGAAGAAGCCCCAGGGGTGGTGAATCAATAGCAATATGCCAATCTTTATCTAAGCAACCCCCACTCCCCATCCTTGTGTAGTGCTGTCACTTTAGATCTAATGATCTAACCTATGAAGCATTGATGAGCAGTTGGCCAGTGTGTCACTCTTCATTCATTCACACACATCACAGACAAGCCTTTATTGTTGAAACAATAACATCTGAATTACCTCTGTCATGTCAGCAATACAGTTTGTGTAGCATCTTCAGTGTATACAGTATAATTATGAGGAAATCACAGGGCCTGTAAAAGTCTGAGATGCTAAGCAGATAACTGAGGTCAGCCATTTTAGCTGGAATGACCAGAGCAATAGCCATAACCCAAATGGATCAGTATTGACCAGTGTCATTGACCTCAGAGACCCCTGCTCTCCAGCCAATCTGCACCAGGCCTTAGGGGCGATTATGACATTTACTCACACAGATTATAATTTCAAATGACTGTTTAAAAAAAAGTCCCTTGTGGAAGAGACAGAGGAGAGTAGTGGTTAGAGGGGAGAGAAAGCGGTCAATAAGAATAGACTTGAAATAATCAATAGGAAATGGACACACAACAGAGGCCCTGCAGGCTGTGCAGATCAATAAGCTGTGTTAAGTGGCGGCGATGCCCTCCATTGATGAGCAAATGGCTGTACAGGCTGTCCTTGCTCCCTCCGTCTCACTCTCTCACTCTCTCTCACGTTCACTCCAGTGGGTCAAACAGCGGGGCCAGGTGGTTAACCACATGTCGCCTCCAGACATTGCACACCAGGACTCACGCTCTGATTGGCTGAAAATGGTCATCTGGTCTGCTCTCTGCCCTGCCCTCCAGCCTCAAAAGCCCCCCTGCTTCTTGTGCAAAGCTGAGGGGCATTGTGGGAGGTCAAAAGTCCTGCTCCTGCATGTAATGGAACAGTTACTAATTTTTCAACCCAATCCACCATTAAACACACACCTCTGTTTTACCGAAGGCCATTCATATTCTCTCTGCTCAGGTACGAGCAAGCGTTAGAGGGATTCAGTGACTCTCAGGTTATTATGGCGTGGTTGAGAATGTACAGTCATATCTATATGACACCTAATAATATCTAAGGTAATATTTAAGTTTATAGCCTCTTCAGGGTCACTCACAAAAGTTCCCACAATTTTGAGCTACTGGCTGCACAGCATAAAAAGTTTTGTCTGTCTAAAATACAGTATATTACACGCTGGAAGAGTGTCTGTTGCCTCAAAACAACACCTGTTGTGCTGTCCCATTCTAGGCCATCTATTACAGTATAAATCAAAACTGCACTGGGCACCAACATGTGGGTGACGAGAGCTGTGCAAAGCATCTAGAGAGGGAGGCTTGTGTCTCTCTCCAGTACTGTGTTCATCATCTCCTCACCAGTACTCCATCTTATTACTTCTGCCATATGACACGCGCCTCAGATCGCACGACCCATGAATAATATACGACCACGCCACCTCAGCACAGATGAAAGCACACACAGGGCTCTGTGGGTCGGATACAGTGGGCTAGGATTCTGAGGTAGAGGAGGAGAAGGAGGATGATGAGGAGGAAGGGTGTATATACAGATACCGATGCAAAGGCCTGTGATTTTGTGTCCTCTGTGTGTATGTGTGTAAGTGTGTTTCATTCTGACTTCTTGCTGCAGCTGGGGTGACAGCACACATCAGTGTCAGTTCGAGGTAGCTGCCAGCGGCACCTGAAAAGAACGAAGAAGGGGGAAGAATGAGAGGATAAGGAGAGAAAGGAAACAATGAAGCGGTACTGCACAAAACACACACTCCCAATACATACACACACACAAGGGAAGGCATTCCTCTCAGGAGAGCTGATCAGTGTGCGGCAGTTTGCCCGTCTACGCTCTGCAGGGACATGGCGTTTCTACCTCTTGGGGTCGAGAAGAAAAAACAAACACTGCTTTTGATCATCAGGCCCTACCCCTCACCTAGGAGCTTTTGGAGAAGAGACGCAGATTCTAAACACAGCATCGCTCTGTCTGGTGCTTGACTAAACACACATAGGTGATAACACATGCTGTGAGACACACTGACAAACATACAAAACTCTAAACCCACACACACACACACACACACACACACACACACACACACACACACACACACACACAC
>JAQQZY010000019.1:45759330-45789224 GCA_030068375.1 Ostorhinchus rueppellii | reverse complement strand
GATGGATGGATGGATGGATGGATGGATGGATGGATGGATGGATGGATGGATGGATGCATGGATGGATGGATGGATTTGAAAGCAGTCAAAACCCTGGCATGCTGTTTAAAAATATGGTTTAAAACATAATTTTTTTTTTAAAGTTACACTGCATATTTCATAAGTCTACATTAAAATGAGAGGAAATTTAGACAATTAATTTAGATTTACACATGTTGCCCATAAAATTTGAATAATTTTGCTTTCAGACACATTTCTTTTTTTATTATTCCTATTTATAAACATCAGTAATCACCTTTGACCAGCTCTCACTCAGTCAGTTACATTTTATCTACCAAGAATAAATCATGTTATCACAATCATTTAATGAAAAGAGGTAAAAACATTTTATTCCAACTTCATGGGCAGTTGTGCAAATACATATATCTCTAATGTCTTATATAAATCTCAATTGCTGGTTTCCTGCAATTGATACATCAGTGAAATTCCAACAGTTGAACAACCCCACTGAGGCACAGTTCACCTCCAAAACAAATGTTAAAATATATTAAGAAATATGTAAAATTACTGCGTAGTGTTGCCTGTTTAAACAGATCATGATGGGATATGTTGGCTGAGTGTGCCTGTATTTATTATTGCTATAAATCAGAAATGGTTACCTCATTCTGTGGTTGAGCAGGATATTAATATTTTTCTTCTTTTTTTTTAACTATAGATCAAAATTTCTCATTCTAATTGTTTGCAAGTGTTTAAGTTTCAACACATATTAAAGACACACCTCTGATCTGTATCAGATCGAGTCCACGTATATGGGCAAGGTTAAGATGGATGGATGCAGGCATGTATATCATGTCATATTCTTATATGATAACATTGTTTTTAAACTGTGTCAACCTGCACATGTGGCTGTCAGTTGAATGTAAAAATATGTCAGTTGCTAGATGTTGCTGTAGTGTGAAGCTGTGACCTATATCAAGTGATAACGTTTCAGCAGGACAGTCTCAGAGATTAATGTACTTTATTTTTAGGTGGGAAAAAACGATATATATATATGGAGTAAAGCCATTCAGTTCCATGTGACATGAAGTGCACTGTGAAGAGCGGTCCAAAATCAACTACCCAGTTGTTTTCAAAAATAAAAAAATGACCTACTAGTGTATGAGCTATGAATAATTAACTTTAATTAAGACTATGTACACATGCATAATAAATGATTTATGTCAGCAGTGATGCACTGACCCACGATCCATTCGCTTAGATGTGATCTACCATAACAACTGTGGAGATTTACATGAAAAGGATACAGGACAGTCTAGTGTGTAGTGGAAGAGAGGTGTAGTTAAGGAAGGAGAGTACAGAGAGCTCTGATGTCATACCTAATATCACACATTTCCCTGTTAGCAAGGATGTACTCGGCCCCTTATGTCTACAGTTCTGGTCCAGTGGGTCCTAAAGAAAATGTATTTATAACATCTCTTGTCTGGTGAGGATGTGAAATGTATGTCTCCCTCATTTGTAGTTTAACCCCTTTCCTTTCCACTGATTAAAATCCATCTCTGCTATTCTTTCTCTCTGGCTTCGTAATAAGCAAAAAAAAAAAAAAAATGTTAATGGAACACTCCTCAAATGGTTCAACATTAATAACAATAATATTTCTAATGCTAAAACATTAAGGACTATAATAATTAATGAATGAATAATCACAGATGTGAAAAATGTTATCAATAATTGTAGAATAATGCTCATGCATAATGCATGACAGTTGCCCCTAGGCATAATCTGGTGTCTGTGCTCTAGTCCAAGACAGGGCATTACATGGTAGCACAGATAGGCCTGGTTAAATGATGGCACACACTACACTTGCATTACATCTACCAGCCTTCCTTCCTGGAGCAGGGCCCAAGCTGTCCAATTCACTTTTTGATGTGATCTACCCACCAGTGTGCCCTGGCCTTGTTTACAATGGTTTGCTTACAGCAAAACTGGGAGTCAGCCTTGAAAATCAGGCTGGAAGTAAAGGGAGGGATCTGGGTATTAGCATTCTACCCTCACCCCTGCTTCATCAGAGCTAATAAGGGAGGCCTGCACTGGGGTCTTTCATCTAGATTAGGTCTCTTATCGCATGCCACCTGCATAGAGCAGCCTGACATTCATATGCAGATCTGGCCAAGCTAGGACCGGGCTGTCTCCTAACTCTGTCACTTCCTATCCCACAGTAGACATTTCCACTAGCATAGCATAGCCTGTTGTTGGTATTCACTGGGACGTTCACTATTTATGTTTCTTTAAATCCAGCATCGTTAGAGGCAGATTTGATCGAGCTGGTAACAAATGCAGCGTATGTACCACACAATTATCACCATCTACACATTACAATGTGACATTTGTATAACTGACAAATCCAGTCAAACAACTCGCATTACAAATACTGACAAACAGGTTTCACAGAACATTCAACATTAATTTTGATGAAATATGTAAGTCAAAAACAGTCTAAAACTGTTGTCCACATTCACTAAACATTCACTTCAATAACAAAATCCATTACAGTCCAATTTAACTACGAGTTGATCAAATGTTTGAATGAACTATTAAATGAATTAAAAGTCATTACATCAGTCTTTCTATTATACCCGAGGGTTGAAGTAATTATTAATGATTATTAAAGGTTGGATGTGTTACATTGAGGTGTCAATAATGACAGAATGGAGAGCACCGTGATGGATGGGTCCCATGGGGATGACTCAGCCAATCAATGCTTCTCATGAAACGTGAAAACAAACATATTATTTTACCTACAACACATTCACTTTCATTGGCTGGGAGGATGATTCTACTACTGGTTTATTATTTCATTTGTAACACACCAACATGAACAATATTGCAAACAATGTAATTTGACAGGGGAAGCAAAATTCTAGCTTGTGTTGGTGGAATGACAGCAAAAACAGTGATACATTAATAGTAAGTTTTACCAGGACAAGGTGGGAAAACTGTAGGTCTCCTCCGTGGACCACAGTGAGCGATCAAATTGGCTGTCAGGGGGGCTGGGGGAGTATTATCTCCTTTAGACAGTGAGAGATGGGGCTGTGGGACATAGGGGGACACATTAATGAATAGGTGGGGCAGCAGTTTTTTCTCTTTTTTCCCAGCACTTCCCTTGGCCTGCCAAGGCCTCCCAGGTTTGTGCAATCTCTCAGTGTCAACATCTTTCTGTAAGGCTGATTCAATTAAGATTACGCCAGTTGCAGAGAGAGAGAGTGACAGGGGTCAGTTTGATTTTGCCGATTGGCTTTGTGCTTTTTGTTTTTTCAGCTCTGGTTACTGCTTTGCCTGCCACTCGAACTTGGAGGAGGATAAACTGTGTGTGCCCTTACCAGTTCAGTTGTAGAAAGGCCACTGTGGTGCACATATTTGAAGTCACGAGTCACTGGTTGATATATATTATTCCCCTGTATGTGCTGATTTGTGTGTGGCTTTTTTCACTTTACACACCAGCATAGGTCACATTTCTGTGTTAGAAGTCTGTATATAATTGGGCTGCGCAATTATGGAAAAACTCAATATCACAATTATTTTGGTCAATATTGAAATCACAATTATTCAAATGATTAATTTTGAGTTTCACAATGCATTTATTCAGCATTTCTCTAAAAAAAATGCTTTGTTATTGATTTTTTTATGCAAAACATTCGAATTGAAAATAAATTTTAGCTACAAATATGTACTTTAAAGCTGTTTTGCAATGGAATAGAATGTTTTGTGCATACGTGTCTCTCCAAAATTGTGTAGAGAAAAACAGAAAATAAATGGTTTCAACTTGATTATATGAGTTTTGAGATCGTTTGACAACAAAATTGAAATCGCGATCAAAATTCGATTAATTGCACAGCCCTAGTATGTAATGACTTTAGGAGTGTGCAGGATGTTTGTGCATACATGTCTTCACTTATATCCAACCCATCGTTCCAGATTGTTGTAATGATACCTATTTCATGACCTTACAGCTTAAAGCATGAGGACCTTTCTATCACCGTCCCATAAGGCAACGTTCATTCATCATAGTCCAGTTGTGTTCTCTTTCTAAACAAAGATGAGTCCATTCAAGATTTAATGATTAGTCATCAGACATTATAATAGGACAAGGGAAGAGTGTGTGTGTATGTGAGGGGGCATTGGTGGTTTCTGTGGCATGCTGTTGCTTTAAAATAAGCTTTATAGCCTCTAATAGACCCTAGGCCTGGCACTTACACAATGTGTTGACCTCTGTTCTGCAGGGTCACCCTCCTCTGCCTGGGTTAACATTACACCCAGATTTTACCCCACAGCTGCAGCTCATTACAATACCCCATAAAAAAAAGTGGGCAGCCAAACGAGGGGTGCAAGCCACCATTAAAAGAGGTGAAGGGGGCATTTGTGGGGGCGAATGGAGAAGTAGGTAGAAGAAGTGGAATAGGGGGGTGGGCTGGGTGGGTTAGAGGTGGAGAATGAAAACAGAAGCGTTAAGTCATTAGAGTCCATTGTTGCGCTCAAACGGCCGCCACACAAGCGCTCTGTGAATGGGAAATGGAGCTTAATGACCTGAAAAGGGACTTCAAAAGCAGCGACAATAGATGAGAAGGGGTGGCCCCACTCGAATGTCACTCTGCCACTTATTGCTTAGTTGGAGAATGGTTGAGCTGTTTAGATTGGTAATGTGATGAAAGTAAAACTAGCGTAGGGTTTCCTATCGAAATGCACCTTCCCCCCCTTTTGTCCCTGAAATAAATAGTTGCAGCAGCCATTTATCCTGAGGTACTCATTCACTGACATGCATGCTTTCAAATCACAGTTCAATGCAATGTGTTGAAACAGGGTAAGAGGTAGAGTGTGTGTTTGTGTATGGATATATACAGTTACTTTTTTATGTGCATAATCTCGAGTCGCATACAGTTTAAATGACTAAAACCTGATGATATGTGAGTATGAGTGGTGTGCATATAGTGCTCATAAGTGATCCACATATGCACCACATCTTCTCTAATACTAGCATAAGCGGTAGTTCTTAGCTGTTAGTGTCAGAGACAAGTTGGCTGAGCTGCAGCCATTTAGTTGGTGTGTGAAATCAGGGGTGACAACAATAACTGCCTATGCCAGGCTGATATTGGTAGGAGACGGGATCATCTGGCATGCAGCTCCTGAGACTGTCAGTCACTCGGCGCCATGTCCACTACCACACTACAGCTGCCAGTTAGCATAGCATACACACTCCGACTACACCCTGCTGAAGTATCCAATGAGTCACTAGCATCCACAAATATGTCGCACGACCATTTTAGAGGAAGTATGTGGTCACTTAACCGAGCTTAATGATGGACCAAGTTGCAAGATTTAATATTAGGCAGTAAACCATTATGTAAGAACAGAAAAGGCTCAGATTCAAAACACATTAACAGCAGACGTCAAAAAGAGTGTTGCCATTTACACACCTATTTTGGGTTAAAACTTAAAACCGTGTTTTCCAATCCATTTTTAGTGCATTCATTTAATTCTCCTGGGAATTTGAATTGTGGCTCAACAATATTGGGTTCACTCAGTCATTTATAAAGATGGACATATGTTACAGAGTTAAATTTATCAGAATTATAAGCATGGTTGAGATTTGCATTTTACCCCTGCTTGATTTAATTATTTAAAGGGGTCATATTTTGCTAAACCCACTTTCATTAGTCTTTGGTATATTTTTGTGTATTTGGATCCTAATAGTTCCAAAAATTTTAATTTGATCCTTCCAGGTGTTGGAAATGTATCTTCATATTAATTTGGGCAAAACTTGAGTGGATTTATACAACCTGTTTTAATTCCTGCTTAATTTGTTACATCAGTAACTAGTTATGTCACAACATGTGCACATATGAGGTTGTACCTTCCGACAAAAAATGTTTCTGTGTATGACATAATTGTTTATCAGCAGCAGTTGTAGTCCATACTGAAAATATGTTCAGACTTCAAGCCGATTACCCGGAATGTTTCGTAGTTGGTTGCATTAACAAACACAAGTGGTTGAACAGGACAGAGCAGCACAACCCACAATGAGGAGGCGGTGGGGCATGAAGTGGCTCATGTGCATTTAAAGGGGAAATCACCTTTCTGGTGTCATTAATCAGAAATAGGGTTGAAGATGGACCTGTGGAGTTGAATTAATGTAGAATTCAGACCAAAGTCTGTAGTCCAGTTTATGTAGACCACAGGGAAATGTGGTCTACATAAAACACATAATTCCATTTAAAAAAGCAAAATATCACTCCTTTAATGTAAGGATAGAAAGCTGATTTACATTATTTCACGATAAAAGGTTGATGTTAAAACTGGAAATGCAAAACAAAAGGAAGGGTTAATGTGATCTAGATGTAAAATCATGGAAATCTGACCAAGAAAATCCCCCAAATTTGCCTCACTTGTGTCATTGTGTGTATCTGTGTTTACTTGTTTTTAAGTGAACTTTTAGGTGTATCTGCTCTCACTGTGACTCAAGAGTTCTTTGATCTGACATCGATGCCATTTAATGAAGATAACTGGAGTTGCAGTGAGTATACTTGTATTTGCCCGCAGCGCAATGTTTGACAGCAGTTTGAGAAGATGCCAAGTATTATTTTTATTTGGAGTATACACATAGCCTAAGTGTCTTGCTCAGCAAAACCTTTTTAAGACAGATACGGTGAAATAAGTCTAATTTATCTCTTTCAAAAAATAAGGTTCATCCTCCCAAGATATGACATGGATTTTGGATCATATGTTTTTGAAAGCAATGTGAAACGGAAGTGCGTAAGTGATGAAGACTATGTGAATAATGGCTGAGTGTTGGATAATGTTTCAGTGTGACTAACACCTGCTATCCTATGAGATCAAAGTACAAAAAATTCAGTATTTATTAATGTGTATTACACAAGGGCACTGACAAATTGTCATGCAGACCTTCCAGTCCTCCACGCTGGTGACACACATTGTATCCGTGCTTACACACATAAATTATACATTATGGTTGAATATTCTTATTCTAGTTTGTCAAACCACATGCACAGCAGTAGTGTGTATTTACCCTTTTGACATATGGACAGTATGTGTGGTGATGTTTATACCCACCAATGTGAGCTCTGAATTTTCTGTGTGTGATAGTTGTTTGGAGGAAGATAGAGAGGAGGGGGCAAAGGCAGATTGTGCTTTGTTTCACTGTTGTAGGCAAATTCTTGGCAGGACCAGCTGTTCTGCCTTGCTGGCAAGTGTATGGACCCAAGCCCACAGTAGGTATGAGGTGTTTGAAAGAGCCTCTTTGATCTTAACAAAGCAAACCAGTAAAACGGCAATGGGAATAATCAGATATTATGGGGCTTTTATCCATGCCCTGTGTGGGTTCATTATGGATACTGGATTTTGGCTTTAGGCGAGCAACCAAGGATGCACAGTAGGACGCTGAGGACAACTTCACTGAATGCTAAGCCTCCACCCCTCCAATGAGATTTATCATAAATATAATTTCCCTAAACCAAACTGCAGCCGATCCTTCATTGAGATTTGGCATTGATTAGACAAGCTGCACACCTCCTTCTCCCTCACTGATGCTGCCTGTATTAAGAAAAGACCTCTCCACTAATTACACCCTCCCAGTCTAATAGAGGCACCCTGTTAAACAAACAATTGATCCCCACTTAACACATGTACCCACGTTAGTAAAACACAATTTGCCAATTTGCCAAAGGCAACACAGACAGGAGAGGGAGAAAACAGAGTGAGGGAAGAGAGAAAGGGGAAGTGAAGGAGGGAGTCACATGGGGTTCCTGCTATCAGAGCAGGCGGGTGGGGGTGGAATGAAGAGACAGAGGGTATGGGTCGGAAACAGACAGACAGATAGACCGAGACAGACAGAAACAGAGAGAGATTATCCATAGCTTTGGTTGTTGGCTGCGTCTCAAATATGTTCAGTCTTGAACTTGAAAACGAAACTGCTTTACATAACAGTCCGGTTTGAGACATTTTAATCTGCCACAGCTTTGTTCATACTTGAAATTAGCCCCAAGTTTGCATGTCACCACAAATAACTCACAATGCCTGTGTAGATATGTTATTGTGGAATCTGATTGCCCAAGTTGCTTTTACAAAAGCCAGGATGAGGATGATGACAATGATGATGATGATGTGTAGGGTGAACACAGACAGCATCCTCACTAGACAGATGGCAGGACTTTGTTAGAAATCTATGTAGTGTTCAACCCTATAGATTTAACTTCTACAAAGTTTTCAAATTAATAACATACAGTAGATAACATCCAAAATTCCCTGGGTTTTTTTTTTCTTTCTTTTTTTTTGTTTAATCCTGGTTGTCATTATTTCCAGATGCACGCATGTAGTGGTTGTAAACAGCATCTGAATACAATAGGTCTGAAGAAATAATTTATGTTTCTGCTCTAGGCCTCCCTGTCAGTATGTGCACGCTGGGCTCAGGGGCAATGAAGGGTCTAAGTGAAGCTAACAGATTGCCTCGTTTGCCTTTTTGAACTGCCCTGCACGTTTTGAGAACAGGAGGGGAACAACAAAAGGTGTTAATGGCTTTATGGAGGCCCCATGCTGACAGATAGGCCATTATCTTTCTGATTCACTGCAGAATGGATAATAGCTCTGATCAGTTGCCCTCTTTATCTCAGAGGGCTGCACAGTGGGCTAACATATTACTTTAGCCATGGCTCATCTTACAGTATTTGGTGTCAGTATATAAACATAAGTGGTCATGCTTTAACAACAAAAAAGCAGTCTAGGTGTCAGAATACAGAAGAAAATGTTGCAACGAATAAGACTTAAAAAGGTATTTTTTCATTTAAGTGGGATACAAAATACAGGACTTTTTCACGACAACATGGAATGTGCATGCCTGTGTGTTTTTAGGTTTAAGCAGTAAACACACTGGTTAGAATAAGGATTAAAGTTGGAGCTTAGGTGAATTATAGCCACTGGTGACACAAACCATCTAAAGATATAAACTATTTAATATCTGTTGATGCACTAATCAGCCCAGATGGTGTAAAATAGTTTGTTGTCTTTTCATGGGCATCAGATTTGCACAACTTGGTCATTGTATGAATTTAAAATAATCTGGTCATTGCAGTTACATGAACCTATATGACTTTGAATGAATGAATGAATGAATGAATGAATGAATGAATGAATGAGTTTATTTTTTAGTCTGTTTGTACATCAATCACAAACCAATACAATAATCATAACAAACATAAAAACCCAAAAAAGGAATAGGCTAGAAGCAAAACCTTATTATTTTGCTTATCCTTTGCACCAGATACCTGCGTATGTCAAATTAAATGTGTACGGCGTCGAGCATTCACACCATAACGTAAAAAACAGCAACAACAAAAGCATAGCTATCATCTTATTTCCACATTCCAAAATAATTTTAAAGTTAGAGCTTTTTTTTTTTAATTTTTGCCAAAGGAGTGAACATCTTAAATGCATCACAACTTTAAAAGCAACGTGGTCATTGTATGAATTTAAAGTAACTTGGTCAATTATTATTATTATTATTATTATTATTATTATTATTATTATTATTATTATTATTATTATTATTATTATTATTGTACATTTAAAGATCCTTAAATATTGTTTGACAACTTCCGTTAATGAGATGTTGGTCTCTATAAACACCTGTGTGATGCTATCTGCCCTAAGTCTTATGAAGGGCATCAGCCCAAAATGTCACTTGTTATAATATATTTTTGGGAGCTAACAGGTTGTGTGGACCTTATTTTCATCTTTTCATCAGATATGACCCATTTGAGTGTTCAGAGGCTCCATAATGAACATGGAAACACCATCATCTTCTACAACATTGATTCATCAGTAAAATTCATTCACAGTTGGATCAATGACAGTGGATGGACACACTTAGTTTTACATTCAGTTAGCAATAGCTTTGCTGAAAAAGTAAATATTTTTCTCCATTTTTCTCTGTTTTGATGTAATTAACTTTGAATTTACTCATCTTATCTTCATGATCTGTGAATTAAATATACAAAAATACATGAATTGCACCAAAAATTGCTAAATACAGAGGCTAGTGTTACAAAAAAAATTGGTGATAAATAAAATATTAGGAAAGACAGGTAGAATTAGAGAAAAGTTCATTTAGGACAACTGTCACAAAAGTAGCACTGGGTCTTTATAGAATAGAATAGAATAGAATAGAATAGAATAGAATAGAATAGAATAGAATAGAATAGAATAGCCACTTTATTGTCACAGAAACATCCACAACAGCCCATATTTATGAGTGAAATTTCGATGCAGACGCTCTATGGGTTAAGTATTAAATAAAGGCACATTGAGTCTTTTTTTTGTTTTGTATATTAGCAAACTTTTCCTGTATTAGACCAAGTCCTAGTTTCATTCTCTGATCATAACAAAATGCCTTCAGTTTCCAAACTTACCCAAAAAAAAGTTTATTAAAGCTGAAGTTTCTGAGACAGGGTTGTTATTATAACAATGTTGTAATTCTTCAACGCATCAATAGCACCGTGAATGCTGAAACATTAATATATTTATATGTAGTGGAAATATCGAGGGATTGTTGCTGTGATATTTTTGGTTCAGAAATATTTATATTATGCATATTTGTGGTTTGCAGAAAGCTACAATGCTAACGGTTTTTGCTGATGAATGCATTTACAATACACATTTACATAGATATATAACATAAACTTAAAACCATTTTAGCTGAATAATATATCTAATATGTCAGTGTGGAGGATGTGTGCTTAGACCATGTAAATGCATCCCATGTTGTTCTTATGTCTTTTAAATTGTTTTACTGCAGTGTAAACTTCTGCATATATGTGTGATTTGGAAATGTTTTCATTCTGTCCTTTGTCATGTGTGTATGTTTGTCTGTGTTGTGTTTGCCTCCCTGATTAGGTGTGTGTGTGTGCGTGTGTGTATGCGTGTGTGTGTGTGTGTGTGTGTGTGTGCGAGGGAGGGGTAGGGCACTGTTGTAAACTTATCAGCTGGTGATGACTTTCCACACAGCTCTAAGACAACTTAAGCCCTCTCTAATTACAGCACATCTGTTGCAGCAGAGAGGTATTCTTGTCATGTGGTTTAACAAATACTTTCACATTCAGAGGAGTACATACCTAATGAGCCTCACAGCCCAGGGCAACTCACGTCTCCCCACTAAGATCAAAAAACCTAACCTCCATGCAATACATACACACGCACACCATACGCACCTACACGCAGCCACAGAAGAACACCGACACATGCACAGTCAAAAAAAAATAAAATACACACAATAGACAGCCAAGACACACAAAAGCACTAACGCATACAAACACCTTACCAGCCTGTTTTTCAAATAGAGACAAGAACAAATGATTCAAATGAAAGGAGCCAAACTAAGAGCGCGTATGTGTTTACACTCTCTGACAACATTCTGAAGGTGTTATCAAGGTGGATATCAAACAACCCGTCTGCTCTAATTATTACCTGCCCTAAATAAAGAGAAGTTGTCTTTGCAACCTCAGGGATGAAAAAGGTTGAAGAAAATAACATCGAGAATCAAATGAAGACTACACCCACATGGATATCTGGCAGTCAGTGTAAACGTGTTAAGTTTGAGCTATAATAACCCGGTAAGCTGCCTGCAATGATTGCTGGGGAGACAGGGGATAAAGTGCTTCTCTCAGACTGCTGGAGATACTCACAACAGGTGCTAGTAGCAAAGGCTGCAGTCTCTGCTGACCAATCACACTGCCTGTGAGACTAAGGGGTGGAGGCAGTTATGACTCCATTACCTCATTGGATGGAAACCCATGACAGTTGAAGCAACCTGCAAAGCCTCAGTCAGGGGCGCATCTGCACATGGGCCTAATAGAAGATAATGATACATCATAGCCACTAAGACAACATGGCACATATACAAAAAGAAACTGAGCTTAGCCCATCTCCACAAACTGGAAACTGGGGCCTTTTATCAAACAAATTATCCAAAAAAACCTCAAATTGTTTTCCTTGCAGTGTTTATCTTAAGGCTTTAGTCACTTGCTGCTGCTGGATCTTTGGAGTTGGGCATAACATGGGTTTAGCATATGGTTCACTGCAATGCTGAGGCTTAACTCCAGCTTGTGGTTTCTGACTGTCAACCTCCTTGGCTTAGGCCCCATTTTCCAGAGACATTCCAAATGTCATTATGAGATATATTGCAAAAAAAGAAAAAAGAAGGAAAAAAGTCGTACACACATTAAAGCTCAGTTGAAGGCACAAATCTTTACTATAAGCACACACACGTGTTTCCTGTCTATATCCGCCTTAACACTATGTGTCTTCCGTGCAGCTAGTCTGTCTCCTCTTTCTACAGCTGACTGCTGCACTAATATGGCTGCACCCCCTAAAGATACAATATACGCTTATTGGCGAGCCACTCTATTAGTGACAAAAGGTCATACTGTGAAAATATTAAACTTATGAAGGGCACGCACTCTCTCTGCACCCAAATATGCGGAGAAAGCACAAAAAAGGTGTTGTGTCCTCTGTGTATGATTATATCTTCTTCCTTCATCCTTCGAGCAGTGACCCAAGGGCCACTATTTTATTGGTCTCAGATGCTGGCTGCCTCACAATGTACAAAAGAGCCCCTTATTCCAGACCAATATTAAAGCTGGCCTTCGCATGCAGCATTATCCACAGGACACATGCATACAAGTGCACACATACACACACAGAAAACTATGTGTTGTATGTACCTGTGCTTTGAGTGCTGATGCTTGTAAGCAACAGAGCCTGAACTAGTTCCAGGGAGAGTTCTGGCCTTTTTGTCCAGTCAAAGGTTGTGACAAACGAACAGAGAAACTACAGTATCCACCCTCTATGTTCAAAGTCATTACAGACGCTGTGAATGAGTACTTTCAGTCTAATCAAATGTCTGTCAGAGGAAGCAGAGGCCTACAGTACGGTCACATGTTGAATGTATTAGCATCGGTGAGCCGTGAAAAAGCTAGACAAAGATGTGAGATTGTCAGTAGAATTCTGCTTTTCTGTTCGTGTGTATGAGTGAAATACAAACTCGTTACAAACACACACACTGTAACTGTGCATCGGTTTGTGTACCTGCATGTTTGACCCCATTATAATGCAGGTCCGTGTGGATACGCATTCGTTTGTGTACAGTGTGTAATTTTGTGCGTGAGCAATTTGCTCATGCATGAGTGTGTTTGTGGAGTTACAGCTATCAAATACTTTTAAAAGCTTGATTTCCCCAGGGAAATGACAGAGGTCATCTCATCCGCGAGGGATGAAAACAACATTTGCATCCAATTGGTCACACCCACGACATTAAAGTTTTAGCCAGACAAAAACATGTCAAAGAAATTTACATCGCTGCACTGACAGCCCTACAGACTCTTGGACACAGCCCATTGCCACTTCCAATTATTAAGGCTACTTTTATTGTGTGTGAACTCCATATTCCCCATTACCAATAAAAACATAACAGGGAGGAGATTTTTTTTCCTTTGTCACAGGCATTATCACTCTCTCCATCCGCTGAGTGTGTATCAAGCTGCCAATCAGAATTAGAGAGTGGGCTAGCAGACATGAGATGATTCGCCTGGCTCAGCCCCCGTGCATGGATTTAAATAATAAAAGAGATTTCTCTCAAGGCCTTGAGCGCTGTGCCAATAAGAGAGCAGGGAAAATGGGAAAATGGCTGTGTGCAATGAGAAATAACTGCAAATTGAGGGTATAATGAACACGTTTAATATTTCATTTCACTGGATGGAAATATCTATAGTGGGTGACTTTTTTTTCACTCACCATTTGGTGGAATTGGGCTCTTTTTGGCCTAAGAAACCATAAAAGAATTTTAACCAGCTGCTGACACTGAGAGAAAGAAAGAGAGAGAGCGAGCCCCTGGTGGCATAAAGACTGTAATCATTTACAATTACACAACACACAATCCCTTCATCTCAAGGTGTCCTTCGATCTCATCTACAGCAGATCAAGAGCTCATATGAGTGTTGGCCTGAGGATAAGAGATTTCCTCCTTAACTGGTAGGCAATGCAAAGATGGTCTCTGTACTCTGCAGTGCAATAATCACCACCGGTTTTGCATGTATTACCCATTACCCTGTCAAAGTAAAGCTTTTCTTATTACTTTTACTGTGCAGTCTGTGCCTAGTATATTCTCTGAACATACTCTATCATACTTATGAAAAGAGATATTCTACATACCATATGTAACTTAAAGGCAGAACCACATCGAAATTTTATACGTCAGCCTGAATAGTAACAACTCCGAAAAGTTTCTTTAACAATGATATAGTTTCCATGTGTCCTATAGCTGAGGAAATCTATTAATATGTGGTAAAGTGTATTTAGTCTGCATTTTATAGAACTCAAATTGCGTGAAATCTTCCTTTTGACATGACAAACCTGGAAGTTCTCATGTTTTATTTCTCATAGGCCCATAAGGCACTACGTTTTTGATTTATAAGCATCAAGTTCTGAGACTTTTCCATGTGCCGAAAATCAGAGTAAATGGCCACAAATATGCATCCTAAGTGAAAACAGGTTGGTTGGGTTGTTTATCTTGCCTTTAGTTCACTTCATATTTTGACTGGGAGACTCCAGCCAGTGCCAAGCCGGGGTAGACATTTCAAGGGATTAAGCCAGCCAGTCCAGATTATTTACTCCTATGGATAAATGCACATGATAGCCTTTTCTTTTTTACATTAATATTCAGTTCAACAAGAAAGCTCTGTGTCACGCACACGGTTCTGTTTAATGCACTTTTCTGAAAAACAGAAACAGGATGAAACAGCTGCGATAAGAGGTCTTGTGAGTTGTTCATTTGAGTTTAAGCAAAACATTAGGAGTCTTTAGCCAAAAAAGAGCTATTTTTCTTCTCGCATAAACAAATACAAATGTAGTTTGGAACTGGACCACTCATAAGTTGCTGTAAATATCCATATTGATCTTCTATACGGTCCACAATACTGCACACAAAACTATCGAGCTAAAGGAATGAAAAGCAACACCTTTGTCATTACCACAGAGTTTGTAAAGATCTCTCAAATACTTTTTGAGTATACCCATTACTGCCATAACACCATGCTAATGAAGTCATCAGAATAGAGGTACCAGAAACATTAATTGCCTTACATGAATAATAATTATGATGATGGTAATGATCATGTCTGTCTGTTGTGAACAAGCATGGATTAGCATTACTTAATATTAAGGTATTGCGTTCATTAGACATCCTAGATAGATGCATTAGGCTTTATGTTTTTTGCTATAAATCAGCTTCAAAGGAAAACTCTCCAACTGCATTTGGTAGAATGAGGTCAAGATGCACAGCATTAATTCAACAGCTCCCAACACACAAAGTGAACAGAGAGACCAGTGGGCCTAAGCAGTTAAAAATTCATTTTGGCTTGTCCTGAATTTGTGTACTGGTGATTACTGACTGTTTTTTCTTTACTTTTAATCTGCTGTGCAGTCATAAATTATTAATCTCAGCATTTCAAATATTAAACACATTTATTAATTTCATTTATCATCTGCGAAAACATGAAGCAACAACAAAACTGCAAACTATCAAAAATCTTCTGTGCTCTAGACTTTATACTGTTGATTTTTAGTTCTTATGCACACATTCATAAGGTGAATGTGAGGACATTAAAACCATGCCCTTTCACATGTAATTCATTTAGTGTGGTGTTAATTAGTGAGATGAAATAGTGTCATTATATAAAATAGTTAAATCTCCATTGGTGAAACAATGTTTCTTTATTGTTTATTTCAGTTCCTTAATGTGTACTCTATATGCTTTTCAAGTGAGGGATCAGAGATTTCCTTGGCTTCCTAATCTGTTCCAAAAAGTGCCTGATGCAGGAGGAATCAGGTGACAGGGCTATACCTTCGAGATCTAGGACAGAGAGTTAATCTCTGTGCTGAGGTTTAGCTAGTTAGCAGGCTGTCATCTACGGTGTCTTAGCGGTGTGGAGATTGTTTGTGTGAGGTAGAGACACCTCCACCTCCAAGGCCCCTTCTCCTGTTGTGTTTCTCTGTGATCTTGCAGTCATGTATGTGATTGGATTTTGGCTTAACAAAAACCTGAAATTACACACCTATTGTGTTTCAGCTAAGCCCGCTTTCACAGCGATAGGGGCAGGCTCTGTGCAGCTCTCTTGGCTGCCTACTTTTGGGATCCCGCCCCTTGTCCCTTCCAGGTTGTTGAAGGAAAAGCCTAACAGGATTAGGTCAAGGTTTCTGGGAAGCATTGATTGCCATATTCTGCGCTTCTGCTGTTTAAAAAGAAGGTGTGACATGGGTCAGTGACTTTAGGGGATATGGGTGTGCCCTTCACCCTGTGTAAAGGAAGATGGCACCTTGGCAGTGCCAGACTGCAGGAGTTTGGAGATAGGGGATAAGAGCGACTCACCATCATCTAAACCACACTCAGGGACCCTGACACTGTACCATCTGTGACACTATCCCCAGTACCCTCAGGCTATGCTTATGCTCATCACAGAGATGCTGATAACACAGGGTGTGACTAACACGCCATACAAATCTCCACATCCCAGGCACAGGGAGACACAGGGAGAAGGATGCACACTTTCTCACACACACAAACACACTTCCACATAGACAGCATCCCCCAAGATAACCAGTTGGCAAAAGCCAGGTTGCTTTTTAGCTCTTGGAGGCGTGTGTATGTAGGTCTACGATGAGTGGGTGGACCCAGACGGAGTAATGACAGGGTAAGGACTATGTGTCTTCAGTTGTGTGTAATTAAATTTGAAACTGACAGTATTATCATACAAACATGCGTCGAGGTGAAAGGTTAGTAGGGGGAGCACAGATCTGTGTCTTGCCAGATTTTAATGAGGCCAGAGTATTATATTATATTTGCACACGGAGAAGAGGGAATTTAAAGCCCTGCTCAGTTTAGTGATCAGTACATCCTCTAGTTTTATTATAAAAAGTATGTTAAGAGATGTACACTGTTAGAGCAAGAAAGAACAAACGAAATTACATAAATTAAAACCCAAAATGAATACATGCTTATTTTAAAAATTAAATGTTAATTGCATATATAAATAAACATATTTTCTTTCTGCAAAAAACAGGAAAGGCTTGATGTCAAACCATCTTTCCCACCTCTTTGACATGATTTTCAGACTCCTGTCTTTTTCCTAACCCTCACCAAAGCACCGCTATAGGTTAGACCTATAAACTATATTACTATATATTGTGTGTATGCAACGTTTACAGGCACGTACACTGACATTTATTAGTAAATGCGGTTTCCAGAAATGTACATTTGCAGCATTGGGTGAATTTTGCTTGTACTTGTAGTCTTTCAGATATTCCCATTAAATTGAGTATATTAACGTTAGTAAGCCCATTAACTCCACTTGCTAAACTTTATGGGAAATACCTTGAAATATAGTTGTCAAGTATTCTTTCCATGTTGTGAGCACCACAAGTAAAATGTCAGACTTCTGTGCCATATTGGGAAGAGGGTAGAAAACTCACTCTCCGATATAATCCAACTACTTTGCAGGTGCACACTTCTCTCTCCTCAGGGTTCGTTGGCCTGTAGCTGTTATAAGAAAATGAGGGTGGAGCTCAGGAAATGATGGCTGACCCTGTGTGATCCCCTTTCTCCTCATGTTCACTCACACTGTAAAAATCTTAGACATACAAGCTTGTATCACTACAGGGAACACACAAGTCTCTCTCTCTCTGTGTGTGTGTGTACCTGTTGTGAGGGTGCTTTACCTGCCTGCTACATACAGGGGGGTTTCTAGCGCCCCTGATCCTTGTTCTCTAAACTGTCTGCACGTAACTCTGTAATGACCTCCTACCTCCAAAGCACACACACACTCCACTAACAACACAGACTGCCCTGCCGCTTGTGTTTCCTCTTCCTGAGCTTCATAGCGGTTCCTCATTATGAAGACACAATGGGAAGCAGCGTCTGCCTGGGCCAGTAGCGCTAAGCATAAATAATGCAAGGTCAATGTCTCTCCTCTCTCCTTTCTCTCCTTTTTCCCCAGGGGAGGGGTGGGATCTAAAGCTCTGACACACCAGCAGGTCCCTTTCAGCCCATTTATAAGCTCTGTGTCCTCTCAACTTCCCTTCCTCGCCTTCTCATCTCTCCATCTGTTTTTTCTCAATGTCTCCTGTCTTTTTTCCTCATCCATCCTTCACTCTCATCCGACCTTTTTTCTCCTTCCCCTCACTCTGTTTCAGCTTTCTTCTTCTTTTCTTTTCCTTTTTGTTGTCCACGGTCCTCCTTTCTCCTTTTATCCCATCTTCTTCTCCTCTCTCATTTTCTTCTCCCATTGTCTCTGTCCATATTCCCATCGTTCTCCTCACTCCTCCTTGTAAATTCTTTGCCTTCCTTCCTGTTTCATTTACTCTCTTTTCTCTTTCTTTTTCTACTTTCTGTTATGTCCATCACTTCTTTACTCCATATGTTTCTCTCTTTTGATTGCTCTTTACTCTTCTTCTTTTCACAGAACTACATCTTGGAAAGTGGAGGAAAAGGAAGGGGGTAACAAGGGAGTGAAGGGGGGTAAAAACAAGGCTCCCCAGAGCCAGAGGGACAGCTTATCCTTATCAGGCTTCAACCTGCTTATTAGATCCTCCAGGACACACCACGCTCTTCACTTAAACAACACAACCTACCCCCTCCTCTATCTTCCTCTCTTCTCTTTTCTTTCCCTCTTCCTCCATCAAAGGCTTTAATGCTGCATCTCACAGTAGGGCTGGAGGAGAGGGAGGTTTAGTCTTATAGATAGGAAGTAAAAATGGGGCCTTGGCCTGGAACAGCATCGTCAAATTGTTTGTACATTGTTTATGAAATCACAGCGTAGACGTGCAAGTGTGAAACAGTCTAATTGCAGTTATTATCATACCAACTCATTTGTGTCATTGTAGCTTTGGCGTAATCACACGTTTACCTCTTTGACTTACTGGTTCTATCTTTGAGAAAATTGGCATCTCTAAATGTTTAAAGGATAGCGGCAGAGATGGAAGGGAGATGAAGAAAGAGAAGTCAGCGTTCCTCTTCTCCCCCCTAGTGCAGGTCAAAGACTGCCAGACCAGGAAGTCCCATCCTGCCCCTCAACCATCTGCCGTGCCCCAGGTTCTGCCAGGATCTACCCCCACAGAGCCGGCAAGCATCAACCCTGCTTATCCACTCTCTCAACCTGCATCTAGCACTCAGTCACAGCTAGAAGAAGCCTGTCGGAGGTGAATTATGAAGGCAGGATGATGCATGCATTGAAGTTTGTCAGTGCACAAATGGAAATATACTCACCTACATATGCAAACATGTCAAACAGAGCCCCCCTGAACCTTATTCATATTGTTAAGTATGGCGATACACCTGAAATGGAAATTAGATTGGGCTTTCAAATGTATAGATTTACATATATTTGCATATGTAGTTTAAATATTACAATATGATGACACCTATCCACTGACAGCATCTAAGTTTGGCTTATGAAGGCAATATTGGCACCAATGTCAAAGCCAAGCAAGAATACTGCTTATCTAGAATTGTGCATGGGTCTGCGCCATCCAGAGGCAAGAATAGAATAGGGGCACATGGTGAGTGTTTCATGGAGTAACTATAGGCCACAGGCAGCCCTCCTGCTGCCTGCCAGCAAACCCACAGAGACTTAGTTGAATGCCAGACCTCCATGTGGAGTCTTAAGATAGACCCACTCAGGCAGCAACAGCACAGAGTATCATATCTCTAAGATCCTTACCAAAGACAAGACCTCAACAAAGCGCCCTTGCGGAGATTTACACCAGCCACTCAACTGATGTAGAGGGGTCTGACTGCGGACATACACTTGCACGCCATCCGATTAGTCAACATCCATCATATCCTGACGAGAGGGACTCCCTCTGAAAATAAATGTATATTTAGGAGCCTTGCTGTGAGGAAGGAGGGTTTGCAGGATCTTGTTACGACAGCCACTCTAGAGGCTAAAATTAATGACTCTTACGCCGTCATTGGAGTGACACCCAAGACCTCAGAGAGCTATCAGCGAGCAGCAGCGGTGAATTCCACAGCTCGCCGCCACGTCCACACCAATTCTCACTACCATGTCAAAGGCGTCTTAACAGCTGTCACTCATAGGGCAAGGCATGATGGGAAGTACGGGTATCCACACATGCTAATTTGTGATAACAAAGTGGCATCTTCTTTACCAAGCAGTGATGATTATATATTTATCATACAACAGCTACATGAGACAGCTGTTGTATGATAAATATACGGTATTATTGACATGATTAATGGGGTTAATGATGATATAATTTACTGCTGTGATTGAACTTTATCTCATCTCTTTCAAGAAAATGTAATACTGTATAAATCAGACATGAAAAAAATCCTGTTAAGGAATCTTGAGCTATAATTGGACAAGAAATTCAGGTCTGGGTACTAAACTATGTGCCATCATAGACTTTAAATGAGAAGTAAAATAACACTAGGCGTTCACCTTTCCTGACATGTGATCTTTTAACACTAACTAAAAACTGAAACAGAACTCTGGGAGTTTAAATACATGTTGTAGGTGTATATTACATGGAGTTTATTTTAAGCTTATCTACATCAGTCTGTAGCATTTTACTTTAACAAAGTTTTGAATTAAAAAAAAAACATTTATACACACAGTAATAGATAAAAATCACTGATGAAAGGTCAAAGTAAACATCAGAAAACTAATGTGTAAAACATTATTGTGTATGAGCATAAAAGGATGTCACACAAGCCAGTGGTTGTTGGCACATAAAGGACTGCACATGAGCACTTAGAGGAAAAAAGGTGAAATAAGTGCAATGTTCTCCAGTGGGATTTCTCCCTATTGATCACAACTACCACACCTAAAGGAGAGTCAAGATAACACTTGGATTCAATAACACAATCCACACACATTCTTTCTTTCTTTCACAGGCACACATACATCACCTTGTTCTCTCTCTCTCTCTCTCTCTCTCTCTCACACACACACACTCTCTCTCTCTCGCTCTCTCTCTCACATGCATATACACTCATACACACTCATATATGAACCTATTGTCTCTGTAACTCTCTCGTTGCTTCACACAGACTCACAGATGCATGTCCATGTAGGTGCAATAGACTCACACCATCAGATAGTGTTAAATGAGGAACTAATGAGAGCTGACAAGAGACAGACCAATTAAACCTCATCAATTCTTGCCTTCCCTCTCTGGGGTGCCACAAACACCCCAATCAACAACTTGATCAGTCAGGAGGTGACACTACAACAGAATGGCCACGCCAAATCACCTAACACCAATTGCAGACTTATAATCACCCCTCTGCCTCTATAGGACGACTTTGACCTTTGATAGTGGTTAATGAATCTGGTCTTATAGGTCATCTGGGTGCTCTGGACACCAGTGGAGCTGATCTAGGCATGCTTAAGCCTCAGTCTACAACACTCTCTGGTCTACAACAAATATCATTGTGGAAAACACTGTAGTAACTATATCATTGCTAATAAATTAATCACAATAGCATGAGAAAGAATCTTATTGCAAACTTTTTAACATGAGTACTGTGTTTGTACTTTTATCTCCTTAACTCTGTAAAATCTATGATTTCTGTTCACATCTAAGGGAGATCTGAAGGATATGCAAACTTATCCCTTTATAAGACACTCATAGAAATACTCTGAAATTCAACATTTCAACCGTAGTGTGTTATTGGAGAGGACATAGCAAGGCTTTATTCGTTTTGCAATTTTTATTTAATTTTTTTTACAATTTTGTATTATGTAAAAAAAAAAAATCAAGGTCAATGAAGTTACCTTATTTGGTTCCTTACCCATAAGTGGCAAAAAAAAAAAAAAAAATTCAAGAAGTAAATATTAAAAATACAAGAAAAATACATGTAATTTAAAAGGAACATGTATTTTAGAACATTAGACCAACATAAGTGTTGATCCAGACACCCTTATCCCTTTGAACATTGTTCCTTACATTAGTACCATTACTTCATGGTACATAACAAAGCAGGTCCACTCATTGGTCATGCAGAGGTGGACCTTACAGACCCTGGACACCACATTGGACCTGAGATCGTTGACTCACTGGAACTGTTGCTGTCACTGTCTTGTAATGTGTGCAGAAATTACCAAAAATAATCACTTTCCCGATAAAAGGTTCTTTCAGCTCCAGTCAGTGTCCACTATATTCACAATTAAGAGTCTAAAATTTAATCCTACACACAGATTATATTACCTAAAAGAAATGTTTAGCCCACCCACCAATACAGTCGCTATATACAGAAAATCACCCTGATAAGTATAAACAGGAGACCCACTGAACAGTAAACTGTGTTTGATGTCCGTATTCATGACAAGTGGGCCTCTGAATGCCAATAAATTTGGATCCTGTGATCACAAGATATGGGCTCAGGCTGTCACAACTTTGACCACAAAAGTGAGCACCAGATACATCCACAGCCCCTTGAGGTGGATCCAGCATATATCTCTTCACGCATTGGAAATCAATAGTAAGCAAATTATTTATGGAAAATATACACCGTCTTGAATTACTGTCGCTCCACACCTTGGGGATTTATACTGAAGCCTGACCACACAAATCATGCATAGCCAGCACCTGCAAAGTGACAGCGACTCACTCTGAGACATGGCAGATATGGATGTTTGAGGCTGTGTGGTTCCATTCATAACTCGGTTTCCTCTGCAAGGCCGAAACAATAACAAGACAAAAAATGGGCAGAATCTATTACAATAGTTCTTTGTTTTCCATTAAGTCTCTTCTGATTACTGTAGATTACTGTTATCTTCTTCTGTTGACCCATTTAGTCCAGCACTGATATGTGTATTGATTATATCTGCAGTGGCTGTCACAACAGAGGGTAAGAATAAGAAGGGATGGAACAGGCGACCCAAGGAAGTGGATACAGTGTCGTAGCCGCTTCAGAAGCAATTGGAAGGATGAATAAAAGGACAGTGTTTTTCTTAGAAAGGAAAATTATGTCAGGAGAGTGTGTTTTACAAGTTCATAATGCACATAAATATCACAAACTCTTGTGTATTTCTGTGAAGGAGGGCGTACGTCTGACAGGAGCGTGGGCCAAAGGGCACCGAGGCCTGTACAGTCTGATTTATGACAGGGAAGGTACAGGGCACATTGTGTCGTGCCTTCCCTGATCACAGCTTTCACAGGGTTGTCCTTGTATTCTCTGTCCCTGGTGTTACAGTCTTGATAACTATGATGCACACACACACACTTTTAACCAGTTCCTACCCATTAACCACCTTTTTCACACTGTCATTTATCATGCTCACATTATATCTCACTCTTGGTAAAGTGAATCTGATAAAAGTAGCATCACTGTCAAATGACTGGTCCCCTAATCTACCATTCAGACACCCCATAGACCTTCAGACCACCATGAACCTCTGTACTGTCTAATGGGAAAGAGCAGGAATGGCTATGGATTTAGCTATGAATGTGTCGCCCACAGATTTGACTGTCTTTTCACAAGAAAATCTGAGCAGAGGGTCCTGAAAGGGCCAACAGGCTCTTGCCAGTGCATTACATTGTCAGAACAGTTAAAGCCACTACATAATCATCAATTCCAATTTCCTATAGTCAGAGAAGAATGAGTAGAAACAGTGGAAACACAAACAAAATAATTTGCTTTCTCCGTTGTGGGAAATCTGTGTGACAGGCACATGGACATGTTTGTTTAAACCTGCCGGGGAAATCAATGTTTATTTAACAGTCAAGTTGCATAGCAAGGCTTTCTTTGACATAACTTTCCTAATACATAGTGGACGTATATCAGTATAAAATCCAATTGTGGAAAGAGTCAGTGCAATGAAATCTAAACAGCTAGTTGCAATATTGAATGTACTGTATCTATGTGCTGGCTGAGTATAAAGGATTCATGTAGCTTTTTTCATTTTTTGTTCAATAATGTTTGGGGAAAAACTCTGTTGCAGTAAAAATTTGTAATATTGAAGTCTCCAGATATAAAAATAGTTACGGGCAGTTGTTGTCAGTGGGTGAATTATGAGTGTAAAGATCACTGGTTGAATCCCTGACTACACAAACAGGATGTGTCATGGAGGACACATGGGGGTCTTCCAGCATGGGGGTCTTCCCCTTCACAGCTTCTGTAGGCAGATTTATCATCCAGAGGTTAAGGGTGGAACGCTGGCAGGGAGGATTTGGTGGGAGGGGGGTCTCAGTGTGGGAGGGGGACAGCAGGCTACAAGTACTTGAGTTTGCCTTTATGCGCTTTCTTTTCTTTCCTTTGAAAAACAAGGGGTTCTGCAGGTTTGCGTACCGAGGGCCAAAGTCCATAAAGCTGTGAGGAGAAGGCTGCAGCCTCATGTCTAAGGAGTAATGCGATCCCAAGGGGCTGACCGCTGTTAACTTTTATTACTGTAAATACTCTGTGCTTGGTGCTGCCCTGTCTCGCACAACCCCTAGCTGCTTTTATGTGTGGCTTGTGTTTGATTAACCCCAGTGATACACTCTAGGCCCATTTGTACGCACCCAGTATACACATAAGTGGTGCAAAATGTACAGCCGTAAAGTAGGTATATGCTTGTAGACAGACAGACATAAATATGGTGTCAGTAAAGGTTACGAAAACATAAGTCTTGTATCAACAACGTTCCATTTGTTACACTGCTAACACAGATACATATACTGTGGCGTTGTGAGGAACAATCATAGACGGAAAACGGTTTATTACCTGTGTATACACAAGATTTAAAGCATGCAGCACATAAAGAGGTATGTACTGTAGACACTATATATGCATGTGATCACTGCTAATTGAGGTTTAGTAAAGCAGAAGCTCTTGGAAGTTTATTTATGAACAGGCTGTTTGATAGCCAGTGTACATACAGACAGACAGTCAGGCAGACAGGGCTGTGTGGGGGAGATCAGTGAGGTAGAGAGCCCTGATTGATAAACTCCCTATCTGGCTATTTACGATCTGGCTGCAGAAGAGGCAGGCTTCGCCAGACAGAAAAGCAATTAATCTGCAAACGAGCTGGGGAACAGCCGGCCTGAGCATTGGAGCCTCCTACCAGCGTCGCTCTGGAGGGGAGATAAGGCTGCAGACGGCTATTTATTGTACATTTTAATTAAGTGCTTGTTAACGCTAGTTATCTTAACAGTCACAAAATTACCGTTGTAATGCATTTAGTTTGAGGAAAAATGGAGAGGGCTGGAGCACTTTATGAAAGCTGGCACAGCTTGCCTTCATTTGAAATCACAGGATAAATTCAGAGGAGGCGGATGCCACAATGATCTAAGCTCAAGCACTAATGGTTATTTAATATGGCCATCAGCGGTCCCAAGTCCCCAGCATACGGCACTCGCACAATAGCCTCCAAACCCTCTTTAACACTTATTTGAGATGACAGGAAAAATGAAACCGTTTGTGCTTTCAATGGAAAAGCAATCATTGGTACATTATACTCTGCTTGCCCTATCATGCTAATGCCGGGTAAAAATGTCACCAAATGTATTTAAAGGGCTGATGGAGTGTTGCCGTTTGATTCCTGCTGCCTGGCTGATTAATAAAACCCTTCAATTTGTATGTAAATGCAACCTGGGGCTCATATCATCTGCACACCTGCACCTGGAGAAAAATAATAAACTCAAGTTTAATGTGGCAATTATGAGAGTTTATGGGGATTGTGGGGAAGAGGGCGGCAGAGGAGAGGCAGGCTTGATGAGAGGGCTCTCAGAGGGGAGTGGGCCAACCAGGACCAGCCCGCTACAGGAATGACCTGATGCACAAATATAACCCCAGTTTGGAGAGCTTACCACAACATGCATGTTTCCATACCACACACTGAAAGCTGGGGTTAAGACAGATCATTGATTTTATTATTTTTTTTAACTGCTTTACACAATTGTTAGATAATTAAACACTTGTTTTCCAATAATAGTAATAAATATATGTGTGTATTTATTGGTTTGTGACAAGAAATTCTTAGCTTTTATATCCTATATTTTATCTCCAAGCTCTTAACTGTAAGAACAGTGTAATGTCACTGCAGTCCTGTGTGTACTTGTAGTCGGGCCTTTGTCAACACAATTATCACCATGTTACAGTGCTTAGCATTTAAAAGCAACATGCTAGGGTCTATTATCATTCTGCATGTGAATGGTATCGACCTTACGTCAAGCTGGCCATACACACTTCACCTCTGATAATTGATTTGTGTATTGTGTTGTTCTTTTCTTTTCTTTTCTTTTTACATCATACACTCTCAACTTCACACCCTACTTCCTCCAAGAACAAAGTGAGAGTGTATTGACTAAATGTGAGAAGAGTAAAGATTAAGGAGCAAAGATTAAAGGCGGGTACTGTTGACTGAGCTTGCTGGGGTGGCAGCATGCAGCTTTCACCCACACACTGGGACTTTGAAGCCAGCTCTATCCTCCCTCCTTCACTGGGCTCAGCACTAACGTGTCTCACCTTGCCCACTGTAACCTGTCAGGATCAGCACTCCTCAAGCAGGAAGACAGAGGAGAGGAGAGGACCTGCTGAATATTGACACAACTACCCCAACCCCCACTCATGTTTTCCTCTGACAACTCAACAGTTTGCACTAAAAAATAAATGTACTATTCGCAAAGTGATGCAACTATCAGATGAGCTGAGAAAGAGCAAAATGGGAAGGAATTTTATGTAGACTGCTGCACACACAAATAATGCGCTAATTGCACCTTTCCATAGATGAATCTTTGCAATATACAAGCCCAGGTTTGAGTGGCCCAGCTTAGCAGTAACAGACTATTGAAGACTTGTGGTACAATCACACACAGCACACAGAGGAAAGTAACAAAGACCACGCAAGATGAGAAAGAAGGTGAATATAGTGATTTGGTGAGTGTCAAAAACTTCTGTGGTCTGTATTATGTGGGTGAGTAGACTGGAGCGACGCGGTGAGTTGGTGATAATAGTTATCTGCTGAGATGATCTGCTCAGGCATGATAATAGCGCTACAGTGGTGTGACTGTGAATCAGGACCCCGATAGAGCAGAAGATGTGGGCCCTTCTCTCTAAACTCGGCGTAGGAAAAAAAATCCCCACCTGCCTAATGGCTTTAGACAGCAGCCATTCGGCCCTGCTAATCTTCCGTCTCTCTGAAAATAACTTTTTGTGCTGTATGAAGATTGGATTTTACAGATCACAACGGCAAGGCAATGCATTCACTCAGCTGTACTTCTCATGAGAAACGTATCGTGATCTCTAATAATATTCTGTATACGGCTTCAGCCAAGCGCTAACTTTAAATGCGCTGCCGTATTAATATTAATATTTATGGACTGTGGAGGAGCGCAAACCGTCTGAGGGGTACGGGCAGAACAAACTTCCATTAATTTCTATGGAGGGGAAAGTCCAAATTAATTCCTATTCACATTTTAATGCCTTTATGCTAATGCAGGTTCAGAGGGAAAGGACGGTGAACCCACAGAAGGAGGAGGGTTAAAGTTGATTCCCACACCTGAGAAAGCTTTCTTCATATAGGAAAATGGGCTTAGGCTGCAGCTACCACTTACAGAATACATATTCAGCCAGTCTTTAATGTTTATCTAAGACTTTCCCACAAAGCAAACACCTGTAATATTTATTATATCAATACAAAACATACATTGAATTTAATCGAAAAACTTCTCAGAAAGTTAGTGTAGGTTAATAGTTTTTTGCATGAGTCATATTTTCATTTTATCGTCATCATAAAACCCATGAAAGTAGCTGCTGAATCCTGGGAATGTGCCAATATTGCTATTTCACCAGGGTAAGAACAATGCTTCTGCAAGATTAGACTCTAGATGGCTTCTGTGCAAAGTTCCAAGGGTTTATTCAGAACTTGGTACAACATTTTTATATATTTTTTCCCTCCCTGGTCTCAGAATAACCTTCAGAATATTGTTCAATTATTTGACTTGGTCTCCTTGGGTTAAATTAAAACTCTGTGTTATAGTTTTATACTGTATTCTATACATTTTTGTCATGTTTGAGGTTTTTAACTTTCTATAGAGTGCTCTGCCTTCTTGGCTGGAACTCTCTTGAAATAGGGATTATTTTCTCAAGGCTCATTTTTTAATGTGGGGAATGTGGGTAAAATCAGGTGTCAACTCAAATGAAATGCTGAAAACTCTCAGCGTAAAAGGAAATTTTTGCGCATGTAAGTGCAATAGTCAGAAGTTGATCATGGAATTGGCTTTATAATGTGATTCTGTTATGTCTAGGAAATACAACAGATCTTTTTCTGTTCAAATTAAGATGGAAAGATGAGTTTCTAAATCTAATTCTGATTGCTCAACTCTATTGTCACTTCACCCATTTGACACATTTTAAAGTTTATGGTGTATCACTTAAGCTGTTTTCAGACCGGACTGCCCTGATTTGGAGCCGGTTCTCACACTAGTTACACCGAGAACCAAAGTGCTTGCCCTTGAACATACTCTTAATACCATTATCTGAGTGCATGATGCGTCCTTGACAGAAGACCACCAAAAAAAAAAAAAAAGTAGACATCATATTGCTACAGTTTTGTCCCTCAACACTTGCTGTAGATGTAGTAGCACTGATGCATGGGAGAGGCTGGAGGAGAAAAGCGTATGTCTGCAAGTGAATGTACGAGCGGCAATAAAGATGGTTTTTCTTCTAAGTACAGCTCAGTTTCTTTGCCATTTTCCAGACTCACATTTTCTTGGTTTGTTTATTTTTCTGTTTCTGATCCAGATCAACCTGGTGATGTCCACTCATGTCGTCACAGTTCACTTAGGGAAGCCAAAATTTGGTTTCTAACGCCCTGATTTTCAGTGTGAACACATCGGCCTGTTCAGGATTAGGTGCGGGAACTGGTACTGGCACAGTTCTCTGTCAGCCTGAAAAGGGCTTTGGTAGGTAAAGTGCAGGGTTGTTATTACCAGTTGCGGTGTTCATCATCTGAAACAATATCTGGATTATATCTACTTTAGTCTCCCTCTGATGAGAAACCCTCGGGCCTCCAGTCAAATCCCCCGTATCCCAGAAGGTAAACTATGTCTATTCATTCTCATTTGTCTGGTCTGGTTAATGTGGTGGTGAGTTGAGGCAAACACAAATAAATTGTAGTGGTAGCAGTCATGCCCCCCTCCGCCCCACTGTGTTACAGCTGTTATCATTACATATTTACTTGGAGGACAAGCGCGTGCTCTCTCCAGATAGATTCCTATCAGTACATGTCTATGCTGTGACACCTGGAGGGTAATTGTCATTAATTGCACTCATTTGGGCGGCAGGTCAGGGCAACTGAAGCGCAGGTGTTTGGGACAAAGCGTGATTATTCCCATCCAAAGAGCGGGAGGCTTGGGAAGAATGATTTTGCCATTGTGGAAAGCCTCACACATAACGACTGTCCATTTTTCTGGCTTTATCACACATTAGTGGGTAATTGAGGCGCTCTCAAAAAAGTCGAAAGAATGTCATCATCATTATTCCCTTCTTTACTCCATTTCCTCCATTCATACAGGAGATAAAACACTCTATCAGTTTAAAATGGACAAATCTAAGACACTAATATGATAGCACTCACTGTTGTCCAACTGTTATAGCACAGATAGCATAAACACTGACTAATTTATGTTAAGAAAAAGATCTTAACTTTACATTCCTACATTATGTTACTGGGTAATGTACATACAGTCATGTGCAAAAGTCATAGAATAGAATAGAATAGAATAGAATAGAATAGAATAGAATAGAATAGAATAGAATAGAATAGAATAGAATAGAA